>JANZLQ010000061.1:1228941-1251873 GCA_026212715.1 Elanus axillaris
CCATACAGCAGCTTTCCACCTCCGATGTTTTCCCACAATGCGACAGGACCCATCAGTGAACAGGGCATATTGCCTCTGGCAGTTTATTGTACAGTGGGGCTTCTTCGGCACATGTCACCTCCTCCTCCTCTGGCGACATTCCAAAATCTTTGCCTTCTGGCCACTTAACTCTATCCCATCTGAAACCAGGACAAATGCACAGACAATAATACTCCTCAGGCACAGCAGCACTTTCTTCTTTAAGTGTGAATCTCTTTCTATAAAGTTTGATCTTCTGCTAAGGCCAGGTTTCCTAGGAACAACAACACAATGTAGCAGATCTCTGCAGGAGACAGAGTATCTTCAATAGCTGATGTGAAATTGAAGAAAGAAATTGCCAATGCCTCTAAAAACCTCTCTGTCCTCTGAAGCAAAAGGTCTGCCAGCATTCATGGCAGCATAACATGGCCCAGTGTGTGCAGGAATGCAGTATCCATTCTGTGCAAACAAACCCTGTGCTTGCATATGTAATTCTTCCTCCTAAAGCGGAAAGAGAAGGGAACTGTTAATTTGCATTGCATAATGCACTTCTAGAGGGCATGAAGATGGCATACTGTTATAGATATTTTAGCAGATCTTTCTTTAAGAGTCTTAGTAAGAACACTTCCTTTTACTATCAAATTCCATCATCTGTAACTAAAACCAGTCAGCAATTACGTAAAGCAATAGGCAGTATTTTGAACTTTTCTGCTTTTTGCCTCACACATGTAACAATTAAATGGTTTGCCCTCAACACTGAGAGGAGCAATAAATTATCCAAAACTGCTAAGTGGCAACCTTCTTTAGCAAGCCACCTTGTTTCCTAGCAAGAAAAGAGACATCGGACATTGAGTTTGCATAGTAGATGATGAGACAGCTATTTCTGAAAAGTGGGATCAGAACATATATCACATCTTCCACTTACTTCATTAGCCAGTTTTATTGTGTTTAACAGTATCATACAATCATATTCCTTTTCCATAAGCCCAAATACTTCACATAGATAGGTCATTTATGAGCATAAGAGATATGTCAGGACTGCATCTGTGTAATTGAGAGAACATGAAAATAATCCACCCTTAAAAATATTTCAATTTCATTTTTTAGCCTTTACTATTTTAAAATCTACAAAACATCTTTATCAGTGAATACCCAGGTATGGAGTCGATGCAGCACTTTAACTGAGATAGGCTGAAGTTATAGAAGCAGTACATCAGGACCCAGAGTAAACTCAACCCTTATATACTCTAAGTGGTTTCTGAGCAACAAGCATTGTTTTGCAGAGGGCCAGTCAAATCTTCTACAATACTGAAGTCCATGCACACTCCTATTTTAAGCACGTAAATATTATTTTGGTTTAGGCCTTTCTTTGTTCCCAATAAATAGGACTAAATAGGACTTACAGCCTCTGCAAGTGGCTGATCACCACATATACTAAACAATAATTCTGTTGACTGGTGTTTTGACCACACATACTCTCCAAAAAACAGTCAATGGGAAACAAACCCCCCAGCATCTGGAACCTACTTGACACTTAATATCACAATAGTATTAGGAATTGAAAAAAAGCCAGGATCATTGCAGCTCAATAATTGTGCAGCAGAATTCTGTCTTTCTACGGAAACATTCAGGGAGAGAAAATAAAACACTAAAACTCACTCAGAAATCAAATTGCTTACTAGTGACTTCCATGCAGCTTGGAATCCAGCTAGTTCACAACAGCTGGGAAGGGAACAGTACAAAGAAACTAGTTGATTTTGGAGTACCCTTTCCAACTTTATTTCCCCAAAGAAGGAAGATACTGTTGACTGACTGGAACTGGTGAGCCAAGAGGACAGCCATAGATTTGTCCTCAGATGGGCAATACCAAAAGGAAAGGTGTTTCAATAGCAAGCAAAGAGAGGAAAAGCATGCTCAGCTGAACTGACTTCAAGCTGAGGAAAAGCATCCTTACCTTGCATCCTCACAAAGAGCATCAGAGCAATCTTGATAAAGTGCATTTCAGGCAATTGACAGCATCATTCTTTTCTCCAGAGCAAAGGTCTTATTACATGACTTTTACAGACATAGACACTCTAAGGAAAGGAAGTGGTGCATAAGTATGGTTCAAATGAACACGTGTGGGCAGAAGAACTTTAGCCCTTGCCCTCATTAACTTACCCAGTGTGGTACAACCCCCCAGGCACGTGGTAGTAAAGAAATGGCTCTCCAGATTCTTCCATTCACAATGCTATTGCACCTGGTCTTACACACATCCATACCATACAAAGCTATGGAACGAAATGGCTCATATTTATAACACATTTCCTTTCTGAGCCTACATCTTCTTCATTTTGACTTTCTACAGCTGATCATGCTTTCCAATAGTTAATCCTGCCACAAAACGAGAAGCTGTTGTTCTTCATGGTATGCTTGTATAAAATACCATAAATATTTTCTACTAAAGCGGATACAAATTCTCAACTGCTCTAAGATAGCTTTAGTTTATATGACAAGCATCACATTACCACATACTTTCACATCCATTACAAGCAGCTGTCAGTACAGTCTGAACTGTATTGTTCATGTACCATTAAGAAGTTTTGTCTGGAATATGGGAAAAAATGGATTTTACAAATATGAAGGTGAATATGAGTGTCACTGAGAATGCAGTGATGATGAGATTATATCAGTAGGTGCTTTTCCTTTTCTAAAAAAAAAGAAACCTAGAGAAACTCCTTTTTAAAATCATGTTGATAATAAGAACTGTTCTGGTTTACACAAGCTATCAAAAGCTGAAAAAATTAATGAGAACTAAACAGAAAATGGTCAAATCTACATCAAAAGTTTAAATCATTGGAACAAGTTCCATTCTAAAATTTTCCTCACCTTAAAGAGATACAACATCTGTATATTGGCTGTACAGTTGATTCTTAGCTCAATAAAATAAGGTTTTATACATAAAACAGGCTGAAAATTGTTGGTTAACATTAAAATCTGAAGTTTGGTTTTCTGACAAAGTTCAGAATAAAAAAAAATCTAATGATTCAAGTTTCAAAAATATTATTTTCTAAAACCATAGACTTTGAGCTCTCCTGGTAAATACATAATAAAACATCTTCAATTCTCAACCATACCTAGCCATGATTCATCTGCCTGCATGCCAGCACAGCTAAATTTTGCACAGTAGTCCCCTCAGGGAAACAAGAAAATCATATGGGTGAGTAAAATTAGGCAGATATTTCAGAATATTACCTAAGCATTACTATTCAATTAAAAATCTTAAAAAAAAATTAATGGTTTGTTACTTGACACAGAATCATTAGCACAGAGAAACCAAATCCAGTTTAGCTAATAGAAAGCATAGGAAAAAGCAGTTTGGGCCCAGTAACTAGTTGTCAATTCTGTCATCTATATTATTATTTAGTTAACTACAAACCATATGGAAATATGGTATGTGACTGAAATCCCAATATTACAGAGAATGCATGTACAACCAGTATCATGCATTATATGTACAAAAACGGTATCAATCACAGATGTGAACAGCTGAGACTGTGTGAAGCAGCGGACAACTGGCAGGCAGACAAAGATCAAACGCAGCATCACTCAGCCCCCAGCCGCACAAATCTTGGAAGAGCTGGATAGCATTTACATAACAGTACACCATGGAGTATTGAATGGGAAGGGGGAGGAGAAGGGACCCAATTACCATGATGAACCCCACAGCCTACACTGGAAAGATTTATTAACGGCACATACATTTGTATTACACTCCCCCACCAAGACCCTGGGGAAGCCCTGAAGGCATTGCAAAGGCAGGGCTTGCTATTTACCATGAACTCTAATGCCCAGGGAACATTTTGGAGATCCTGGCTGCAAATGGAAACATACCCAGTTATTTAAACCAGAGTGAGAACTCATCCTATTTGTTTTGCTCGTGATGTGATCCAGATCTTCTCCAAGATCAATTTTGTGGGCCAGAACTGGTCTTTTCCCTCTTGCTTGGCTAGGCAAGGGAGCAGGATGGAGCCAATAAACCTGGGAAAACACTCTCTCTGTAGAAATATGGCACTGGAGCTTCCTGCCTATGAAGGGCAATGTGACTTCAGGGCAATGTGACTACCCTCAATCTTGGGATGGAGTCCCTTTGGGCTGGTGCAGGCCAGGACCTCTCCAACTAGAAGGAAGTGTCCAAGAGGGTTGCTGCAGCCCTGTGCAGCCCTGGGAGTCCTGCAGCCCAGGCTGGCTCTGTGTGGGGCACCAGCCTTGCTGGCACCCACTCCATTTGCCCTTTGTTGAGGAATTTGTTCCAGGAAGGATAAAGAGTTTTCTTTTTTTCAAATACTGTCATGCTGGAAAGTTCATGGAAGACTGTGTGTCCCTGCGAAACGGTGCTGCTCTGGCCTTGCTGTCCTCCACAAGCCCAAAGACGTGGCATGGGCACCAGCTGTGGAGGTAGTGTGAAGAGCCCACATGTATTTTGAAATCTAGTCTGATCCAGTGTGTCCAGACACAGAGACATAGCATGGGCTGATGAAACAGCATAGGGTCACCCCTTACAAAAATAAATAAAATGTCCCTTCAAATCAACTTGGAAGATGAATTTTTTCAACTGATAATTTAACATTTCCATTGTAGTATCTGAACAACATATTCTTATTTGGTCCAGGCTGACAGGCACATTTCAACTTGGCCATCAAGAACTGGTTTAGTTCAACTAAAAAAGAAAGAACCTGCCAAGTGATCTGCTTTTTTTTTTAAATGGAAAACATTCTTAGATATATGATACTGATTTCAACTCAGGAAAACCTATCTGAAATTTTATCTCAGAAATTGTTTTAGTGAAGAAATCTTTGATTTCATGAAACTGTAGGAGCTTACTGTAAGACACTTATAGAATCCTTAAACATTATAATGTAACTCTGGCTTTTAATACCATTTTAATAACAGCAACATGCTTTAAGCTTCTGTGCATAATCACCCTGCAGAGCTGAGAGCTGCGAGAGTTGTAAAATTGACAGTAAACTGCCTGAGAGCACACCTACAATCAAGCACCACTCCTCTGGTTCACACAGCCTGCCCTCACTGATGCAGCTGGATCACAGTGTGGTCAGGGAAGTTTCACCTGATCATTCCACATATGAGCGGAGGAATTATATACTTCACTATGACAGAACACAGAGCTTCCATTGAAAGACAAGAGCTCCCTCTAGATAACAGCTTGGAGAATTTTTCTAGCCTGCATTTTACGTGAACTCTGAAGAAAACAAAATAAAGTCAATGGATGTGGGAAGCACCAAAGCAGAGTTTCTCACTCTTCTGAGAAACCTTGGAATTTGTCTCTAGGACTTATGTTTTGAAAGAATGAATGGTTTGGGGAAAGAAAAAAAAAATTCAGCACCTTTAGCATTTTGAAGTGATTTTTATTATACCACAATGATTTATAAGGGTCACCTCCCAAAACTAATATCAATAGCTCAAGAGCTCCTGACTCCTTTCCACTCAGATTTTGGCACAGAATCAGATACAATTGGGTACCTCCCTAAGACTTTGTCTCTGCTTAGCATTGAAATGCTCATGTTGGAAAACAGTAATCAGTTTGGGTTGACAGGTGCTGTATTGCAAGAAACTTAGGGACTAACAGGAATTAGAAGATTTACAAGAAAAGTCACAGAATATGGCCTGCAAAAGAAAATGGAATAAATTTGGGCTATTTTGTCTAAAGAGACAGAGAGTGAGAACGAACAGGACACCAGTTTTCAAAGAGCACTGTGAGGAACAAGATGACAGTCTGTTTTCCATGTCATAGGATCCTGGGGCAAAAGTAACGGGTTTAATTTACCTTGGGCAGCAGTTTTGGAGCAACCTTAGTTTCTTTAATTTGAGTTTACAGACTTCCAACTATGTCACCTTAGATAAAGCTGCTTCTGCTTCAGTGACAGGTAATGGTTCGCACAACAACTTTTGGTGTCCTGCCCTTCAGGATTCTACTATGCTGTATGACATGCACACCTTTTGTTGTCCCTTATTTCTGTTCACACCTCAGCCCAGTTTACCTCTTTGCAACAACATGACATCCTTTTTGAGGATAAGCTAATGATTCACTGCAACTTCTAGACTCTCTCTGTAGAAGGCTACTACTTAGCCACAAAAGCATCAGGCAACTTGCTGATTATTTCTTTCTCTGCATAGAACATTTTATTTATTTATTTTAAATGAATAACAGCCTTTTCTTCTCCAGGACAGTGCCTGAATTTTTGAAGGGTCATTCTGAGCTCTGTTATGTCATCCAGTGTGCTAGCAGCCTCTCCCAGTTCCATCTTGCACTTTTAATAACATTCTCCATCAACTGTTAGACTTGTCCTCTTCCTGTTTTTCAGTACCTCCATTATTGTCCACAAAATTAGGCTTGGAGATGTCAGCTACCATGCCTGTAAATTCTCAAGATGAAGACTATAAGGCTCAATCAACTTCAAATCAGATTTTTTTCTCTTACCTGTTTGATACTATTTCCCTATTGGATACGGAAAGCTTGCTCTTTGCCAGTGGTACTGACTTTATAAGTCTTTTAATTGCATTTTTGCTTTTTGCTGAAGATATGAAATAAAGTGTCAAACAATTTAAGATGCTTAGGACTTTAATTTGCATTCAGTATCAAGCTACTCTTTTTTGGGGTGGGGAGAGTATTTCTTGTGACTATTATATGTCCAGAAATATTATTTTTTACATGTGATATTGCTTATTAGTTGTATTTGGGTTTGTACAACTGGGAAAATTCCAGTGAACGCTTCAGTGCTGACATATTTTACCAGTAAACAGCAGTCTTCAGAAATGAGAGAAGTATTCATATCACATTACAAGATGGTTTGAGGGAATTCTAGGCAAACAAGAATTAATGCATCCATCAACAATATTTTCACACAGTGATCTACATGTCTACATCAATGCTGAATGAATCTGAGTAAATAAAAGAAAATTATTTCTCCAGCAAAATTAGTTTGTTTCTGATCACCGAAAAGATTCAGCTTTTTTCAGTTAAGCTGCTTGTAAGCCATGAATCTATTAATCTGGCTCAATAATATGTATTGCAATCATAGCACAAAATGCAAGTACTGTTCATCCCCTTTATAGAGTACTTTTGCAGCTCTTTCTATTAAGAAATAAATTCTAGGATAAGGCTGAGAATTCTGTTCATCTGTAGGAATAAAAATTCACTCTATCTGATTTTTTTTTAATATTGAAATTAAAATGTTTTAATATTGCTGCTAAAATCTTTGCCCACTGCAGCTATGATTGTCAACATTTTTCCATGTTTATGGTCTTATTTTGCAACAAAAAGTGTCTGGGACCCCCCCTTCAAATTTACCTATAGAGGAAGAGTTATAGCTGTAGAGGGTATTTTTGACCCTGTTTATGACCCCCAGTAGGCCCTAGCTTGAGAAAAAGTTCACTAGGAATGTTCACTGAAAGCACTTAAAAGAGGAAGTAAAAATATAATGTTCAAGTGAACGTTCATATAACTTTTAGAGACGTTTTTCCAGCTTAAATACAGACACCTAGCCACCTCTGTCTTGCACATAAGTAAATTCTACACATAAACTAAGCCCTTTAGCTGGTGAGAAAACCTTTATTTGCTTAGCCAATAGAAAGGATTGGCAAAACACCCTGAGCACAAGTATATCATTCTGTTTAATAGACAGCGGGAGTGTACTGACAAGCAAGCCAGCAATTACAATACAAAATATTCACGTCTGCCAAAGAATGATGTCAGTTCCAGGCTGTGGTGTTTCGTACATATCAAAATACCCTTCCTACTAGAAACAGAGGCACGTATGTGTGAGCTGTATATGAATTTCCAAACTTAATAAGGCCACACACCTTGACAATATATCATTTAATGGTCAGCATTAGAACATACATTTATCTGCAGTAAGATTCTTTTTTTAAATGTTAAAGATAGGTTAAAGTGTGGCCTTTCTATTTGCTCTTACACACCTGGAAAAGATTAATAAGCATTTAATTTTCCATTCTGTAAAAAGAATTCCTATTTATTTAAAAAAAGAGCTTGAAACAAGTTATATAGAATAAGGAATACTTTCAACGATGTAACTTTAATAACAGGACACATCTTTCTTGCTATGTACTGAGTTTAGGGGTCAGGGGACTTCCTTCAATATCATTAGTGTGAGAAGATTAAAAGCTTTAAAAATATGAGGAACCATCAGGACATTTTTTCTGGAGCATCCCCAAGAAACTACACTAAATTCAAACTGGGATTTAAAAAATTATGTGTGTATTTTTCCTCTACTGAAGCATGGTCACAGTTCTCATTTGCTCTTTCCTAAATTTTCTGAGTAAGGCTGGCTCTTATTAGTCATATGCTATGGCTCCTGAACGGTTATCAGAGCTTAATACCCAGAGATTTCCCAAATATGATTTTGATACCACAGGCCCAAACCAAAGCCAGCTTTAATCTTTGGAAATCTTTCCATGCATTTAAATGGATTTTTAACCAGGCATGAAAACCATACCCAAGTACTCTCTTTACAGGTAATTTCAGTTGCCTTGAAACTGGCTTCACACAATTGTGATTGAGACAACAGAATGGGGAGGTAGGAATCGATTCATACAAAAGACAATGGCCTGCAGACATAAGACAAACAGTAATCCAAAATGTAGCAACGTAGTGGAAAGTCATAATTGATTCTGAATAACTTCCTTTTCCTCCCACACATCCAGGAGTTGAGAAAATATTGAAGGAAAGATGAGAAAATTCACATCAATTTCTCTTGAGTGTGGAGCCAAGCCTTGGGAATCGGCCTTGCCTGTCTGCCCCTTGTCTCCCTCCTCCCAGTGGAAAAAAATGCTGTGACCATCTCCTCTGGAAAACTGGTGAGCATGAATCATTGTGCTGATGAATAATTCCCTTATTAAAACATTTCTAAATTGTTGCCAGCTTTGTGATTCTTTTACCGTGATGCCTCCAGCGATTCCTGTACCTGTGAGAGAGAAGGAAACAATCGTGTTGGATCTGCAGGTGACTTACACAAGAGTCAGTTCTTCTCGGGGAAAGTAAGGCATCCCACTTCTGAATGGCTTGTGCAGTAACTTAGTACTCGAGCCAGCTATCTCTACAATAAAGAGCAATCTCCAAGAAAAGGGAACAGATTATCCCCCAGTCTGGCATAGACCAGCTTTCACAGAGACTAAGCTCACAAACAGGTGCTATGGGAAAGAATAGGCTCTACCTTCCTTCTCCACCTGTCCTGGTTGTGTTTGTACTCTTTGCTGAAACATTGCACTAACAGGGCAGTCACCTCCAGGTTGTCTCCTCTGTGTTGTAAGTCACATAAAATAAAAATGTGGTTTTCAGACATGGGATCGTGACACAAATTGTAAAAATAGAACTGGCACTTGTTAAAAGCTCTTGGCTGAGCATCTTTTTCCTAAAAGACTTTGTAGGCAATTACACTGTGGAGCTAAGAATGGAAATACACACAATAGTGGTTACAGCTGTACAAGTCCATCTGAATCCGGTTCACACGGAAATCTGCTGACTTTCTTATTGATGAGCTTCATTCACACGCTTCAAGGCAAAACTGAGTAAACAATGACCCTAGGTGAAGAGTCACCTAGTCATGAGCATTGCTGTGATGTCCTTTATGCATGATCCTGCAAGAGAATAGGAGGGCTGGAGTTCAAACAAACTAAGTAAGGGGAAATCAGTGAAAACACTAAAGATCTTTGGTCAGCTCCTAAGAAAATGGTTGAGCAGCTCTTGACCCCTGAGTTTGCATTTGAGATGTGCAGTGATACAGCTCACTGGGACACGCTGGAATTGATACCAACTCCTAATAGAAGTTGAGCTTCTAAAAACTGTTGAATGTTATATAGATTTTCCCAAGGAACCTTTGCTCTTTCTCATGAAAAGGAACACCCTTTCAACCCTGAGAGTCCTCATTATGATGTACCTCTAGCTGACATCCCCTAATCATAAAAAAATCCCAGACTTGGGAAAGGCTACACCTATACTAGGAAATTAAACCATTCCAGGGCATATTCCTAGGCACAGGTAATGGGATTGCATACTTAAACTACAAGAGCAGTCACTGGCTTTTGGCCTATGACACCTAGCACTCTCCCAAATTACTCCTGGGCATGGCTTATGCGGGGCACATACAGACACCCCATTTCAAAGGCTCAAAGAGATTAGCTTTTTCCATTTCAGAAAAGACAGGATGGAATAAAGTATATGAAGCTGAGGTCTGAGTAGCCACCTAAGAACTTCTTTATTCCCTTCTGCAATTTCATGTTTAGTTCAAATATCCCCATAATTGTAAATCCAGTATTGTTATCTTCATATAACAGGTGGGAATTTGATAATCTAAAAGGCAGATTATCAGAAAGTATTTCAGCACTGAAATAGCCTTGTAAATCTAACAGACTTGCCAAGACTATACAGGAAGGAAACTAATGGAGAATGTTATTGAACACAGATCTCCTGAGTCCTTTACTGGCACTATCATTAATGGGCCATCTTTCTTTCCCTTCAGTAGAACAACCTATATGCTATGTAGAAGTTCGTAATATGCACAGACTCTGAGGTCACTATAAAAAAATGAAATGAGACAATTCTAGTAAAAAATATCAAGAAGTGTGCCTTTGTAAAATACTTTTTTTCTGTTTGATTATACTGATGTATAATGAGAATCAAAACATAGGCTATTTAGACCACTCTCCTAGGAATGGCAGTAAAGATGTTTATTTTAGTAGAGCTAGGGCAAATAACAATAATAATTGAAGAAATACTTTATTCATCTGTTGACATGTAATTAATTACTGTGCACAGCTCAGCAGGAGATGATGTTTGAAATACTGTCCCAGCACATACCAGACGTCCTACTTCCATATAATGGAAAAGAAAAATCCAGGTTTAGCAAAGTATAACATCTCTCAGATTATCTCAGCTCTACAAAAGACAAAGGTTAATGATGGATGGCTATAAAGACATGCAACAATATTCAGCATTCCCAAACTTTTGGACAATGACAATCTAGAGTTAGAGAGAGCACATAGAACATGAGAGGTTTTCTCCTTAACTGAACAATAATCTCCTGGCTTTGGAGATCTGGATATCTCTCTCTAAGGAAAACTATATTAGCATCAAGATGAGGAATCAACAGGATAATATAAATTTGCTATCAGCTGCAATTATATAGAGAGCTGTACAAATGCATACCCCCATGCAAAACCTACTCCTTGAAGTGGACTTGCAGAACAGCAAGCTGAGCTTCACTCAGCTTTGGGATCACATACTATAAGATACTGTCTTTTAAGCTTGGTTGCTTCTTTAGCAAGTTAGGAAAGCTATCCTTTGTACAAAGATGTATATAGCCAGTACATCTCAGGATTCAGGGCTCCTAATTCTGCATATGTCAGGGAAAATGCCTAGGCAAGTCCCACCATGTATTACAATTTCATGGCAAATTGCTATTGAAATTAATTAGGAGCATTGCTAGGACTATGCCTACCCATCAAGATTGCTAGATTTCAAGGAAATGCTTTAATCTTATGCTTTAGCTTTGAATCCTAATAATTTCAAATTATAATTCAGTGTCTCAGCAGAGGTGGCAGAGTATACTTGTTGAAAATTGTGCATAACAGCTGTCGTGGTTTAACCCCAGCCAGCAACTAAGCACCACACAACCAGTCCCTCACTCCACCCCACCTAGTGGGATGGGGGGGGGAGGATTAGGAAAAGTAAAACTCATGGGTTGACATAAGAACAGTTTAGTAGAACAGAAAAGAAGAAACTAATAATGATAATGATAACACTAATAAAATGACAACAGTAATAATATAAGCAGTGGAATGTACAAATGATGCACAGTGTGCAATTGCTCACCACCTATCAATCAACACCCAGTTAGGCCCCGAGCGGCGATCCCCCGCCCCCACTACCCCCAGTTTATATAATAGATGTGACGTCCCATGGTATGGAATACCCCATTGGCCAGTTTTTTGTGTTCCCTCACAACTTCTTGTGCCCCTCCAGCTTTCTTGCTGGCTGGGCATGAGAAGCTGAAAAATCCTCGACTTTAGACTAAACACTACTGAGCAACAACTGAAAACATCAGAGTGTTACCAACATTCTCCTCATATTGAACTCAAAACACAGCACTGTACCAGCTACTAGGAAGACACTTAACTCTATCCCAGCTGAAACCAGGACACTACCGTTATGCAGCAGGCATATTGAGCTTTAATTAGCTAATAGACAGATCTGCCAAACTTACCAGGCATGTGGGGTGTACTTCTGAACAGCAAAGACAACATAAAGAAATCATAAGACTTTCCAAAAGACTGAAAAATGTAAATTCAAAGTGAAGGACCATGGTCACTTAATGCTTTGTTTGATTGAAAGGAATTGGTGCCAGACAGTTCAACAGGCACTCATGTGCATGCAAATCACTCCCTTCATGGCAAGACTAAAATTAACCACCAGGAGACAAAATGCATAAACTCAAACACACAACTCTTTTTTCTCCAAACTCTATGGAAAAAGAAAAGTCTTGCTCAAACATATAGCACAGTATATAGTTTTGTGAATGAGACAAAGTGGTTTCTGTAGAGAGATAGGACAGAGGAGAAGGGAAAGGAAGATATTTTTCTTAATTTTGCCTCTCAATTTCCCTCCCCAGTTTTACTATTCCTACCCTTTCCAGTCTCAGAAGATATGAGGTCTAAGAGTCCCTCTTTCCCTCCTCCCCAACACAGAAGTAAAACATGTATTTAAATTGAGCAAAAAATTCCTGTGGGTTTCAGAGGATGCTGACCTTATTTAAGTTAACAGCTGGTGAATAACATCATGGCTATCACATCTTGATAATGATAACTACTTTATAAGGTGAGACTCTCACAATTGCAGTTAATTTTTATTGTTTATTACTTGACTAATTCTCTAGCATTCTTATAAGATGATCTATCTTATTTTCTATTAGAGTATATTGTACTTCAGTATCTAAGCCTTTATTATCCAAGTTTCTGCACTGCTCAGAAGTTAGTCACATCTGTATGACAAGACAGTTGTGGAATTTTACTTTATATCATTCAAAGCTGAGTCCCCCTAAGACTTATGGTGCTCTAGTCCCTTGTTTCATAACTGTAACAGTCTGTGAGTCTCCTAGTGGATTACTGATTCTGCTGTTTCTGGGGAAAGTTTTGTTGGGATGAAGGACTCCTTTAAATTAATATTTAAAATAGCATAGGCTATTTTGATGATACTCCAACAATTCAGGAGTGTTTAAGCAGTAAATTTTAATAGTTTCTTCTTAATTGCGTTTGTCATTATTCCTGCTGTGTTCCTAGTATAATATTATCTATCCTAAGCAATATTTACTTAAACTGTTGCCATTAGATAGCTTGTAAACATGGACAGAATATTTGCTATTCATCTCACTTGAATTTAAAAAATAAGGGCTTATATAAAAAGGCCACTTATATGGTATTAGATGAATCCAGGAACCTCGTCCAAGAACTCTATGGACAAACAGATTTATAAGGTGAAAACTGGAAAATACAATGCACCTCTTACAGCCAAAAATTCTATCTCAAACCAGATGGATGCAGGAACCACATTCATAAGCCAATAATCTTTTTATTGCCATAGTTAAGACTTGTGTCTCCCCAGTTTGCAGTCGAGAGCTAGTTTGCTGGGTTACAGAACTGCAGTGCTCTATTTTGGTCCCCTCTCACTTATGTTTGATTTTAGGTGCCCTTATGGTTCCATCACTGCTATTATATCCAACTGTTTGGACTATTATTTTGGTTTCTGCTGTAGCTGTGCCTTATTACTCCTGGCTGCAAGCCATGAAGTGATGGAAAATGCAGAGATGGCACCTTTTGATGTTGCTTGTATTGTTGAATAGATTTCCTGTGGGCCAGACAGACTTGGGACCTGATAGCAGCAATTGGTTTTTTTAAAGAAAATACTGTGTTAATATTGCTGTCTTAAAGATTTCCCCTATTGTCATCCATACAAAGTTTGACCTTTGTATATCTAAATTTATGGTTGTAATACACTTGTCAGTTTGTACCTTTAATATATATGAATTCTGACTAAATAATAACTGTGCTTTTTTCTCTTTTCTTTCAAACTTCCATCCAGGTTCAAAGTCTCAACTGTAGATACTTATTATTTCCAGTCTGCTATTTTTATGGCTAAACTGATCTCCCCACTGATCCCCCTCAATAGACAAATCAATATAACCATAAAAACAAAGGGCTAAATCTGAAGATTGAACAGCAGTTGAACTGGACATTTGAATACTGAAAGAATTTATTAACTGATTCATAGTGTCTTTAAATGTACAGATCACAAAATCAAAACCTTATGGTTTCACTCATAGCTTTGCTTTCATATTAATTCATATTACATATCCTTGGATGCACAGCAACTCTTACTGAAGTCTAAATGACACAACCCTTCTGAAACATCAGGGCACTAATTCAGGAACATGCTATTAAAAATCTTGACCTAGGTTTCATGTAGATAATGCACTTTTGCTTTATGCCTATTATCCATTTTCTTTTGAATTGGTATTAGCAAACATATTAGACTCTTTTAAAGGCTTTTCAGTTTTTCTTCCTTTCTCTTTCACAGAATGACAGAAGGGTTGGGGTTGAAAGGCACCTGTGGAGGTCATCTTGTCCCACAACCCTGCTCAAGCAGGGTCAGCCAGAGTAGGTTGCCCAGGGCCATGTCCAGTTTGGTTTTGAATATCTCCATGACTGCAGACTCCACAATCTCTCTGGGCAACTTCTTCCAGTGTTTGCTCACCCTCATAGTAAAAAGGTGTTTGTTTGTGTTCAGAAGGAATTTCATGTGCTTTAATTTGTGGCCATTGCTTCTTGTTCTGGCTATGGCTCTACTGAGAAGTCTGACTTGCTCATCTTCATTCTCTACGACTAAGTGTTCACGCACTTGCATAATATCCCCTTGAGCCTTCTCTGCTCCAGACTGAACACTCGCAGCTCTCACAGCTTCTCCTCTTAAGAAAGATGCTCCACTCCCTTAATTTTTGTGGCTCTTTGCTAGGCTTGCTCCATTAAGTTCATGTCTTTATTGTCTTGCGGAGCCCAGAACTGAACATGGCACTCCAGATGAGTCATACCATACATGACATTTTACTGTAGTCCACAAAAAGCTCTGCACTAGGAGCAACATAATTATTTTCAACATGAAAATAATTTTGTTGACAGCAGTTCCCATTTCTGATAAGGTTATTGCTCTTCTTTGTATACCTGTGGAACCCACAGTCTTGACTGGATCACTGATGCTCAAAGGGAGAATTACACAAAGGGAATGATTAATTTAGTGTATATACATACTTATTAATTTCTTCATCAGGATCCTGATGTTCAATTCTCAACTTGCAAGTGTAGGCAAAATATGCTTTTATCTATAGAAAAATAGGGTGTAGTCTGGAGAAGCTGAATAATTTGCTGATGATCAGTCTTGGCTACAGTGATGAATATTTATCATTTTCCTTTAATAACTGTGTTTAAAGAATCTCCTTCTTGCTTTTGATGATTTATATCTAAAATGAACTCAACCGCTTTCACTTGTCTTATTAATGATGGACAACAGTTGTTTGAAATATTTTTCTACTGCTTCCTGGAGTTTTACTCTGTTCTAAGATTATAGGCACCCTGTTCATACACCTCCAACAAAATTCCCCTTTTCTCAGTAGGAGTTTTCACATGACTAAAGTAAATACTGGTGAATCAGAGTTCTTCTCATCAGACTGTACAGTTTCTGGTATACTCAGTCTATACAGGAAGCATTTTAATTATATAGATGCTGAAGTTTAAGTCATGCCTTTCCAGAATTGATTGTTGCACTCTAGGTGCTTTTACTTCTTAATACACGCAGTTGTTAACTTAGCTTGTTTTCTGCAGAGGGAAAAAACACTCCATATTGCATTAAGGGCAGATAATTGGAGGTTTTCCACTAAGGACCTCAAATATGAACTCTGTAGAATATTAAGGCTGGTTTTGACTATGCATATCTGTCCTATGCCACTTCAAAATACTCACCTATATGTAGTTCCCTCACAGAGTCTGTATTCTAAACCCAGAACTAAAATTCCAGTTTCCTAGCTAAGCTGGTATCTGTTTCTTCTCTCTCTCAGTAACAAGTTCAGCACAGACAATAAACTTTCCAAAACATAAATACAGGAACAAAACCAGAAACATCCCTGGCCATCAGATATTTCCACAATTTTATCCTTTAGCTACTGGCAAATAAAGGACATCGTGCAAGGATGTGTTAGTACTTCAGCTTCTCCAGGAGGTATGTTTTGAAAAGTTTCCAGAAAACCAGTCAGAGCAACACTAGCACACAGGTAGGCCTCACATGCTCTCATACCTATTGTAAACACGATTACACAGAGTAAGGGCATATTGGTTTGTTATCTTTTTTTAAAATTAAACATTTATAAAGTTGAGAAAAGCTCTTTGAATTTCTCATGGAAATTACTTGCTCTTTTGGAGTCTGCATGGCTGTAGACCTCATTACCAAGTATTAACGAAGGAATCTCTGCTTCAATTTGAAGTTAGCGTTTGTTTTGCTTTTTTTTTTTACACTAAAAAGATGTGTACCTCCTAATTTTAAGTGCTCTGGCCCTTATTCAAGGAAGTTCTTAAACATCTACTTTGGTTTAAGTAGGTACTTACAGGCTTTCTCAAATAGGACACTTTCCTAAATGATTAAACATATGCCAGAATAAAGTTAGTAATTTGTAAGCTAGAATAATGTATTTGGTTTAAGTTTTCAGTAGAGTGCATGGGATGAATAGAACACTTTTCTTTTTTTGGCATGCAAAGACCATCTCAAGTTCCATAGCTAAACACCTGAGGACAGAGCTGCTTTGTTTTTTCCATCAGACACTTTTCCCAAGGGATTTTTCTGGATATTCCTCATCTCCTACTTTGTTACCTCAGCATAGCTACAGTCAAAACTTCCTATAGACTGATAAACTTGTTCCTCCAAATATGCATTCTCTCATGCCACTGTGAATCCAAAGCCTGTTAGGCATGGTTTTTAGCTGCATATCCAAAACTGTAAGTATGAAGCGAGGAGAGGATGATGAAAGACCTAGATTTTGATAAAGGGGAATGATGATTGTTATTCTCAGTCGTCACAAGCTAGTTTTTCCAGATTCCACCAGGGACCACAGAACGCCTGCCAGGTCTGATCAGATCCTATTAGGCTGACACTGGATACCTCTGCAATTTTTTGCTAGCTAAACTTCTTACTATTTAAAGTTCTTTAATGATTTCAGAGCAGGAATGGAACAGTATGAAGAATTCAATCTCCATATATCTTTTACCTCTTTCTTTGCAGTCATGGAAATTTTGTTTCTAGTGGTTGCTGTGAAGGCAACATTTCATTTGTGATCTTTTTTTAAACTATAAAAAGGCTCAGTAAAATGCTTTCAAACCTGCTTTGCCTATACTTGACTGGCTGCAGCCCACAAATAATAGAAATCTATATGCATCCATGAAACTATGCAGTGGTTCTATAGGTAAGTATTGAATCAGTAAAAGCAATGTCTTATTTCCAACAAAGTTTAGAAAAAAAGAAAGAAAGAAAGAAAGAAAGAAAGAAATCTCTCCTGTAAACCTCAGTGGCCATGACTGGAAATTACTTGTTTGGCTGTATGAATGAAATAAAAATTAAAAAGATGATGCACAATTATACCACTAAATATACAGTTAGCTTTAATCACTGCTCAGATTAAAGGTGGCCTAGCTCAACCAACCACCACTATTCTTCAGCTGTTCATTTACAGAAGTTACTCTGAGCTAGAATTCAGTAATCATCTGATCTGAGTGGCTATAATTCTACATTTCAAAACAACAGCATATATCAATCTTCAAGTGTTGCATGTATTAATGATTAAAGAGTTTAATAACCTGTTATGATTTTCCACTCCAATTTTTATCCCCTTAACTAGTCATGATTTTTATCTTTTAATATCCATACACCACATCATCTTTAAAAAAATAAAATTCAAAACAAGATGTAAAAATAAAAAAAGGAAGAAAATAAAAATCCATTAGGATGACAATCTCTTGCAAAAGCAAAATACAGAAAAATCATACCAATGAAATTTAGCCTTAATTCCTTATTAATTCTTTCATGATTATTAACCACATGATTTCTTTTCAGACTATCTTAATTCCCAGAATAGTTAATTTATTTTGCCACTAGTTTCATGAATGTTCATAATTTAAAATCTTTCTCTTTTAGGAAGACTTGGTCCATGGTGTGCCTTAACTGCCAGTAATAATGAAAAGCTTAGCAAAAATTAAAGTTTATTTATGGTATCTTCCTTCAAAGTATTTACCAGGGCACAACGTCAACATCTCCAAAAAAGAAACACAAGCTAAAATAAGATTTTGCATAAGTTTTCCATCTTCTTTCTAAGCCACCTTCTACTGAGCTGTCACATTCATGCTGTGAGGTTTATATTCATAGGCTCTTGCAAAGAAGACTTGATTGACTTCAGGGCAGCAAGAGAAGGAGACATTATCCAAATAGCTTTATTTTTTGGACATAAAGAGAAGGGAACTGCATGCATCATTCAAAAAATATGTTTAAATTCTCTCATAAGACCTTTTAAATTACAGTTAATAAATGCTTCAAATTCTACCCTGCTTCAATAAAAACCTATGGCAGTTCTACACACAAAATGTCTACATGGAAAGTACATGTCTTCGTTATTTTGATTCCCATATGATCTACCCATAACTTGTTTTAGAAAAGTATGTGAGGAAAAAAACCAACACAACTATATATTTTTGTATGGACATGTACAGCTTTATTGTCCTCTCAGTAAGGCAAAAGGTTCAAATTGTGCCTAAGATTTACCCCGAGAAGCCTTAGCCCCCTGTTCAGATAAGGGAGTCCAAACAGCCAGAAAAAACAGAGGGATGGCAGGATGAAGTGGCTCCCATACTCCCCCTGTACTGTGAGCAGCTTGAAATGCAATTAAATTTGCATGATAATCTACAGTGATTCCAACCAAATTCAAACAATTCAAAGATAGCCAGTGAGCCACATGCAAACACCTAAACCAAATTGCCATGTTTTTTATTTTTTGTGATGAATTTTATTATTTCCTGACACTTTCAAAACTCATGCCTGGTATTAGGCTCTTCCTTTCATCTTATAAAACATTCCAGTGGCTGAATGCATGAGGTAGAGAAGTGGCAGCAAAAACGTACACTCAGAAAGTGGAGAAGACAGGCGACACCTGCTAGCTTTTGCCTTTTCCAGGTTCTCCTTATCATGCCACAATAAAATCTCAAAGAATATATATTTGAAGCACTATAAGAATTTGGAAACATTATTATAATACAACCTCCATTAAAAGAAATGTGATATTCAGATCAAGAAGTCACCCCCCCCTAAATTCCATTAAACTGAAAACTGTTAAATTCTGTCATAATGATTTCATACGCAACAATGAAAGTACTTGTAATAAAATCCATGCCTGGACAGATGAGTTTTACTCCATTTAACAATATTTCTTTTAATGTTTATAGTGATACACTGAGATGTATCAAGAATGCATCATACTGTGGTCAAAGTTAGCAAAATACATTATTAGAAAGGAAGGAATATTCAATAGGCCAATTCCCTTCAATACAACCTTGAATAGGAAAGAAACTTACTTTGCAGCGATGCAGCTTAAACCCGATTTTTTACATGCCGCAGTCTTTTTTCTCTTAGAAACCATCAAAATCTGCATGAACACCAACAGAAAAGACAGATGATATTCACGCAATTTCCAAATTCAGCTCTGCAACCACATGTGGCTATTACCTCACAATAGCAGCCTGGGAGGAAGGACTGTGCATTTAGACTCCGGGTACTCCCTAAGACGAAGAAATAGGTCCAACTCACTAAGCTGCTCAGGCAGCAAAGACAGTAACTGTTTCCCTAAGGAAGCGATAAAATGCAGCTACTCTCTGACAGTACTACACACATATGCCAGGTTAGGAGATGAACTTACTAACCGTGACTGCCTCACCTCATGTGGGAGAAGCAACATCCAGCAAGCCTTCCCCATCCAGGAAAACCTCAGGGTAGCACAATCTGTGCCCCTGTTTTGCTCCTGGAGTAGAAGGGCACCAGTCCTTCCCAGTTTCCCGGGCCAGTGTTCAGCTTCCAGGCATTCCTCCACCCTCCACTAACACCCCACGTTTCCTGGCTTGGATGGCATTTGGTTAGGGGAACCTGCCCTCATTTCTTCCTGCTTTTTCATTCCCTGTGCTGTCCTTGATGTGAGCTGCATTTTCCCAGGTGGGGCTCATGAACCCTGTGACACTGATGTTGCTAAACTAAACTTTGAAGCATGCACAGTATGCTACTAAAAAGATAAGAGGATGGTTTCACATTTGTATCTGCTTCACTGATTGAATCTGATCAAAGGCTCAGAAAGTCCCTACTCCTTCAGGTAACCTCTGCTAAACCTGGCATATAACAGACCATCTCCAAAGACCAGACCAGCTGAGGATTATTAAACTGTGTGTGATCCCTATATCACAACTCCCCTGATACACACATCAGAGGAATAGTTGATGTTAGAATAAATGCTGCCTGTATAGTGGCTGAAGTAATCCATAACTAGGGAAGATGCAAGAGCAAAGCAGGGGAAGGGAAATATTTGTTAAAATACCACCTCTGAAAGGTCAGGATCCCAACAGGACAGAACTGGGAATCCTAAAGCGCTTCGCTTTCTGCAGCATTGTGCTACTGCACTTTGCTGTTGTGTTTGCTGGGGAAAGAAAACAGAGCATTAAGTGCCTGGGGAGGGAGGCACAGTGCAGTATGGAACAGGAGAACTACATGAGTGCTGTAGGTCACAACATAGGCAGCAAATAAAGCAAAGAAACCATTTAAAACACATCTTAATTGGGAAACTAAGAGATTGTGCAATAACTGGAGAAATTCTGATTACCTTGTTGCTTGAAATTTATTCTTAGGTGTGCTTTTCCAAGATAATTTATGCTACGGGGAACAGCTATGCACTAGAAAAGAAAATGGACTGACAATGGCTTCCTTTTCTAACACAGTATGTATGGACACAGTTTTCCCCAATTCATAACAGTTAATTCAGCTGTTCATACAGCTTCTCTTGACATTTGTTAAACACTGAAAACTTCTTCATCCTTCTCACAGTTTAGCTAGCACCCTATTAACCTTGCTAATGCTGATACTCCAATTAGAAATGCACCCAATTATTAGAAACCTTTTTTAATAGTCAATGTGGATTGTCAAAATCTCAATCTGGAAGGTCTCAAGCAGAAACTGTATATCTTTGTATTCTTGTTACTTGCTTCCCTAAGAACCTTAGGGTTTAAGCATAAACTTCAATAATTAGCTGCATGCCAAAGAGCCTTCTTGGTTGCCACATGTCCCTACAGGACATCTCTCTCTCTAACTGTGCTGCCAGCTATCCACATAGGTAACATGCAGCTTCCCTTTGGATACTTTAGAGAATGTGCTACAGAAGGTAAAGCACCTCTGAAGGTGCCCCAAGATCCTATAAATCCACAGGTTACTCCGACCTGTAAGTAAGGAATGCCTAATCGTAACAAGGTAGCTGGAGATCCAGTAACCTTGAATCACACTTGATTCAGCCCATGTCAAGATAAAATGCAAATAAAACCCATCTCTGTACAGACAATATCTACATACATTTATAATAATTTATAATAATTTATAATAGCCAAGTAAAAAGAGTAAAACAGGCTTACTCAACTTACACTGATTTGTATTGGAAATGTCTCTTGTCCACCTTGTTTGTCATCCTGACAAGGCAGATATCAAATATTCAGTATTCATATATACCTTCCTCCTCAGATTGCACTCATCAAAGAAACTATCAAGGAACCTGTCATCTGGGTGGAGCATCCAGGCATGAACGCCTCTAATTGATTTTTCTCTAGAGGCTTCAGACATAGCTGAAATTCTTCCCTGGAAATCGTTGTGTTTCCTTTTAGCAAGCTGAGCTGTTTTCCTAATTACAATAAGCCTTGCTTCATTTCCTTACCTATGCAAAATATCACTCTATCAGAACAACTACCATCTCCTATACTCGGCTGGCTAAATAACAATGTTGTAGGGATAAAACTGTTCTTTCCCCACTCCACTTAAGTAACCCAAAAATGGGGGTTACTACATTTCATTGTAAAGTGTTTTTTTGCAATGGTCATTATATTCTATATTGATCTGTATATTAATATATGTACTTTTTACAATATCTAAGCCGAATTCCTCTGAAGGCCTGTGAATAACTACCAAGATAGGCATTTCCGTATCTAAAGAAACGAAACAAAGTTTATTTTAGTCAATAATCTTAAGGCAGCTTTAGATTTTAGTTTTGCATCTGCTTTGGCTGTGATGGGAGAAGTCATTCAAATTCAAGATGATGGAATGATATACTCAGGTAATATTTGCCTGTGCAAAAATATAATGCTTACTGTCCCAAGACTTTTCAATACTCCAAACACATTAAAGGATAAGTCTGTCAAAGTTGCTTCTAGACTCCATGTTCAGTGTGTTTCATGTTCAACAAACACCTTTGTGCCTCTTCCTGCCTTGCCCCTGGTGACTGGGAAGCATTTTCTCCAAACTTTGACAAAGTTGTCCAAGTATTCCTCAGAAGTTCATGAAGAATCCAAGGCCTACAGAATTTTGACCCTATCTTGGTTGCTGATGCACCAAGAGCACTGCTGAGCATTAGCCTCCTTCTACAACCTCATCTCACTACATTTCTCTATCACAATTTGTATAATTGATTTGAATACTGTCATGGGACACAGGGTTTTTTTGTTTGGCGTTTGTTCCTCCTCCCC
>JANZLQ010000061.1:1251888-1270096 GCA_026212715.1 Elanus axillaris
CCCCCATATTTGTACAGCACTAGCAGGAGCTAATAATTAGGGATTAGGGCTTCTAGGCACTTGAGCAATAATAGCTACTCCTGCATTACTTTGTTTAAAATCTAATTAAAGGTTAGAAGACATTAATATTAAGACTGCTAGACAGGTACTGGAAAGTTTTTGATGGATGTGCTTTCTACCACGTTAAGTTTCAATTAGGTACCTATGGTCCTTTGAATATTAACCATCTTTAGGTCATGGCAAGGGCACAGAGCTGTCAGATGCTGCACCCTCTGCCTTGGGGGACCTCCATGTCTGAGCTGGAATGGGTCTGACCACTGCTTTTTAGATGCCACAAAAAATGAAACAAAAGCGGGAAGAAAGACATGCTCTGGATGGGTCTTCAGGTACTTTAGTAACTATGCCATGCCAACCACATCTAGCGGGGTCTGTACTGGTCTCTACAAGCTATCTGAAGCTAGATATCAAAAAAATCCAGGCAGATCTTAGACTGGTTTTCAGTATTGCACAAAATTTACTGCAGAAATACTACAGAGCACCCCATAATTTCTTCAAGTGTTCCAAACTTAAAAATATTGATGCATCACAAGGAAATAGATATAAAAGCATTTAAAGGATATATTCCTCATATAATATAATTGTGTTAATATAATGTTCAGGTTTGTGGACATGAAATAAACATAAATACATGTTTAGAATTATTATGACTGCAGCCAGTAAATAGATTTCATCACTATGGTTACATAAGTAAATAGCAGCTACAGAAACACAGTTAACTGGAAACAAGGAAGATGGAAACACTTATTTCCCATATTAAACATTCTGATGAAAGATTGGCCACTGAACAGACACGAAAAAGCACTGATATAAATTATTTATAGAAGCTGGATAGAAATGCTAAGTGTTTTAGTAGTCTACATTTGATAGCAAATTATGCAAAATTTCAAAAATATTGGTAAAGAGGAAAGGAGTACCAGTATTGCCTATTCAAGCTTATTCCATTTTAGGGCTTGGGTAAGGGCCAGGTAGCAGAAATATTGGTGCTTTTCTTGGACTACCATCCCCAAGGAGACCAACAGAATCTGAGAGAGAAAGGGGTAGGCAAGTTCTGAGGAATGATGGTCATTGATTTGACTTTCAAACACTGTGGTAGTTCCCTCTTTGTAAGAAAGCTTTGCCTAAACTCTCTCTCTCTTTTAATACCTGTTCAGGAGAATAACTAGTGCTATTAGCAAAAACAAAATAAACTAAACACAAAAGATAAAACCAAATTAAAAGATTCAAAGCATCTAAAAATATCTGTGATGGAAAAAATTTGGTTAGTCTGGTCTTGTTGAAAATTTTTATGGATATCCATTTGTATTCTGTGGGACAAAAAACATGTGCATGACCCAGACCTGATCATTAAGAACCTTATGGATGGTGTGGGTGGAGGTTAGGGGAAAAGAGTGAGGTGGCAAGAGAAGCTGCTAGAAGAGATGATCAACCCTTCTGAAGGGTTTTTTTGCATCATTTGCCTCTGTGCAGCCAGTAGGGTACAAAATGTGGGAGTGCTGAGGAGGGGTGGTGAGTGCCTTTTGCTCTCCCTCTGCTGCCCTGTTCCTCTCCTTCCTTAACCCAGGATTGATGGAGTAACTGGAAATGCGCAAAGCAAACTGCTTCAGGCATCAGCTTCACAGCTGTTTGGAGATCACTGAGAGGCAGCTGCTGCCACAAGGCTCCAGCAGGATGCCCACTGTCCAGGTCCACAATAGGGGCCAAATGCTGTATTTGCAGATTTGACTCTATTTTCCTGAACAGCCTCGAAACTATTTTCAAGGAGTTTATGATTTCTGGAACTGCAAAAAGATTATTCATATTGCCAATAGTAAGCACTGGACTGAGTTAAAAGATAATTGAAAATACTGTCATGAAAGAGAAATCAACAACTGTATTCTGGGAAATGGCTAATGAACATGTACGTCAGAAAAAGAAAAAAAAAGAAATAAAAACAAGAACTGGGAATTCTGTCAGTCTGTTATCTTGGAAAAAAGTAAAAATGTGGAAGTGGTCAAGGCATCATAAAGTTAAGACTATCTGGAACCATTATAGTCTACATTGGCCTATGTTTTCTTGTCAACTGCTTTTTTCCGTCCAGAACAAATGAGATCTCCTCCCCATTCTCAGTCTGTGGGTTTGGACTGACCCCCTCCAGAGGAAATGCTCAGCTTGCATTGCTGCTCTGAAATCCTAATAGGAGGAGGAAATCTGTTTCTCAATTCTGCTGCATTTAATGAGATAAATCTTTCCAGCCAGAAGCCACCCTGATATCAAGTGTAAATTAGTCTCAAACTAGCACTGGTTTATGCTTGTACCCTGTCTATCTGATACATCCCAAGGAAGCTGGAAGCAGCTGGAAAACAGCCCATTAAAACTTTGTCTTGTTCCTACCATGGCTGGACTTTCCCTCCCCTGTCTTTCTGCTGGGGACGAAGGGTGGATTTAGCCTGAGTTGCACTCTTGAGTTCAGTAATGAAATTTTTTTCTTCCAGGAATTATTTTGAAAATGTAAATGGTCCCTTTCAGACAGAAGATAAGATAAAGAAACTTCAGTGTCACAGAAAATCAGTTCTAAGGCTACTGGTAACTAAAAAAAAATGCCATCTCCCAGCTATCGGGCATCTTCTTAGAAGTTTCCTGAAGTTCCAGGCAGAATGAGATTCATGCAATGTTTTTCTTAAAGTACTAACTTTTGGTTACAGTCAGGGAAAAGACACACCCAAAGTAAGTAAATAAAAAGGAGAACAGGGACTATTTTCACAAATACATGGTGTCAGGAAGCAAAAAGAGCACTTCACAAAGTTATTTCCATGCAACTTAACTCTCCTGAACAGCCTGCATAGTATTTCAAAGAAGCAAAGTGCCACACAACTGGCTCTTTGATCATTAACACTTTTCATTGTTTCATTAAAGCAGAGATCATTATTTCTCAAGGAAATATTAACACTTGCAGTAGGAAGTGTGCAGTAGTTTTACCCACAAGGTGAAAAGGACTTTTACGCATATAGAGGCTTGGAGTTATTTTTTAAGCTACAGCCACAGAACTGGAGAGGGGATTTCAGTAGCACTTTGGCTGCCTCTGCCCAGATCCCTAGATGAATCATTCACATTACCCATTTCTGCAAATACCAGTATTTATTAACTGGGAAGTGATTTTCTTAGGAACGATTGGTTACACCATTTGAAAATCTAAGCCCAAGGAATTCAGTCAAAACCTGGACATACTTCTGTTTCAAATAAAAATATTTCAATTCAGACATGCCACAGTTGTTCCCTGCTGGGCATCCAGAGAGTAACACTCCATTGCAGTCACCATGTTGTACCACAGTGACATTGACAAACTGGAGTAATGATTTCCACTTATTCTCTTAATGTTACTAAAAATACTAGGACATTAATACTTTTATATGTATTTTAACAGGGATAAGGAATTCCGTTAGATACAATTATTTAAATAGTGTCTCATAAGCTAAGCATACATGTAATAATTCATTCACACTCAGATGCCCTGTATTATATCAGTTAGTTTCTGGTAGGGAATTGTGACTTCTTTCATGGGTAAGAAGTCTTCCTTTGGTAGCATCTTCAGCCTGGCTATTTGCTAATCTCTCAGTGAGTTATGTGAGTGCTAGGACTTATCCTTAGCATTTAGTAGCATTAATAAGTTTATTATTATCTACTGCTTTATTTAGGCATCAAACATAGATATTTTTAGCCTACATTCTCTTAATTCCCATTTCTCATTCTCTGTTCCCTTTTGAAGTTGCGTTCTTACCTTCACAATGCAGGCAATTGAAATTAATGAGCACTCCTTTTCTGCTCACCTTCCAAGCTCAGAACAATTTTTTTATGAGTACCTTTCCAGTCTATCAAGCAAAAATGGTCTCTGGAGGAGGGCCAGTCTTTCTACAAGGACAAAAGCCCGAAGAGGACTCGGGCATAGCTTTTAATAACACAAATAAAACCCACCTGTAACATCCTGAAACATTCTGATTGTTGTATTGCTACCCTCACATACCAAAAATTTCTCTCCAAATGGGTAATTAAGAACATGATAATGGAAGCCAGGGAGTGCAATATTTCATTTCATTTCTCAACAGGAGGGGAGTTTGGAACTGGTATACTGTTTAAGAATGAGCAAAACACAAAATGCTCTTTTTGAAAATGAAAACTGTTGAGCAAAGCCAAAAAGTAATAGAGGAATAATAATGTTCACATTGATGCCAATACAGCCAGAATGGCAATACATTATACACTGCAAGTTGCATTTTAGTCAGTGATACAACATAGAGACACTGTAAATTTAAATATGTATATTTATATATAATTCATAAATTTCCCACCTCCGGAATTTCATTTTGTTTATTTCTTTGTCATATAAAATTACATCAGACTGGACATTTTCTTCATAAGGAAGATTTTTAAAACCTCAAACAAGCAGACTTTAGTTGGTATGAGTACTCGACAGGAGCTAATACATTTGAGGGTACTATGGCTACTATTAACTGCAATACACTTTTGGTTTCAGAGATGAAGATTTCTGCATTGCACCCCAAAACAAGCTGACAGCTTGACTGGACACATAAAAAGGATAAGGAATGATGCACATACATATACAATGTAAGTCAACATCAGAGCCAATATTTCCAATGAAAAGGAATTGAGGTGCTAGTAATAAGGTTTACCAGATTATAGTTATGTTTCTGTGTTACCATATAGACAAGAGGTAATGTTCCTAAAGACTTTTTCTTTTTTTTCTCTTCATTTTCATAGTCATCAATTAGCCACTGCATTCATATAAGAAGTTAATTCATTTTTTTTAAATAAATGGTGCACTCAGTGTAATTAACTTGCATGTCTGTGGTGTCCAAATACACAATAGCAAAAAATGTGGCTTTGATTCCAGTTACAGACACAGGATATAGTCTGTCTAGACCATCAAGTAACATACCTCTAAAGTGAGAGTTTTACACGTGAGATTGCATCTCTGAAATGGAAACTGCTTCAAGAATATTGGCCAGAGAAGGGAAAAACTAGATTCCTTTACACTGTCCTATTTATTTTACCCACTTACTCTTCTAGCCAGTCCACTGGAAACCTTATAACTAGGATATTTGCAGTTTATTGGATATGCCAGTTTTCCTGTAAGACATTTAATGATCAGATACCACTTCCTGTCCTCTAGCACCCTGGAAAAATGCGTATTTTTCATTAGAAGTGTATAATTAATGTTCATGACCATCAACACAGACCACAGAAATGAAAAGTAATTCTGTAATTCAAAGCTTTACATCCAGTCCCATGACAAAGTTGCTAACTTGCAGATCTAAGTTCATATGAAATTTCAAACAATAATTTTTCTGATTTTTCTGTTATCTCTCCATAATTTCCACAATCAAGCATGCACTCAGATACGCTGAATCTTGGACTGGGAGTTGTCAGAAATCTTACAAAAATCTTAATTTCATGGACTCATTTTGTTTTCTCCAGTTGTAGTGCCTTCTCACATGATCTTTTTTAAATTCTGTCCCACTCCCATGTTGGATGCAGTTTCTAGTGCAGCCAGTGTCTCCCCCTTCCGCAGGAGGAAGACAGGCATTTTTCGTGATGTGTCTGGCAAGGCAACTCCCAGTAGGTATATCATCTACAATCATTTCCGATTCTTTTAGCAGCTCACCCAAACCCTCCTCAGGCTCGCAGAGCAGTGGGTCTCTGCCCTCAGCCCCACCCCAAATACTCAGTGGGAGCAGCCTGCCCAACACTGCCAGCCTACCTGGACCGCTTGATGCCAGCGGGTCTGCTGGGTCAGGTGGAAAACCTACTGTCCCAGACAGTGCTGCTGATGTCTAAAGGAAGCAAAGCACAGCAACAGAATCAGAATTCAGACAACAAAGAGACAGCAACTGTCTGAAAACCATACATTCCTTGAACATCCTTGTCTTTTATCTTCTGTACCAGGGAAGTACTAACAGAGGGCTCTCAGGAGATGGGTAGACTTGGCAAAGTGTATATGCAAATACTGTCAATAAGTTATGCCCTCATTGATCCTGTGGACTAGATGTCAACGTCTCTGGAGAGGTCTATATGGCTACAAGAATTTTTAGCAGGTTTCTGTCTGTAGAGCGTATTATTGGTCTAATAACAAACATAATCTGAATGCAAATATCAGCTAGTGTCTGGCCTGCCAATGGCACAACCCCCCCCCCCGAAAGATCTCTCACAGGATTTGTATTTCAAATACCTCTAGATGTAAGGACACACAGTGAAGCCAAGAAGGGAGAGGTGAAGAAGGGGATCAGCAGCGATCTAAGTCTCTTTGCTGTGGCCTTTATGGTACCCAAGCAGCAAGACTGCCTTTCTTCTCAGGGTAAAGGGAGAGCACCTGCCTGTCAAACATACATCTTGCCAGCAGAAGGAGGGGAAAAAGAGGAGGAAGTTTAAGGTATGAGTGCTGAAGAGGGGCCATTTGGGGGAAAGAGACGTGCAGAGAGGGTGAGTGAAAAGTGGCCAGGCAGAGAACATGTAAGTGCCTGTGTGTGTCCTGGCAGCAGAGAGAAACAACAAGACACTTCACAGAGAAAGCCAAGTCCAGGATCTGCCAAAGATACTGGGAGATTTGTCCAGCCAAAAGAGCTGTCAGTCTAAGTGTTCATTTAATTTGACAAAGCAAAAAAAAAGACCAAACCTGGAACTAACCACTTTCAGACTAAAAGGCTTTGCATTTTTTGTATTTTAAGTAATATTTCTCTAAAACCACTGACCTTCAATACCTTCAGAAGGGGCTAGTGAGATCTGAGGTTCTGCTTTTTGGATACCCACATGGAGTCAAAACAACTGTTTTTCAGCAGGCTCTGTGTCTCCAAATATAAGAGAGCATGCATCCAGTGAAGATGGTACTTTCACTTGATGCAAGATTTTCCAATTCAGATTTGGGGAAAAAAGGAGGATATAAATATATTTCACGCTTCCCACTGCCAAAAGTCAGCTCTTTTGTAAATGTAGACCAATTAAGAAATAGTTTTGACACAGCTGCCAGTTTTATTGTTCTTTCAATACTAATGATGTAAAAAAATTACTTTTTCATTCATTTTGCCACCCTATTTTTCTAATCATGGCAATTCAGTTGCTTCAGAACTATGCTTGGTAAATTTTGTAATAAATCAAAGTAGAAGAAGTTGAAAGAAATTGAAAGTTGTTAAATAAATACTATTTTTTTTGTAAAGGGGAAAGGGAAAAATTTCTTTCACCTTCAGGCATTTTACAGAAACTGCTTTCTGGCAAGCCATTTTGGCACAATTTCCCCTTTGGATGTGATCACTGGTAACAGACTGGATGTCTACTACAGGTCTTCAGGAGCCCAGTGAACTTCCTGTTGATAATTTGGAGGAAACACAACAAAAGCATCTAAAGTAACAGTCTTTATTTTCTAGTTTTAATGCCTGGAGAAATTAGAAGCTCATGTGGTATGTCAAGCAAATAGCCGTTGGTTTGTATTCACTAAAACAGTACTTTTTTCTGGGAGAACATCCTTATTTCACTGCTTCGTTATTACCCTGGTCACACTGTTGGATCAATGGCTAAATCTTTACTCTTACCTAAGAGTCAAAATGTTTATTTTTCAGCAAATTACAAATGGTCAGTGAGAAGATGGATTAAACCTTTGCCAGGTAATTGACAGAACACTGCTAAAAAAGAAGTTTACACTTTGGAAAGGAAAGTGATACTTCTCAACATTTCCCAACCATTTTTTTGAGAGGCCTATTAACAAAATTATTTTTAATTAGGTCTAAGAGTGCAACTGGAAATAATTGCTTCTCTGATTTTATGTTTATTTGGGGGCAGTGTGTGCATCTGTGTGTGTGTGTACATGTGCATTTTTGCAGAACAGAAACCTCTTGAGGTACAGCAGGTCCACACTGGGGTTCCTCTTGTTACCCTACCATATGAGCCTCAAATGATGTGTCTAGCCCTGGTTTCAGGGGTTTGACAGGTTGACACAGTCATCCATATCATGGACATACTGCCAGTGTCTTCCTTTCATCTCCTATCCTGTTTGAGCCTTGAATTATGGGGTTTTTTTTAAATCTTGAAAAACTCAGTAAGAGAGTTCTCACAAAACTAAAGAAGTCAGGTAGACAAGGCTGCATGTGGTACCAATCGGTACAGCTCAATAGAAAACAGGGCTACATGATTTTCACTAGTCAGGATCTAGCATAACTGAAACAGGTAGATTAAAACAGATGTTGCCTTTTCAGGGACACGATTAAGCTTCCAAACTTCAATCCCACTGTCTCTTTGGAAAAAAAAAAAGAAAAAAAAGAAGGTTGTGTAGGGACTGCTCTATGATAGAGATCTGCTCTTCACATTCCTACGGTGCTTTCTGCTCTCTCTCTGGGACTCACTGTATGAAGCAAGGAATATAAAGTACTTCTTCCCTTACCAAAAAGACCAGCTTCTGGCCTCTATTTTACTTTTCCCTTCACATTGCACCAGAAACATAAATAGAATAAGAGTTGATTTACAGATAATTAGAGGTTGCTTTCAGAGAAAAAGAGCTTCTACCCAGATAGCAACATTTTACTAGCAATTGGTGTGTGCTGGCCACAGAACACAGTGGGCAAAAGGAGGTTAATTCAGGGAATAAAATGCTGGAGAGGCTTTCAGCAGTAAACTGAACCTTGTCTGTGCTATACTAGATGGATATGATTCAAAAAGGCAAAATAAACCCATAAAACTCTTTGATCAGAACTATGACGAGCAAAAAGCATCCTTAGTCATTTTACACTGATGACTGCAGAAGAACACAACAGAGCAATCACCACCCTGCCCAGGCTTGACACTTATAGGCTGGCACATCAGGAACAATCTTTGTTTTTCAACCAAGTGAACCCATTCCTTGAGAAGTTCTATTATCTGGAATGCAGAAGAATTAAAGGTGTCTGCTACTGCTTTTCAGTCATCCAAACAGAAAAAAGCAGCAATTTTTTTTCCACCAGAATTTATGACTAAACCAAAAAGTGAAAAAAGGGTCAAGCTAAAGACAGAACTTCTATCTCTTGCTTCTATTTCTATTATTCTTATAGGGGTTTTTTTAAGACTGCATTTACCATCAGCAAGAGGCAGACTTTAATTATATCCGTAAGCCAAACAAATTAAAAAAATAAAATCAGATTCTGGATTTCATGCCTGAAAGATAAACACTTTCAAATACAGCATAAGTGGGGAAAATTTGTCACCTCTAGGCAACCTGTAAAGAAAAAAATTGCTCATGCTGTTTGGGGGCCCTAGTACGAAGACAGGACGAAATGGCTGTAAACTTCTATTAATCAAATAGGACACACTCAAAGACAGATGTTTGTGACTCATGCAGCCATGCTGTGTGCCCATTTCCTTTCTCTCAATAAAAAAGGCAAGACTAAGTACATGGGAACAATTTATATAATCCCAGGAATGTAGTAGAACTTCAATTTTCTTCCCTTTTCTACAAGAACAGCATTTAAGATGTGGAAATAAAATAGAGGAACTAGAATGGGTAGTTTTTCTCTTTCTTAAAACTTTTCTTGCACTTGCTAGAGGAGCATACTGTTACATAACTAAAATATGTGTTCAAAACATGACAGAAGAGGCAGTAACTATAGATGTTTCAACAGACACTATCTTTCTACTTAAGTATTATGACTCATCATAAAACCGGAATAGAACATACTACTCTGCAAGCTAAATTTTCTGATACTTTTGGGATCCAAGGGGATAATCTATGCAATTTTGTTCAGTGCTTTCTGACATAGATTTTGTTATGTCAGAACCATCTTCTGAAATCTTTCAGTGTATAAAGCCAACAGAATCTATGGGATTTTAATGTCCATTTAGTATCATGCCTGCTACTAGTAAATTACTACTTTTCTTCTCTTTGGTCCTCCTTATGTTAAACATATATATAGATATGTTTATACATGTAAATGTATGTGTGTGTGCATGTTTGGGTATGTATAAAAGGCATTTTTCCTAAAGAAATTTTGCTTTGAGTTTAACAATGTCAACTGCATGGCTTTCCATACTATGTCATCTGTGTGGTTCATAAACCTTAAATGCATGTATCCTCATGTAACCCTCTGAAGCAGAGCTGTTCTGTGAACCTGCATTTTGCAGGGGGAACTGAGGCTGAATTATAATAGGCAATGCAGTGAACCTAAGAAGCCTGTGACAGAGACTGTTTCTGTTCTGAGATGTACTATGTCTTGGTCCCCCTGTCATGGGTGGATAGATGTGTCATCTATCACACATTCTGATTGTGGAGCAATGGGGGTAGATGCACAGGCACATGCAGAGCACAGGAGAAAGAGCTGGGTGAACACCAGCACTCCTGGACTAGTGTGAATGTCCTCCTTTTCTTAAATGCAGATGTTATCAGTGTCTGTGTCTGATGTTGGTTTTGGGCAACTGATGCACACATAAACTGGATCTGTACCTGTCCTACCTGCTAGCAGCCACACTGTTCCTTTCTAGGAACATAACTTTCTAAGCAGCCCCATCAATTTGCACCATGCCCGACTTTCACTCAGCGATTCCTCAAGTGGGAGGATGGTAGGAGAGAGCAGTTTCACATACCACCGTTCCCCAGCAGATTACCTAATAAGATCATTGACAATTTGACTCACACCAAAACAAATAAGAACCACATGAAAATACACTTTATATATAATATAATGCTTTTGTACTGCTTCTCTTGCTACTGCATATTCCAGCATGATTTAACCTCACTCAGGTGACAAACTTCTCTGCTAATATGTATGTTTGGGACCAAGCCAAATTCAACATGATTCATGCCACGAAGAATCTCATCGACTTCACCTCACTTTTGTGCTCCTCTGTGTTTATCTTGCAACTGTGGGTGCTATGAGACAAAGGAACTATTTATATCATTTATGATTGAGAGGCTTATCGAGAAAAAAGGGAGATGGTGAGTTGCTAAGGCAGACATTGGAAATTTCTTCACCCAGTAATCCCCAGTACCATTTTCAGTTTCTTTTTATGAAAAATTCCCAGCTATTAGCTGCCAAGTATGCAGGAAAAAGTTGGGTGACTTCTTATCTGGAAAAATAGAGTTGTTAACAACATATGCAATACTCCTTTTCCTGTCTGGGCAGGGCAGAGTGCCATAGCTGGGCAGAAATAGGAGGCCAGTCACTGAGATCTACTACAGATTTGTCCCTGTAAAACAGAGAGCAGAATTTAATAAAAGCTGTCTGAGATAATTTTTCAGATCATGGGGGCAAAGGCAGCAACTATGAATTTTCCCTGGCTCCCAACTGAGAAGAAATCTGCTCCTTTCATGTAAAATCAAGCTCCACTTTATATGGATAACATATTAACCATGACTTAAAAATTCATGCTCCCATTACTCCGTTGTTTCCCACAGGTTTGGGCTAAATGTAGCAGTTGTCAACTATTCAGCTACCTTTTTGAGCTCTCCTGCATTTCTTCCTCTTTCAACAGTTCTCTTAAGCCTGCCATAAAAAGATCTTTGAATAATCAACTCAGGGCTTTCACTGTTTCACCTAACTACAGACTTCCAGTATTCTTCCTAATCTGCTCTTCTACCACTGTCTTTCTGCTCCTCATAATGCTTTCTTTCCTTGGTCTCATCTATACTGGCCAGTCTCAGCCTAGTACAGACAAGTAGATGAAAACCCATTGGACTTAGTGTGGCCATTCCACAGCTAGAGACCATTTGACGTGTTCCCTAAACAGAGGCCAAAGACTGTCTTCATACTCTAACGAGCCCTTCTGGAGATATCTTATCTAGGCACAGAATTCATGTGCTTTCCACTTTCCCCAAGAAGCCTACTGATTGCCTAACTTAGTAATCAGAAACCTCGAAGTCTAGTCCCTCCCAGGACATGGAGCAGAAGGGTTAGGGGCAAGCTGGCACAGACTTCTGGGATGGCACTTAATAACCTTGCAAGCATGAGCTTAATTGCACATGTTTGGAATTATTATTTATTGAAGAACGCACAAAAAGGGGAATGTGCCAAAGCCAAACTCATGTGTCTACACCTTCATTTCTGCACTTTCAGCTGAAGACAACATCTCTGCTTAAGAATGTACAGCAATGTGGGAGACAGGTTAGAGAACAACTGTGGCTAGCCAAAGAAGCTGGATTCCCAGTCTGTGGGAAAATGAGAAATTGGTTTCAGCCCAAATAGGACAAAAATCTAAAGAAAAAATAAATACAACAAACCCCAAAATCCTCAAGAGCTGGAAACTCCCTGAATCTTTTAGTAACTTAGTAAAACTGACAAAAATATAAGTTTCATATAACAGCTGCAGAGGTCACCCAAGGATGCTGGTCCTAGGGCAGACTTGTTAACAGGCCACCCATGGCAAAGGTGGTGGAGCTCCTCATGCCCCCGACTACAGGGAGGACATGCCAAACCCAGCCGTGAGGCAAGACTTCCCTGCCGCCTCAGTAAATTTCCAACCAGCAATAACAACCATACTTGCAATAGCATGCCTCACTCTTGGAGAGCAGACATACTCGGTTTTAAAGAGAGTGCTGATTAGTGCTTGCCGCTGCCACAAAGACTAACTGTAGCAGTGACTTTGTGCTGCACTAACATTTTACTAAAAGTTGTGAAACATTTCAGAATTAATATTGTGGTATACTTAGGCTTAATATCTTCCTTTTCTTTGCAACCTTTTGAGCATTTAAAAATGTGTTTTAACAAACCAGTTAACAAAATCAGATTTTTAATGCTAATCTTGGTGATTCAGAAAAAATCCGGTTATTTTACACAGTAAGACCCCATTGAATCTCCATTATAAAGGCTAATGGAAAACCCCATTGGATTAACGTTTGACGTCAAATCTGGCACAACACAACCTGCACATATCTGACTCATAGTGTTAGTAGAGACTTGGAAACTTCCAAGGAGTCTTTCATGTATTTAAACCAATATAATTCCCTGGGAAAGAACACATCTGAAAAAAAACTTGTCTTAAGAAATTTTCTTGTGATCCCATTTGGGAAGGGGTTGGCCTTCTCTTAAGGAACTGGCAGGGAATTCTCTTTGAGTTTTTATGGAGAATGAAAATGAACATTGTGGTTTTTTCAGTAGCTCTAGTAGGTAGTTTCCTATAAATGGGAATTAATATTTTGTACTTAAGAACTGTGGTAAATAACTAGGGGTTTTTGTTTGTTTGGTTGGTTTGGGTTTTAAACAGAAAAAGGGGAAAACTTCCCGAATTCACTTATTTCCTGATACTTTGCTTAATACTTTGCAATAAGTCAATCTAATTTAGATGTATATACACCCACAAATACAAATTGTATCTAGGTTTACCTGCAGATTTTTCAATATGAAAAAGTATTTAGCTTTAAATACAATATACTTCCTTTCACAAGTTTTCAGATCTCAATTCACAGCCTGTTGCATCAGAAGAAAATTCCTGCAGCACTAGAGGAAAATATGGTCCTCCATTGTTAAAAGACTGAAATTTTGCATTTCCAAAAAAAAATAATTCTGACTTAGACTTTTCCACACATAGAAATTACAGTATTGATTGCCTATCAGCAAAGATGCATGAGTGTGAAATGAGTAATATAAGCAACACCAGCTTATTAGCGTTATCAAATGGAGTAATTTCTATAGCTACAGAAATCACTATTTCAAGTTCAAATACTTAATTATAAAAGGAATATGAGGGATAGCAATGTAAGCAGCCAGAAAAGAACAAGGATAACAATATGACAAGTAAAAAAATATTTTTTTTTATTTTTAAGTATCCACTGTAGCAAAGACAGTGCTTCTTCAGTAGGTTTTATTGGTGCATGGTTTTATAGCAATATAGTAGAACAACTGCAAGAAGTTTGCTTTTAGCTTCACTCAGAGTCAAGAGGCAACTGTCTGCGTGAGACTTCTGAAAGTATAGGAAACCAGGAACACTCAAATGCTGCTTAATTACCCTATAGCAGGAAAGAAATATGCAATTATATAAAAGAGATTACAACCGAGAGAGATACAGCCTTCAGTTCACCGATTTCTCTTCCCTCAAGAAACTGAATTATAAAGTCTAGGTTCTTGCTCTGACATAGGAAAAAGCTGCTGCCAAAGTCGGATAATGGTATTTCAAGCTGACAGGAATTTTTTTATTAAATCTGTTCCAGACAATAAATAAGATGAAATGGAACCAAAACTTTTAATTGATGTTTTTCACCAATTTGCATCCATCAAATCTTCAAGTTTAAATCCTTTGATATTATTTGAAACAGCTGTTCATTTTGAAATACCCATATATCTTAGTTTCAAATACAAGGTCTCAGAAAACACTCAGATGTCATTTTGGTAAAATACTTAAATTTTGTGAATTTTCAGGTCACTAGGAAAGCTTCAGAAGAAGTAAACAATTTTTCTTTTTTCCAGAGTTGCCAGCAACCTGTGTGATGAAGGGTTTGCACAAATCTGCAACTAGTAAAAAACAGAGTTCAGAAGAGACATAACACTACAGCATGCACAGTTTGTCTAAACCCATGACAGTCTTAGTCCTTCATCTGACTATTTGTAATACCTTTCTAAGCCTGAAAACAAAGCCAGTTAAATCACCAAGAGCTGCAAACCAGCTGAGAGAGCTGACAACACAAATTAGGCCTACCTTCTCAACCACTGCAACAGGTGGGATTTGTTACCCAAATGTAGGTTGAAACACCTGAGACTGAAGACAAGGACTTTGCAGTGTGGAAATGATGATCCTGGGTGCCTCAAAATCAAATGTTTTAGCTTTTACAAAAACATTTTGTCCTCTTCTTTAGGATGTGGCTCTGTTAAGGGCGGAGGAGACTTGTCAATTTCTGAGACTTGTTAATTTTTTTAAATCACAATTTTCACTGGGTTCATGAATGAACTGTTTAAACTCATATAAAAACTTTATCTCACAACTAGATTTTTCTCAGTCTGAGGAGGACTGAGAAGCCTGCTTGCATGACTTCAAAGAGCAAATGAATGTTTGTGACCAGTGCCAAGTCATACAAAGTTGTCATTAATTTTCCCTGTAAAATTGTTTGCTTTATTATCTTAAACATAGAAACATGATATTTCACCTGAAAGGTGAAATATTCAAAGCATTAAATTGTTACCATATCACATAGTTCTCTTGAATTTTGTTTTTTTCAACATATTTGTGATGGCTCGGTTGTATTCTGTAGCATATTCTTCATTCTAGTTCGGACTGAAAAACTCAGTAGTAAAGATAAATTCTAAATAGATATTTATTTGCTAACAATAATACTTTACATTGGTTTGTGCACCTTTGAGAAAAGGCACAAAATTTTTATTATTTGTCTGTATTAGCTTAAAGAGTTCTAAATTCAGTCTTACAAAACTGTTATAATTATCTTTAACCTTTGATACAGATATGGTGTTTTCAAAAAAGTGAATCCTCCAATGACTAATTAAAAAAAAATGTACATCCCATTGTGGAAAAAAATAGTTATGTGCTAATTAAAAGTGGAAGCTGGAACTGAATATATCTTGTCTGGCATGTATGCCTTTTTCCTTACGTCAGGTAAGGGATGCACACTTTTGTTCATACTTTATTCAGTCAAGGCATGATTGACTAACCGGAATTTGTCTAAATAAGGTGCTGTGCATATTCCAGGAAATTTTAGAAAGCTCTTTTTTTATTTCTCCTCATTGGTAACTGTACTGGAAACTGTTGCTTGTTTCCACAAACAACATGCTTATTTGTCATTGAAGAAGAAAAGCCTCTAGAACCATTTCACAAGCAAACAGTATTTCCTTCCATTATATTTACTGCTGAAAACCTTAAATTGGCTTCCCCAAAGCCCATTGTAAATTAAAGTTCATATGGTAAGCCCTTATTTTTTAAATGACTGAATTATGACCTCCATAGATTTATATCTCACTTTAAGGAAAAATAAAACCAACTTCTTTCCCTGACACCCCAAAAAATGTGCAAAGGCATATGTTTTGATTCTTGGCCCTTTTACATCTTGGCAGCCATATAGTGTCCCCTTGTTTATAATATTATATAAATTAAAATTAATTACTTGGCATCTTGATTCAACTTTCTATCCCTGGCACTACCATAGACGATTGGCTTAAAGCAAGCTTTGCTGAGTATAGACCTCACAACCTTAAATTGGCTTTACATGTGTTCACATTCAATGATACCAGTAAGATTTTATTAAGAGTTGAAATTACACAGTTATGAAGCACAAAAATAAGACAATGTGACACACAGCTAAATATCTAATTCAGTGAGCACATTCATTACCCCACAAATCCCTGTGTAGAGTCCGTCTTGGAAGGTGGCATCAGGAATTAAATAGTCCCAATGCATGGGCAGAGTAGAAGACAGTTCTGCAGCCACACTGTTCTCCAGGATGGAGAGCAAACTGACAGTCAGAACCAGAGCTTTCTTGAACACTCATCCCAACATACACAAATTATACAGAATTATATAGATTATACAGAACCTGCTTGCACCCGCTTCCATCTCTTCTGCAAATGTGGTTGTCATACTGTAGAGCACAGCAATGTTTTACTTCCATTTTCTAAAAATAGTTCCACAGCATAGGACTGTCCTGGTTTCTGCTGGGATAGAGTTGATTTTCTTTGTAGTAGCTGGTACGTTGTATTTTGGATTTAGTATGAGAATAATGTTGATAACACACTGATGTTTTAGTTGTTGCTAAGTAGCGCTTATCCTAAGTTACGGATTTTTTGGTTTCCCATGCTCTGCCAGCAAGCAGGTGTACAAGAAGCTGGGAGGGAGCATGGCCAGGACAGCTGATTGAACTAGCCAAAGGGATATTCCATACCATAGGACGTCATTTGCAGTATATAAACTGAGCGGAGTCAGCAGGGAGGGGTGGATCGCTGCTATGGCATCAGTCAGCAAGCGATGAGCAACTGCATTTTGCATCACTTGTCTTTTATTGAGGTTTGGTTTTCTCTCTCTTTTTTGTTTTGTTGTTATATTCTTTTTCATAACAATTATTATTTTTTATTATTATTATAGTTATATTTTATTTTACTTTAGTTATTAAATTGTTCTTATCTCAACCCACAGGTTTTACTTATTTTCGATTCTCTTCCCTATCCTGCTGGCTAGGGGGAAGTGAGTGAGCGGCTGCATGGTGCTTAGTTGCTGGCTGGGGTTAAACCACAACGAGGACATACACTGAGAAGAAAACTGGACAGTGATGTAAAAAATGATGTTTCATCAATAAGGTGTGTCAACACTGGTGTGATGTATGTACGCACACATTCCTCTGATGGGCTTATTGGAAGAATTACATTCGTCTGTTTGGCAGCAGGAATATGCATGTTCTTAGTAAGCATCGATTCAATTAGAATTGCTTCCCAAGACTCCTAATCCTTTGACTTTCATTGCATAATGGCCTGGATGCATTATGGGAGAAGATTGCATTCAAAAACACTCAGTTCCAAGGATCACTGCTAAGAACAAGTCATCTGGCCAAATATTGTTAAAACTTATCTTACTGTGGGATGACTGAATTATGCCTATATCAAATTCTTTCCTTCTTCTCACCTCAAGTCCCAGTCATTTATGCCAGTATTTCATCCCAGTCAAACACGCTTTGCATCTCTTGTGACCAAGGCAGTCTCAAGGCACCTGTAAAGGCCTTATCTGAGCATTTCAGTATACTGGACCAGGTTCTGCAACCTAACCCTTTCTGGATCCTTACACAGCACTGGCCTGTGCTCTAGGTCTCCAGAAGTCATACAGGTATGCTCTCCTAAAGGAAAAGTTTGCTATTAATTTTATTTTATGTGTAACTTAATAAAAAACCCAAAGCACAGAATAATCTAGTGTTACAGGTTTGTGTGGTGCGTTTTTTTTTTTTTTTTAGCAGGGGAGGGTTTGCAGGGGTGGCTCCTGTGAGAAGCTGCTGGAAGCTTCCCTGGCTCCAAGTTGGACCCACCTCTGGCCAAGTCCAAGCCCATCAGTGATGGTGGTAGTGCCTCTGGGAGAACAGATTTAAGAAGGGGAATCTGCAGTGGGGAAGATTGGAATGTGAGAGAAAACCCTCTGCAGAGAGAAAACCTGAGGTCAGTGAGGAAGGAGGGGAGGAGGAGCAGAAGAGGAGGGGATGCCCCTGCAGCCTGTGGGCAGACGGCAGGCT
>JANZLQ010000061.1:1280299-1292483 GCA_026212715.1 Elanus axillaris
CAGGTTGCTCAAAGCCCCATCCAACCTGGCCTTGAACACTTCCAGGGATGGGGCATCCACAGCTTCTCTGGGCAACTTGTTCCAGTGTCTCACTATCCTCATTACAAATTTTTTTTTCCTTTAATCTAAATCTACCGTCTTTCAGTTAAAAAATGTTGCCCCTTGTCCAGTCACTACAGGCCTTGGTAAAAAGTCTCTCTCCGTCTTTCTTATAAGACCCCTTTCTAAGTTGAAAGGCTGCAATGATCTCCTGGGAGCCTTTTCTTCTCTAGACTGAACAACCCTAACTCTCTCAACCTTTCTTCATAGGAGAGTGTTCTAGCCCCCTGACCATTTTCATGTTCAACCTCTGGACCTGCTCTCACAGGCCCACATCTTTCTTGCTGGGGATGTCAGAGCTGAACACAGCACTCCAGGTACCCATGAGACTCCAAGGGTCTCATGAGAGCAGAGGAGAAGGGGAGTATCATCTCCCTTGACCTGCTGACCAGGATACAGTTGGCTTTCTGGGCCACAAGCCCGCATTGCCAGCTCATGTCCAATTTTTCACCCACCAGTATCTCCAAGTCCTTCTCTGCAGGGCTATTTTCAATCTATTCATCCTACAGTCTGTATTGGTATTGGAGTTGCCCTGACCCAGGTGCAGGACCTTGGACTTGGCCCTTTTGGACTTCATGAGGTTCACATAGGCCCACTCCTCAAGCCTGTCAAGGTCCCTCTGGATGGCATCCCTTCCCTCCAGTGTGTCAACCGCACCACACAGCTTGCTGTCATCCACAAACTTGCTGAGGGTGCACTCACTCCCACCGTCTATGTCATTGATGAAGATATTAAATTCTATTGATACCACCACAGACCCTTGAGGGACACCACTTGTTGCTAGTTTCAGCTTGGATATTGAGCTGTTGATTGTGACTCTTTGAACTCAACCATCCAGCCAATTTCTTATCCATCTAATATTCCATCCATCAAACCCACATCTCTCCAATTTAGCAGCAAGAATGTTGTTGGGGACGATCTCAAAGGCCTCACGGAAGTCCAGGTAGGTGACAATATGCATATTACTGAGAGGGCTATAATGCCAGTGCTTTCCAAATTGAACAGTGCTGTTCCCACCAATTTTATTTACAAAGCCAGTTTTCCCAGGTATAGGTTAAATGTCTGTGTCAATAAGTAAATTGCAAATAAGAATGGCTGTAATGTAAGATAGGGAAATACTTTGTATTTCTTTTCTGTGGGAACCTACTTCCCAGGACCATTTGAATGCCATCCCAGTTCTCTCGCTACAGGGTCTTTTGCCAGAGGCCTAAACAACCTCTGTGCTGACACCTTGAAGCCTGTCAGCAAAGCCACACATTCAACAAGCCGAGCAGAGAGATTTATTGATCCTGGCCATTCTGAAGTCTTCCATGAGGTCATGAAATCCATACAAGAAGGGTTCACAGCCAGAAAAAAAGGGAAATATTTGAAATGGAATAGGAGACAACCATAGGGTTCAACTCAGGATAAAAGGGAAAGGGAGAAACACATATCATTACGAAACTTTCTTTGAGTTACCTAAGCTTGTCTTGAACAGTGTTTAAATTTTCTGAAGTACTCCTGATACAGGACTGGCACCATATGTCTAAATACATAACAGTGAGTTATTTTTATATAACACCATCACACTACAGTGCCATTCAATATCCAAGATTCAAGTTCATACATATTCTTTGACAAATTCAACATGTAATATGAACTCTATTCAGCTTTCAAAACCACAAGTATCTATGGACAAATCTCATCAAATTTACCCCCTCAAGTTCCTTTTGTTTAATGGGATTTGTGACTGAGTAAGCATCAAGGTTATAAGTGGATGGGCAACATTGTCTTTACGAGCAAACTTGAAAGGAACTGGGAAATAGAAAGTACTTGGTACCCCTGAGTAGTTCTCATAGCCTTTTGTACTCCAGCAATTATGTAGCTAGTCTAACCATCACCTAGCCACAGGGCACAGCTTGTCCTTCTTCCGTACAGTACCCTTCTTTGCTGGTTTGAACAGTGGCAGTAGATTGCTTGCCAAACAGCACAAGGTAAGCCTGTGGTTTTGGTTTCTGGCACCAGAAGGTTTGGTGCTACCAGGTGCTGGAGGGGAAACAGAGTTCAGGGTTTAGAAGCTAATGCTCTGGTCATCTGCAATCCTGGTTGTCCTCGACCTTGCTGAACAAGGCACCCTCTCTTAGCAGACACTTACAGAAATCATGGAAAGGCTGCCACAGGAACATTATTCTCTTGGCAAAAGCAATTTATGAAGTTTCCTTTCTGCTCTCCTCCAGCATCTGCTCATTCCTGCTAACATTTGAAGTCATACTGTCATCCAGATTGCTGAAATAATTCAAATTTGAGGGGAAGGAAAGAATCCACGTGTGCATACACACCTAACTCAGGGGAAAAAAAAATCGGGAAACAGAGAGCACGTTGCTTTCTTTCTTCCACTTTCGATATTTCAGGGAATTAGTTTGCACTACATCCTCACAAACAAGAAAGTGAGTGGTAAATTATGCTGCAGGATCCAACACAAGCAGCCAGGCTTACTTAACTTTGCAGCTGGCAAAAAGTCTGTATAATCACACCCTACGTTTATGTCAGGCAATAGGCACATTCCTTGGAGCACCATATGCCTGCATGTGGGCCCAGTGATCTGGGGGGCTTTGGGCTTACTTTCAGCAAGGCTCCCAAGGAGGCATAGGAAGCTGCTACAGGGACAGTTTTGACACTTAGGGTAACATCAGCAGAATATATCTGTCTTTTCAAATTCGCAATGTCAAAATTGTGACCAGAAAATTTGAAGACAGTCCTGAATGTGAAAGTTATGTTGTTCTGAGGTACAGATCTGTCACATACACGTGGAAAGAAAATGTTTCATAGGCAAAATAAAGTATCCCTTGGAGTTCTGATCAGCTACAGTCACAGAAAAAAAAATAATATTTTGTCATAAATGTCAAATTTTTCAAACTTTCAGGTACATGAAACTTCTTGTTCATTTTTTTCATAGGTGTCTTGCATGTCTGATTTTAACTCCTTAACTTTTAGTTCTGTCTCAAATCCATTTGACCATGATGTCTAAATCAGATCCAGGCTTGTGTGATGTGCCAGGATAAAAATAGCTGAGCCAAGTAGCTTCCATGGCCAAGATAACAGCCTGGTAAGTATCTAGCTGTGAGGCCTTATGTTTAGGTCATACCACATTGGGTCTGTGAACTCTTTAATCTTCCATAATGTGGGTACATTGCAAAACTGTCTCTTTCTTTGACTCCTAAGGCACAGACTCTTGAGGCATTTTTCAGAAATGGGATAACAGATCACTCTGGGCAGCGAAATCCTGCTCAGCCACCCGAAGAGACTGCCTCTTTTTGCCAAGTTCCAGCTTCTTGGACTCTTGTCAATAGCTCAGGACATACATAAGCACACATGGTGAGTGTTACAGGAGGTTTTCTTAACCCAGGCAATCTTTAAGCTAAATAGCCTTGTGAAGGATATGTAGGCAAAACATGATTGATCACCTGAATGCTTTCCTTGCCCTACTTCTCTCGTCACCGCAGTATGTGCTTAAGATCAGCTGCCATCAAGTCTGCCTTTGGCTGAGAGCCTCTCCCCCGCTGTTGTTTTCTTCCTCTTAGTCAAACAGGAATCCCTCGGCAAGGAAACCATGTCCCTGTGTTGCTCTGCTGGGAGAGTTCACATTCTCTGTTCTGTTCTCTGTGTGGAGGATCCTAGTGCAACTATTTTTCCCACCTAGACATCCCAATCAGCATCCTGCTCTCTAAGCACCTATGGCACAGTGCTCCCAAGCTGACAGCTTGTGTTTGATCCAGGCAGAATGGACTACACATGCATCACTTGTTACACACAAATTACAGTGCAAAGTACAATTGCAATAACTAGAAGTCTCAAATGTAAAGATGCTGCCAGGGCTCTCACCAGGCTGGGTGTATGCATGCCTGAGAGTATTGTGGTAGGGGTCTGCAGGATAATTCAGGGGAATATGCATTTCACCAAGGAGGGGAGTAAGCAGGACGAAAACTTGACAAACACATACCATCCTCATCCACAGCAACCACAGCAACTTACAGCATGCCAATTAGACTCTGACTCTCCTATGAAATAACGAAACATCTCTTGTATGTAATCTTATGTTACAATATGGCTGCATATTTGTTTATTAGGCTCTATCAGTCATCCTGCATAACAGAGGATGAAATTTTGGCTCTAGTAAACATGATGGTAATTTAACATAATGATTGTAAAAAAAAAAAAAAAAAGAGTAGAAGCTATAGGTAGGAAATTATGCTCTGTGGTACAGAATTGATGTTTTCTATTAAATACCATTAAGAAGACTCAGATATTGGTATCTATGCTGTCTGTAGCAGCTCTAAGAAGGAGACAGAAAGAGGCACGGACTTTACATCTCAGAGCGGGAAAGGCAAGGCTTCATCACAGAACTTCATTGCCCTAGATACCTACCTAGAGTCAGATACAGATCTACAACTCAGTCTTTCCCATCATTACCCTATCTTCCTCCATGAAAATCTTCACAGACATGGATTTTGTTTTTTACAGAGTTGTATCCAGCTCTTATAAAGACTTTTCTATAATCAAATGCTGCAGATTTCATATTCTACAATTATTTAAAAGTTTATGAAATTTCATTTTGTTTTATTATCTCAAAGGTTATTCCTTCAATATCTGCTTAAGCTGTCTTCACTAGTATTATTTCCCATCATATATGTTTGCCTAGGGCAATTATGGCCAAGATGTGTTCAGCATAGCCCTGCGTATCTGTGAGCACTGTTCTCATATTCCTAGTCTTATGTGCTAGTTCATTGCCCCATGTGAAGCAGCCTAAGGAACGACTGTAGACCTAAGGAGCTATTGTCTGTTTTAGAGCACACTAAGTACATCTGGGCTGGCTACAGCAAGAAAAAAGACAACAGAGTTGTTAAGTAGTTTGTGGATCCCTCTAGGCTGACAGGATCCTTCCTTGGCTGCTCGAGGCAGTGTCAGGGCAGCTTTGTGGCACGGGAATGACATAAAATGATCTAATGCTCCAGAGGGCCTAGCCCAGTGCATGCAGCAGAAAAGTAGGTCAGAAAGGAAATCTCACTACTACAAACACGGCAGTGGCAGCAGTCCATTGTACCAGGCACAGAGTTTATGTAAGGCAGTGGCTGAGGCTGCTTCCCTCCAAGTTTCACAACCAGCAGAAGCGTGGTGCTAAAAATGCCTAGCTGCTTAGCACAAAACCAGGAGCCAGCTTGTGCATAGGCTTAGAAGAGCAAACATATCACCAATATCACAGTTCTGTGTTTGTGCTAATATAAACATTTGAATATGATTAAATAAGGTATAACAAGCCTTTTCTTTCCCTCATTCACAAAGGATACTCTGAAACAGAGGCAATATCTTTGAAGGCATGACCAAAAATTCAGTCAGTAGCTGTTCTTGTGGCTTCCTGCTCTTCAGCTCAATTCCCAGTTATTCCAGGGTTTCTATGTGTCATCCTATGAGACTAAAGAGACCTTAAAAGGATGTAATCAGTTCCCTGGCGTCTCCAAAAAAGATACAACTAATGGAAAGGCAAGTCTCAGCAATCTTCCCCAGCTCTCACAGGAAGGGTCTATCAGCAGTGTAAACCAAAGTTGAACTGTTCCCTCATTTTCAGCCATCAAAGACTAATGAGAAAGAGAGGCAGAGGAATACAGAAAGCATTAGATATGTCACAGGAGGTCCCACTGTGGTGACACTTACACTGGAAGTTAGTTCAGGCTGAGCCAAATCCCATGACAAAGTGTGAAAGTGGCTTAAAGCAACCTTAATTTACCTCCCTATCTTCATCTTTGCATCAGGGTATTGGGAAAGAGGAACTGGGATCTTCTTCGTGCTTACATATAAGCTACTTCTGGACTTCCACTGATGAAATAAACAGATTGGATTTAGAGACATAGCTTCATTCAGGGAACAAAAAAATAAAATAAACACTAGTCTTCTCTGCAGTGTGAATATTCACTTGTCAGTAGTTCTGCCACTGGCCTTGCTGACATTGCTCTTTTTTGGTTCTTACTTTGATATGCTCCAGTTATCAGAGCCAACACCCGAGCTGGTCCCCAAATGCAGCAGCACATGCTTGGCAATGGCAGTACCCAGATGCTAAATTGTATTTTGCAGTAACAGGAGCTTCAGCGCATTGGTAAGTAACGAGTTTGCTGGAAATCCTTCCCTTAGATTTAACAGCCTGTCTGGAAAGGGCTGATCAAACAAAAAAGGTCTCTTTCTCTAGTAAACATACCAGGTAAAACAACATGGGGAAATATATGCAACTCAAGAAATCCTCCAGTGGATCATGTGCACATTTATTTTGACATGAAGAAAGGAGAATATTTAATTCTGAATGCTTTGGGTTGTGTATAAACTTACCCCGAGCCAGGCACAACAACAACAGCAGAAAAATCAGCCATGGCCTCTGGTCCCCAGAGCAGACCATTCCCTGCATTCAGAGTCTGCTTAGCAGAACGGCACATTTTCTAACTCTCCTAAGCCTGACCTTTAACTTCTAGCCCCCTGCTGACTGTAAATGACTGTGCAGGCAGGCAGGAGTACTAAGGGTAAGATTTTAGTATCTCTCATTTATCACAACGGACCATTAAAGTTGATGCCTATAAACACACAAACTGTGGTGTTTCCAGGTCCATTCCAAAGTCATATGCTGGAGTTAACACATTCCCTACTATACTATTAAAAGGTAGCTGCATTTCTTTAAATCTTTGTTAACCATGTTTCATTGCTTGAAAAGTCAAGATGATAGCCCCACTGAGCACTGTAGGAGCAACATAAATAGACTTTTAGAAATGTTGTGTCCTATAAGGGATTGAAATAAACATTGCAAACTCTTCATGCATGCAAGCATTAGAAAAATATCAGAGACAGGAGTTTTAAGCAATGAGGAAAAAAGGTTTAAAGAAAACACTGAATCAAAGAACTATGTAGCTACAACTTAATCAAGGTGGTGTAATATTGGTGTCTGGCTAATGCTGACATCTCTTCAAACAATTAACATCTGTAATTTCCTTTGATTTTTATTTCTAGGAGCTAAACATAACCAAACACTGTACTGGATCCCTTTTTAGGTCCTCTTTAAAGTGGAAAGGGCCTTTCATAGATACTTTCTTTTGGGTACACTTTGAGTGAGATTTTTCTGCTCTTGTACATAATTTTTATATATTACAGAATAGTAAAGTTTTCAATGACTGTCATTGCCACAGAACTTTGCTGAACATTTATAACTTTGTTTTGTAAACACATAAATTTAAATATAATGTTTAAGAGCTTGGATCCCCATTACATTTAGTGTACAAAATCTCTAACAACAGAATTAAAACAGCATTTTGCACCTCTGATCATTGCATATACCAGTCCGGTTTTTAGACATCAAAATAATTTGACACCCATGGATCTAAGACAAATTTTGCATAGCAAGTCTTTTCATAGGTCAAAAAATCTAGCAAACAGTAACAAAATTACTGTAAAGAGATGACATTGTAAATCCTGCCATAACATGAATTTTAGGAACTTGCTAGTGCTCATCACATTCACCAAACAGCTTTGTAATTATGTCTACAGAAAATGCCTGAAATATCAGTTTTGAAAAACAAGAAGCCTCAATAAAGTAAGAGCAAAATATTTTGTGCTAGCAACACATTTGACAGACAGGCCAGAGACGAGCCTCAAGTCGGGAAACAACTGATCTCTTTTGACAGAGACCAAGAGACAGGCATCCTCGCCAAAATGTAAAGTCTCAGAAAATAAGCCATCTGATCAATCAAGTAGTTTTGGTATATTTTCTCACAATTTCATCAGACTATTAAAGAATCAGTCATGCCTTCTCAATGGAAAAGATCAACAGAGTCTGAGATGGCCCGAGTCAGCAAAATCAATATAGAGGCAGAGGAGCATAAAATTTCCTTGTTAGCACTGGCATAGAGACCTCTGCTCTCTGAGCTCTACAGTTTCTCTCATGCTGATCAGCAAAGTAGTATCTGTGTCATTTTCTTCCTGAAAGTAGTTTCTTTCATGGCGACTGCACTACAGTGCATGCAGTGTAGTCACTGCATCACAATACCAAAGGTGGCCATCCGGGATTCCACAATGGCAGCCCTCTTCTTATTGCTCTCTTTCCTTCAAGGGCTCCAGAAAAGGTAAGGAAAACTGTACCTCACCTCTGTTAATGTCCAGTTTCTCAACTGGGTATAGCGTAGAGATGGTAGTGGGTTTGCACTCACAAGGCATAACTTGATAATCAAAGTCAGTGAACAAACATCCATACTAATGGACTGCTAGACTTTTTACATAGTATGTGAAGCCAGGTAAGAGCACTCAAAAGATTCTGTTCATACACTTCAGAACAAATCCCAGAGAACAGTAATTACAGGTTCAATTTCTGCTCCCCTCTCCCTCCATAATACTTCACTTGTGGTGTACCACAAAACGCATTTCTGCCTCCTATTCTATTCAGAATAAACCATAAAAAGCTGCAAATTTCATAAGTCTGAACACAGCTTTAGAGATTCTGAGGTCATGGGGTCCTTTTGCAAGCCTTTCTTGCAAAATGCAGACCACAGAAATTCAGCAGTTCTTAATATTGAGAGTGTTGAATCAAATGTCTCTTTTAGGAAGTTGTTTAATTTAGGTAAGCCAGAGATAGTACTCAACAGAAAAAAAGAAAAGGCTTCATTTTCCTCTCAGCTAAGAAAGTTACACTAGCTGGAAAGAAATTCCACTAAAGTTCATTTGACCTCAAAGGGATTAATCCAGATTTACAATAGTAGGAGAGCAGAGTCAAGAAAGGAGCACTCTGGGCAAGCTTTTATGTATCACAGTTGCCTGCAATGGCTGCATGACTAGCCTTTGTAGCAGATAGATACAACTGGATTTTGCATAACTGGGCACAGAAAAGATGATAGTCTATAGTACAGTACTCTGCATTGGCATAAGATAGATACATTCATATACACCTGGTTACCACAGATCAGCTGATGCAAAGTGACTTCATTGTGCATTTTAGTACACTGCTAGGTTGTTGTTTCTTTTTTCCTATTAGCATCATTACCCAGCATAGCCAAAAATTACCCTGGAATCTATTCTTTTTTTCAGAACATATCTGGGTTTAATAGAAATTTGTCTTCAAAAATACTTTGAAAATACCTTTATGTCACTATTTTTTCCACTAAAAGGCTGTATTACAGAAAAAGCTACACAAATGCCTTGCATAATAATGTCTTGCTTTCCTAAGTTCCAAGTATGGTTTAGATAAAGGTGCACTTTCTCTGCTATGTATTACAGGAAAGCTGCCAACGAAAAATCAAGGTGATATTTTAAGGATAGTATTTCATTCTGCAAGTAGTAGCTGAAGCTTGCACAGTGACAAAGTACACACAGAACGAATGAAATACAGGCACATTCTTATGGAAAATGTGACTATTTTTCTACAATATCTAAGAGCCTCTGCAATCATGATTTCTGTGAAGAGGCGATTCTCCTAGATCACTAAAATCTAGTAACATCTTTAAGGGAAAAGCTTTTATAAGTCAACTTAGTTATTGTGCTTTGGATGGCAAATCTATAGATGGCAGAGGCAGGACAGACTAGCGAAAAACTAAAATTTTTATTTGTGTCAATATACATCTAGTCTATTTTATCCTCCCCCCCCAAAAGTAGTTAGTATGCTACTAAATGTAGTTAGTAGCACAGAGTGACCCTTCTATTATAGCATCTAAGGGCACCACAGTAATTAATTTTATCCTCCTTAATGCCTTTGAAGTTGAGATAAATTAGTTGACCAAGGTCATATAAGAGGCTGTGGTTGAACTGGGAATAAAAGTAAGATTTTTTTGATGTCTAGACCACTGCTTTATCTCTGTAATAAACCTTGGTAGTAAGAGGAGACAAGGAAAAGGCTGTTTAGAGGACAGTTGGTTACTTTCAAAGAGAGAAAGCCAAGAGAATGGAGACAGTAATTTCTCCATATGAGATGGCTTTTAAGGCCAGTCAGCATGCATTTTATTGAGTTCCAATTATTCTCTGCTCTGGAAAACAAATAGATAAGATTATAAATAGTTTTAAATTTTAATATTTATTTTTTAAAAGATGTTAAGACCTTTCTGTACATTGATGAACAGTTTTTCCCCATAGCTTTCTGGTTTACTACAGTGAAATGACCTATCGCCTACTTTGAGAAGAATGGAAAGCATCAGGCTGTAACATAAGCAGAAAAAGTTGAAAAAGTTTTTACTAAATTTCTGTGAACAGAGCAGTTTTTCTGAGAAGTAAGATTTATACTGCTTTTGCTTTTGAATGTGACATAAACCCTTGGGCTATATTACTGTCAATTTGTCTCATTTTTTACTTTTATGTTTTCCATAATTCCAATACCAGTGAAAAATATAAAATAAATCTTTCTTTTCCAAGAAAGATTATAAAAAATAATAAAACTGGCTAACAAACCCAAAATCCATTTCATCTAGCCATACAAATAAAAAAAAATATTATCCTTCATATATGTTTTCATTTTCTTATTTCTGACAATAAAATTTTAAATTTCTTAGGTCCTTGAAGAACTTCCTAAAGATGTTGATGCAAACACAGACCCACTGTCAGTGAAGGAAGAGTTGGTATGTAAACTTAGTATGGTTGGTATGTTACAGGATCTTGACCTCTACAAATGGATGGGCCCTGACAATATCCAGCTGAGGGTGTTAAGAGAGCTTGCTGATGTCTTTGTGAGGCCACTCCATAATTGAGAAGTTGTGGAGATTGGGCGACATCCCAGAAGACTGGAAGAAGGTTAATGTCACCCCCATCTCCAAGAACACCTTAAAGGAGTATCCAGGAAATTATAGACCCATCAGTCTTACTTCAGTCCCTAGGAAAGTTATGGAATGAATCCTCCTGGGGACTATCACAAGTCAAATGAAGCATGAGATTGGGAAAAGCCAGCACAGATTCACCAAGGGAATATCTTGTGTGACAGACGTGATCACCTTCTATGACAAAGTAACCTGTTCAGTTGATGTGGGGTGAGTGGTGGACATTGCCTACCTGGATTTCTCTAAGGCTTTCAATATGGTTTCCCACAGGTTCCTCCTAGTGAAACTGATGTGTTATGGTCTAGACAAGTGGTCTGTGTGGTGGGTGGGGAACTGACAGACAGTTTACTACCACCCAGAGCGTGGTAGTAAATAGCTGCTTTTCAAACTGGCAACCTGCCACATACAGGGTCCCCCAGGGATCAATATTGGGCCCAATGCTGTTTAGCATCTTCATAAGTGATCTGGATGATGGGATCAAGTGTACCCTGATGAATTTTGCTGATACTAAACTGAGTAGGGAAGTGAACACTTTGGGAGAGCTACCCTGCAAGCAAGACCTAGATCAGCTAAAGAGTGGGCTAACAAGAACCTTATGAAGTTCAACAAGGACAAGTGTGAGGTCTTGCACCTGGGAAAACATAATCCAGGAGTGCAGGACAGGCTGTGATGTACCCACTGGGGAGCAGTTTGGTGGAAAGGGACCTGGGGGTCCTGGTGGACAACAAGCTCAGTATAAGAGAACAGTGTGCTGCTGTGGCAAAGAAAGCCAACAGGATGCTTGGTTGCATCATCAAGGGCATCATCAGCAGAGATAAAGAAGATATTACTCCATTCTACTCAGCACTTGTCAGGCCACACCTGGAACACTGTGTTCAGTTTTGTCCCCGCTATACAAAAAGACATGGACAGGCTGGAGAGGGTCTAGAGAAGGGCCACAAAGATGATCAAAGGACAGGGAGGCCTGACATATAATGAAAGGCTGAGAGAACTGGGTCTATTCAGCCTTGAGAAAAGAAGGTTTGGGGGGACCTTATGACCATGTTCCAGTATTTAAAGGGTCGCTGCAAAGAAGATGGAGACTCCCTTTTTACAACGAGTCACATGGAAAAGACAAGGGGTAATGCATGCAAGATACTTCTGGGGAGGTTCTGGTTGGACACAAGAGGAAAATTTTTCACAATGGGAACAAACAGCCATTGGAATAATCTGTCCTGGTTTCAGCTGGGATAGAGTTGTCTTCCTAGTAGCTGGTACAGTGCTGTGTTTTGAGTTCAGTATGAGAA
>JANZLQ010000061.1:1292583-1307736 GCA_026212715.1 Elanus axillaris
ACTGTTCTTATCTCAACCCATGATTTTTACTTCTTTTCCCGATTTTCTCCCCCATCCCACTGGGGGGGGGAAGGGGTGAGCGGCTGCGTGGTGTTTAGTTGCTCGCTGGTGCTAAACCACAACATCTCCTCAGGGAAGTGGTGAATTCCCCAACACTGGACGCTTTTAAGATTCAGCTGGACAGGCTGCTGGGCCATCTTGTCTATACTGTGCTTTTGGTAAGAAAGGTTGGACCAGGTGATCCTTGAGGTCCCTTCCAACCTGGTGTTCTATGATTCTATGGTTTATTTTAATGCTTTTTTTCTAGTTTTTAAGATTTTTATTCACAGGCTAATCAGAAGCTAATCAGAAATGGTTCCTTGGCTTTAATGGATTTTATATAAGCCACCAGATCTTTTATTTCAAGATAGTATAAAATAAAATTTCTATACAAGTAAATCTATATAATACATATAATTGTGTAAGCAGGCATTCTCACACCAATATGAAACATGCTAACAGCACCTACAGTTAGATGGAAAAAGAGGTTTTCAGAAAAATTTTGAGCAACTCCAATTATTACTTCCTAAGAAAAGATTTTTCATGAGACTAGATGTTAGAAAATGAAGGAAGTATTGTCTCTTACCTGCAAATTTTATTAAATTTTTTTGAAGATAAAACCCACATGTATTATTAGGTTAAAACCAAAATATCGAGGAGGCAGCACTAACTTAAAAGGAAGATGCAAATCTGATAACAAAGGTTTTATTCTATAATCCATATAAGCACAGCACAGTAGAGTTGAGAAAGAGGTGGTTATCTTACTATTGCCCCACTAATATTAGAATCTTATTTCTTTGTTTTCTTTTTCTTTATTGAGATATGTGATTACAATGTATAGGCCATCATTCTGTAACCTTGTATTTAGTCATGAACTTTATGTCTTTGACTAAAATGGGATTTAAGGTTTGAACTAAATAATAAACCACCCTATCAAATGAAGTATTTATCTCTAAAAATCCTAGGTAAGACAAACTATATTTTGGACGTATTAAATTGAATTAAATCCTGAAACAGAAACTAGGTTATTACTAAATTCATTAAATCAAATGTAATCTAATAATGCTAAATCACTAGTAAAATCTGAGACACGCACTTGTAAAATTGGAATTGTAATTCTTAATTCTCATTTGCATGTCTATATAATTATCACTTGCTCTGTGAAGCTATGAGTTGTACAAGTGTATTATGAAGTGAATTCATTCCCATTTCAAAAACTTTCATACTTGCAAATACTGAAGTATTTACTCTGCTGTCTTTTTTTTTTTTCTGAAAAAGCTGTGAAAAAGTATTACAAGAAAACTATCTGTCCTAATCCAGGGATTTGCTTTCTCTCCACTCTCCAGCCAGAAAAAATCACATCAGTCAGAAAGGATGAGGAGAGTTCGATTTAATTGTTTACAACACTTGGTAATTGCTTGACTTCTTGACTGCTTTAAACAAATATTGTCACTTGGATTGTCCTCTCTCCTCATCCATCTTTTCATCACCAGAAACAGTTGAGACTAATTATTGAGCCAGACTTCTCTATTGTCTATGCCTACTTTGACCCTAATTACGCAAATGAGACATTATTCAGACACATCACACTACATTTTGCTACCCGTTAAAATGGAGAATAATATGGCATTTCTATGCTTCTTTTTTCTAAAGCTATTTAAAAAAGATTAAAAAGCTGTTGGTAAGCCCTTTGCACTATTTCAGTCCTGACATGTCACTTCAGGTGTAATTTTCCATAACAAATGATTGAGGTCTGTTTCAGTAGTTGTTGTTACTTTGACAGCAGCAGATTGCGAGCTGACTTGCGCCCCAAACAGCAAACAATGAGCAGAAAGTATGCTTGAGCTCACAGTCATGTCAAAAGTAGAAATAAAGAAATGGGAGAATTAAATTTGTATGTTTTCATACAAATATCAAAGCAGATTTTCTGAGAATTTTAGCTCAGATTTTCATTCTTGAATATTTTCATAGAATTGGATTTTATTTCAGACTCAAGAAGAATGAGATTCATGTGGTTTCCACGTTTATTTATTTACTGTCAATGTTTCATTGACGTATATGTTCATTAAGATACTGTCCATATACACTTTTGGTTTTACTTTTTCATATCTATATGTCCTTTCACAAAACTTAATCTGTGTTCTATGAGTGAGCTTTATTTCTTTAGTTTTACAAAAATGAAAATATTAATCATATTAGTAGTGGGAGTAAAGGTTTACGAGACAACATATTGGCCTGCAAAGCTTTTTTTTAATCCAGATGTCAGCTCTGTGCACCAGTGTTCCAGCAGCTGGAAAGAAAGGCAGAAATAAAAAAGAGCATAGAAAAATACATAAATATTAGCCTAAATGCTAGTCAAGCCAAGCACACATTAAGCAGTTCATACATAGATGGCTTTTTTTTTCCTTCCTGCTTTACTTCAGTACTTCAAAACATCATCAAATACCATGTATCACTACTTCAAGAAAACGTATTTATGAATGCAAATATAAATACAATTTTCAGTATAGCTTTCAAAAATAAACCAACTCTTGGCCTAAGATAACTACAATTAAAAAAAAAATTGCAATAGTGTGGAGGAAGGTTTCAGGGGCAGTAGTTTATCATATCTGTTAGCTTTACTTCCAATTTTTGAATGGTTCAATTTGTCAACAGTTTAATGATGTACTCCTATGGACAATGCTATAAAATGTAATAAAGAAAAGAAACAATTGAGATCTATAAAAATGTCAAAGTACTCAAACAAAACTGTAGTACCCAATACAAAGCAAAATCCATTCCAATGGTGAAAATCTTCTTACAATTATTCCAAATATATACTGCTGGAAATCAACTGGCCTTAACTGTGTAGCTGCATCACAGAAAACAGAATTTTACTGTCATTGGATTATTTTCTTTAGGATTTTAATGTTGAGGCAATAAACCTGTTAGGTGTTAAAAATAATATTGGGGCTTGAAAGAATCATTCTGGAGAAACTAGGATACGTGACTTTTTTTTTTTTTTTTTTTGTCTTCATGATTGAAATTACTTCAGTTATGCAAGAATTAATGAACAACACTGGCATGATGTTTGGCAGTCTTGGAAGTCACTACATCTTCTACTGTTCTGTGTAGGCTTTTCTGTCAGACAGTGATTGCCTCTAATGATCCAGTTTGGTACTATTTTGTGCTACCTAAATCACTTCCATGAACCACTGATTCTGTATAAAAATCTAGCCTTACCAACAGTAAATAAACCCCCAGCTATATGTTCAATTACAAGTAAAAAATCCCTTTCTTATGCCTAGGAAAACTGATAGATAAGAAAGAGGGTTCCATCAATGAGGACTGTAAAGAGTCATAGGACTATTTGTGCAGTTTATCTTTCATGGTCATCTGAATATATATTTTTATGGTCACATACTAAAGTTGTGTGTAAATGGGCTGTGGTCATCATAAGACCTTTTAAACAGGGAGCAGTAGTAGCATGTGTCCCAAAACAATATGCGCACCATGCAATCTTAATGCAACCACCTTATTATCATCATATTGGCTTTCCTACTATCCACTGTCTTTCCCACTCTCTTAAAGACCGTTAATACTAAAGGTACTTACATCCTACTTTAACAGGTCACTGTGTTGCAACACAACGGGTTCAAGCATCTCCCCCATGGTGAAATGGAACTCAGAGTGGAAAAGCATGGTTGTCCAGGAAAGAACTTCAAGGATACCCAATGGCATGTTTCCAGTGCAGTCTGTTGCAAACTGGGAGCAATGTAATAGCAAAGTAAGACAATTCATAAGCCTTTTTGGGCTGCAGTAGAGTGATAGCATGTAAGAAAATATGGTGCTATGAATCTTGTGACAAAATGAAACTGATGTGCTGAACTACCTACGGTAACCTGCATCTGCTCAGTCTCATTTGCTGCTCTCTGTGCCAGTATTACCTCCCTTCACCACAATTAGGCTTATAAGAATTGACACTACAATCTCTGAACCATGCAGAAAATATACGTTGGTATTGCGTACTTTGGTGTCACTTGAAAATACACACCTATATTAACCATAGTAAAAATATATGTCACCATGTAAAGGGAAGCAAGACCTATTCCTTTCCTTGCAGCAGTAACTGCTCCAAAGCCACACTTTACCTGGACAATGGTGGAGCTGAAAGTCCTCATCAAATTTACCAATAATATTAAAGGCACAGAAAGCACTTGTATAAATATACACTGACAAACACTACACTGAAAAGATGTTTTCTTTTTTTTTCCTGAAGTCTTTTTCCATAGATCTTGAGCTCCATCTGCCTGCTAGGCAATATGTCCCCCCTGTAATGCAGTATTTCCTTCTCTGCTTTTCTTTGGAACTTCAAACATACCGCAACAGAAGCATTTAAATTCAGATTCACATGGACGGATCCTAAAACTGGCTAGGAAAGGTAATTCTGAGAGGAATTAGTAGCAATGTAAAGGTTTTAAGCAAGGTACTAAGAAGGACTGAAGGCATTGTTTTGAAAGGATGCAAAAACTAAGTGCGTTTATGTTTCTTGTTTCCAGAATCTTCCTTAGGTTTTTGCCTCATGTTATATTAGTGTTGTGACTCATTTCCTAGACTGGGTATAAAAGAAATAGAAGACATGATGGTTTTCTTATGAAAAGAAACAAATTGCCAACTTCAGCCTTCAAAAGTTTTACTTTAATTTGAACTATATTTACATGGTTCATGACAAGTACAAACACCTTTACATAGTGCAAGAACAAAGTTTCCACTGAACATAAGACAGATTCTGTTTGTGTAGGACCAGACCTAAAAGTTGGATGTTTCCATGGCTACAGCACTGTCAGAACTTGCCCCTATTTTGCCAGAGTTTACAATGACACCATAGACACCTTTGACACTTGCACAGAACAACACAATGATCTTTTAAAATCTCACACTTTTTTACTATCCGTAAGACATTATTGAGATATTTTATTGAAGACATTTTAAAGATTTTGAATTAGAAATTTTACTTAATTAGTCCACAGAGAACTATGGAAACCTCTAAATTCAGTAGGTTATTCTCTGACTTCCATGATGGATATTCACATATGCTGCAGCATATGAAGAAGTGGAACAATGTACTGGAACTGTCAAATATGTTCACTAAGCAGAGGAAAGAAATAAAACTGGGTTTTTTTACCACTGTAACTTAAAGGACCTGTGCATATCTTGCAGTTATTATCGAAACAAAGCTTATGGCATTTAGTAGTCTAGCTCTTAAAATGGTGAAGACGAACACACTTCTAAGGACAGTAATAAAAAATTATTTTTCTTAAGGTTTTTATTTTTCTATTAAAATCTGCAAAATATCTTAGTTCCCTATTCTTCATAGGGGAACTATTCTTCATCTATATCAAAATACATAAGCTTGTTTTGGTTAAGAAAGAAAGGAGGGACATTTAGAGGGAAAGTACCATATGACAATGGAAAATACGCCACATCTGAAATCAGTCGCAATGCAATTTGGAAAAAAAGACCATTACCACCTCAGGCAAAGAACTACTAACGACACAATACATATCTGAAACTAATTAAAAAAAGAGGTCAGAGAAGTGATCAAATATAAATTTCCTTGGAAGGAAAACTGCTGCTGAGATATAAAGGCCCTTCTTTAAATGGGGACATTTTTTTAAATTTAGTTGTCATGGTTTTCATCTTTCCCTTCCCTAACTTCAGTGCAGTGTTCTTTCAAGAGATAATGGGAAGGCAAAGCCCAGACCCATGGTCTCGTCTTAGCCAGCTCACCACCCTAAAGGCATCCCAGCCTGGATGCCTCTATTGTTCTTGTCCCGGGGCTGGCAGCAGAAGCCGGCACAGCGCAGGCTAACTAACCCTTATCCTGATGAAGGGAGCACACACAGTATACATGGCTGTCCAAAGACCCTCGGCTGGAGCACCCTTTATGGATAAGAGGGGACTTCCTTGCCTGCCAGGCCACTGTGAAACATATCTTTGTGAAGAGCACTGAGTCAAGCATTGCCTTAGGGATTTGCACCACTGACAAACGTGGACAGTGCCTCACAAAGCCTTTCAAATTATTTTCCTTCTCCAAACAGTATTGCCTCTGTTCTGCCTTCCTCTCTTCTTCCCCTCCAACCCCCTGTACTCCTCATGGAGGCACTAAGCTCTTGCTGAGATATTGACACCTTCTGTTCATACCTCTATCTGGCTGGATTAAGACAGGTAGTAGGACATTAGCAGATGAGTCAGGCTGAGGACTCTTAATATCTCTTCAAACAAAATGAGAGGGGAGATCCCTGTAGCACCTCCAAGGGTAGCAGCTGAGCGAAGAGGAGTGTTAACTTGTCAGAAGACTGCTAAGCCATTACAGTACGGCCCTGTGCGCTGCAGAGATGCCATGCTAGGACATCTTGAGCACTAGAGCTTCTGCCTACTCATCTGTAAAGGAAGAAAAACAACAGTCACATCCCTCGTGAGACAATCGTTACATGGAAGGTTACCAGGCAGTCACAGTAAGGCCACCCACACAAAATGGACAATACAAATAGGTTTATTGAAATAAGTTGTGCTGCAGCTGCACAGAAAATAAATACCGAGATGGGGCTGGACCCTCAGTCTGCCCAATCCATGCAGTGTTTCCTCTTTGCTGCAGCAAGCACAAGCCCCCCACATTGCAGGCTGTTCTCTGGGGCTGGGACACCAGCCTTTAGGTATGTGTCTGGAAGTGGAAGCAGCTGCCTTGGTGATCAAGCTAGTGTGTGGCACAGCTTTGCACTGGCATTAGAACCCTACAGAGCAGCAATTGCCACTGAATTCAGGTGGGGAGAGAAGATGAACCACAGCCCAGTGCCACCCTGGAGCTGAAAGGGAAAGATGGTTTCACAGCAGGGTAATGGGTCCCTCAGGCTTTCCTTCTCCAGTCAGTAGGCGACGGCACCTCTCAGTGAAGGTAGCTTGAGCTGGGTAGCAGGGTCTGCATGAGCTGAAAATACTTTTTGCTTGAAAAAAGCAGACTTGAAGAGGGGTCAATACCTCAGGAAATTCCCTCCTGCCTGCAGCAAGTATAGTTTCTCTGTGTACCCTAATCTGCATATATACTATCTGGATAGCAGCACCATGTAGACCCTGATATTTCTGGGTGGCAGAGCAGTTAGAGAGCGCAGAAGGAGGGACATAGCATTATGCAGGCAAACAGCAGAACAGCTTCTCCATGAGTGGCAAAGGGGAGAAGGGAAGACAGAGAAAATGTTGAGGAGCCACTTGATTTCATGGAAAGCATGTGTCAAAGACACTGGACTTCTGATTTGGAGCTGTGCACAAACTGTGCACGTTGAGCCTATTTGAATACATGACATTTTTACTATTGCCCTCAGTCTCTTTCCTATTGTTTTACAATTAGTTCTTGTTTTCCTGTCTTTAATTAAACTGTAAGCTGCTGAGGGCACCATCATGACTACTCCTATTTATATAATGTTTGGCACATGGACTTTGAGGCATTGCCAAATGTGGAGAGAAAAAAAGAAACATAAGACAGCAAACTATTATAAAGTAAGCTCTAACTTAGAAGTTTGTTCTTCTAGACTATATAAACTTTGGGTATTCAGCACCAGAAAAGTAAAAGCAGAGAAACTAGTGGAAAAACAATCAATACAGAAAAAAATATAACAATGTATACATATGCCCAGGGAAATGGAAATATAAGCAGGAAACAACAGCCACATTAGAAAGCCCAGCCTTGGATCACTAAGGCAGCACAATATATGCAGGTGTCATAAAAGGAAGCCAAGTAATTAGTATGTCTTAGAATAAACCAAAAATAAACAGTCCCTATGACTGTTCCCCTGGATTCTGTTTAAGGAGCAATCCCTGCCCTCCAGAGCATTTTGAATGTTCAGGTAGGGTATGGGACCTAGATCACATACAGACCTTCACTTCCTGGAGGAGACCCACTTCTGAAATAAGCATAAAATTACACAGATGAGATCAGGATTAACCAATGGAATTTCCTATGTTGTTGCTAGGTGTTTTCCTCAATAGTACCATTCTACTGTCATCTGCCCTCAGGTAGTGAGTGCTTGTAGCACAAAAATAGGCTTCCACATATTTTTCTTTGACAGATTCTATTCAACTGTTTGAATTTTATTTAACTATTTATGTCATGGTGAAACAGATGAAAAAAAAATTTATCTAGGTGAGCATTCATTGCAGTCAGGGCTCTAATTTACTCCCTCAGACTCCTCAAATTCTTATCATGTGGGTGACTTTGTTGACCTTCGGTTATACAAATCTTGGTTCCACTCCAGCCACATCCATATTGTGTTCTGTAGATCTGTCCTCTGCACTGTCAGTTATTTTTTCACTGCTCTTGCAAGAATAACACATGAGGATACCTGAAAAAAACCTGGTGATGTCAGTAACTTCACATGAAAGACAAAAGATGAAATAATACTGCTTGCTTGGGGCAGGGGGGCCGGGGGGGGAAGTTCCCAACTCAGGCCCAGTTAGGACATTGACATCTAAGGGTGATGATCTTATGCAATATTTTTTTCCCTAAAATTAAGAGCTTTCAGAGAAAGAAATAGAACACCTTAAAAAAAAAATCGAAGATAAAAAGGCAAAAAAAGAACACCTCAAAACTCAACATCCACAAGTCTCAACACAGGCAGCTGGATGTGTACATTTTATACATCTTAACTTCTTTGATTTATTTTGGAATATGTTACTACCCTTTCTGCAGTAGTGACCTCATCACTTAGCCTTAGCAACTTAGCGCTGACCGATGAACAGCAGAGAGACTGCAGGGTGAATCTAAGTGTTTGACTAGGAGAGTAGAGAAAGATTACATGTTCCAGAAAAGCTTTTTCCTGGACCAGGAATGGATAGTTATGGCAAACAGATGGAAGGAATCAAATCCAAAACACAGTGTGTGACCTATCTCAGATAGAGTCTCCTTCTTGCCTTTCGTTTTGGCAAAGCTCGAGTATCTCTGATGCCAACAGAATGTTCCTGAGCTGCAGATCTTGTCAGCAGGCTCCAAGCTGCAGTCCTCCCCCTATCAGGACTTAATGGACAACATAGTCCAGCAGTAAATATTGACTTCAGAGAAACTTATGCAAAAAGCAACATAACAGAAAAACCAAACAAGACTACTATTCCAAAGTCAGGGGAACCCATTTTTGCCTTCCAGCTATGTGACAGACTTGGTTTCACATTGTCCAGACCATGCGGCTGTCTCAAGGCTCTTAAAATCCACAGATGGGAAGGAAAATGAACTCTGAATAGGGCTGCACCCCGTTGTTAATCTCCCTAAATCTAAGGGTGGAAACAGGACTCTATTTCTCTGTTTGACAACAGCATGACAACATCCCAAGTGAAAAATGGAAGACTCAGAGATTTACTAAGAGAGGTATGGGTCAGAAAGCCAGGAGCCAAGACTGCCAGCACAGCAACTGGTATCTAAAGGACCCAGTCCTGCGCTTATGAGAAGCCTTTGGTTATTTAATACCTGTTCTCTAGAAAGGAATCATCACCCTTTAACGGCCTGCTAAACATGAAAAATAAAACTCAGAGGGAAAACAGAAGGAAGGGAAAGAAGGCAACAAAATAGCAAAATCTCAGACTGAAGTCATCCTGTGTGGCCTGTCTTCTTTTGTGTGAGTCAGGAAGAGAAACCATCACACAGAAAAATGTCATTGATATTAATAGTCATGAGGAAAGTAACACAAAACATTCACAGTGAAGACATCTGAAATTTATGGTCTTTGAGTTTGCCAGCAACTACCGCCCTTTTCGATTTGCCAGCTCTGCTCCTTGTGTGAGCATCCCCCAACCTGTTTCAGCAAAAGCAAACTGGGTTACCTTGAACAGCCTGAGAAGAAGCTCTTGGTCAGCCCACACCACTTTGAATGAAATGGCTTTGGGCATGATTGCACTAACAGCTATGCCAGCAGCCCAGAAAGGACTGCAACCTTTGAGGAGGAGGAGGAGAAATGATAACAAGCAGCTTGAGAAGGAAACCTCTTCAGCACAGATGCGTACTGACTCACAGCACATGTGACTGCAACCAGAACCAACAACTATTTCCTTTCCAATCCCCTATTCCTCCACAGCTATTTTGCTCTTCTTTTTGGCTGTTCCTACCTGCGTCAGACCTGAGTGCTTATCTGCCTTGGACATACAGCAGGGGTGTGAAGAACTTTTTTTTTTTTTTTTGCTTTGCTCTAAAAGCAGCACTCATCTCAAAATATATCAGATATTGTCTGTCTGTGGTATTTACAGCTTCTTGTCATCTCCAGCCGGAGACCCCTCCTAGCCTGGAGGGTTGTGGCTGAAGTTCCAGTCTTCTCTCTCTGGCACAGTTCTAGTTTTGTCCAGCCTTTGCCTTATGTCAAATGTAGTTGCAGCCACCAATATAGGAAGCATACCCTACCTACCTCACCTCACATGCTACTATACTAGAGCATCTGCCCTGAAAATGAACATGTCCCTGGCTGCACTGGGGGGCCATACCAGGTGTAACCCCAGAGCCTGGGTGGGGATTCTCTCAGGAGATGCCTGCTCTGGGTTCAAAGCCCTCCTGCAGGCTGTGGAGGCGAGTGCCACCAGACCCACACACCTTCTGCTGCAGCAAGCAGTGGCCAAACTGTGACTAATGTGGGGGGGCTACTTAAGGTGCCCATTTCTGAATCACCAAAGAGCTTTGTCTGGCTTTCTCCTGCTTCTTTTTTTCGGGGTACTTCTGAGCCTGTGGAGGAGCCTTGGATTAGGCACAGGGTGGTTTCTCTTTATTTTAGATGACCCTTTGTGACTTCTGTCTGGTCCATGTCCTTTCAGGAGTAGGGTGGTGCCTGAAAATGGGGTGGTCTTACTCGTTCTCAGAGACTTGGACACTAAGGTCTGCCTAAATCCTCCTTTAGTCACTAAATAGCAGTAAGTTTTTCTGTGCTGGGGTCTGTTTCTGGCTATGTCTTTTTATACTGCTGGAACAATGGGATTCAGATGTGGGGGAAGGCCTGCAGGGACTACTGTAATACAAATGATGCATTAGTACGACATGCTGCTTGAAGTGTGAAAACCATAGTATAAAATCCTAACAGCTGCATTCCTTTGCTGTTCTGGCAAATAAAACTCAACTGCAAACACAGAAAATGGATGCATGTGCACCTGAAGCAAAATCGCCTCTCAGCCAGAGAGAGAGATGTCTAGTGGAAACTCAATTGCAGCGTGTGCCAAGTCACCGTCCTGAGTGAGCGTCGTGAACTGCCTTTCCCACATACCTCCCTCGGGCAACAAAAGAGTCTGATGCCAGGATTTTTGCTAGTTTGGCATTACACAAAAGGCCCGTGGGGTGGGTACAAAGGAATTTAGGCTGGGCAGGGAGGCAGGACGCAGCAGCATGAGTCTCCAGCAAACAATGGCAACAGCAGGATCAAAACAGCAGGCAGAAAGTATATGCACAATTACCAAAACAAAATATCTGCAGCTACAAGGACATCGTATCCTCAGTTGTATCCCCAAGCAGGATCCCACTGTTGTTAACGTAACTATTACTGAATCAGGCATGTATTTTGCACAGTCCAATGCATATTATTCAAAAAGGAAGGTGAAAAGCAGAGGGATTAACCTAAGGCAATAAATTCCAGTCAGTTCCTCCAGGTTAAGAAGGCTTTATTAAACTAGCCAATGTCAAGGCTTCGTCACATAACAGAAGCACAAGCATTAATGCACAGAAGCAACAGGACAGAAATTCAGGACTGTTGACAGCAATAGAATCTGGTACAGAAGAAAGCAGGGAAATATACACAATCACATTTGAATCATAAATGCCCAAATGAGAAACACTGGAGAAAAAAGTAATCTAATTTGTATGGAAAACTGTCAACTTAATCCTTCCTTTTAGAGGGGAGGAGGACGGGATAAAAATGGTTTGTGCTCTCTGTCTTGATGAACAGGACATAAACATAAGAGCTAGTTGGAAGACAGCTAATTTCTTTTGGGAAACTTTCAGGAAGAAAAAAAAATATTGAAAAAAGTTCAATTAAAAATATGAACCTCTTCATTTCTCAGCATTCATGAGAAAAGCATTTCCAGTTTCAATGCTTCTGAATGGTGCTTGGTCTATTTGAGGTCTGATTGTTGCCCCACATTTTCATATTGGCATTGAGGAGAGAGGGAGAGAGAAGGATCAAAATGAAAATATGGCAAGTAAAAATGGGACATTTAGTTTTTGCAAAACTATGAATAATTTTGTTGGAAAAAAACTGAACATAGACAGTATACTGTGCTGGAGGGGAAAGCCCTGACCTGTGATGTTGACCACAGCTCTAGCAGTGAATCAGGGGCATCTTCATATGGTTATCAGAACTTGCTTTAAACCATTTTAGCAATCCTAGCACACCCAGGCAGTAGCATGCAGAGCTGACTGCTTCCTTGGCGATTTACACTGTGCTGGCATTCAACATTACAACACAAGAAGACAAGAAAAGGATGAAGAAAATTTGTCTCATTTTTGTAACTAGCCAAAATATTTTGCTAAAATCCTTTCTTCAGCATGATTCTTTGGGCCAGGGTTTTGTGCTGCAGACAGAAATAAAAGGTTTTATGCAGTTGATAACTTTCCATATTTGGCATAGCTTTTAGAGTTTGACCTCTCTTTGCTGCCTTCTCAGGACATTTTCTTATATGTGATATATACGCCCCTGCAGTTAGAAAACAGCTAAAAACCCAACCTGAATAAATGGAGGCTGTCCATACTGTGCAGATGACCAATAATTAGTCCTCAGGTACAACATGGAAGCTTGAATAGGGAATTGAATGATATTTAATTTTGGGGAGGCCTTGCAAATAAAAAGGCCTTCAGTGTATATGAAAAATAATAAATGCAGCTACTTAAAAATATTTCCCACTCCTCACAGTAGAGCAGTTCAAGTCTGCCAGCATGGTACTGCCCAGCTTAACAAGTGATAGATATAGAATAGCTTTCAGTCAACTCACAGAAGAAAATTGTCAAGACCAAAGACAGAACACTCCATACATTTCAGAAACAGATGCCTGGTTTGATTTTGGTTTTAAGTAGCTAGAGAGGAGATTTCTAAACCTACCCATATCACTATTAAGCAAGGATCTTTGGACAGAAATGGAAAGTGAGTTTTACAATCTTTTTGCGAACCCCACCTTTATGATTCCTGCACGTTAGTCTCTCATCGTGTTTGTAGAGACCAGGACCCTTAAGCAAGACAGCCATGAGTTTCCACAATTTTACCTGGCTTGTGAAAAGATAGATAGATAGATATATATATCTCCACATATAATGTGGAAACACCTGACATGAGTCAGTTGGCGAATATCAGCTTCTGTTTACAGAAGAGTAAACAAGAGTCAGTGCATCAGTGCTCATTCACTTGTGTTTGAACATTTGGCCCTAATGTGAAATCATCTTTCAGCAGAGTCTGGTACAAAAGCGAACATGACAGATTTAGCAGCAGCTTGGTGCAGTGCTCTGTTGCTGAGCCATGACAGCCTGCCAACAATACTCTTTTCTATAAGCTTAACAGGCACAATAGCAGAGGAACAGTTGCTGGTTAAAACTAATAAGCAACTCTTTAAGGCCTGCCTGGCACTTACTTCCTAAAGTGGCCTACAAGGCTCATCTTGTCAAATATATTTTCAATGCTTTAGTGCCTGATGGCAAAAAAAAGGTTAAGAAAATACAAATAAGTAACCAAAGCAGCCAGGAATCTCATTCTGTGTTGTGGGGGTTTTGTTTGTTTGGTTTTGTTATTAAAAAAAAAAAAAAGGTTTATTAACAGTTTCTGTGATATTCCAGATGTCAGCAATTAATTGTCCAAAATCTGCTGAAACATTAAAACCTCTTTCTGATTAAGCATTGGGGTCAGCACTAAACTTGTTCCTACAGTCCTGAACAACAAGTGAAAAAAGCTCTTACTCAGATCTGACCTGCCGTGTGACTCATCTAATCTTGACATTTTCCCAGCAGCTGGAAGGAAAAGTGAAGCAAAGGCTCATTCTTCAAGAGAGAAACTCAGCACATCGTTTTGCACAGGCAGATGGCCGGTTCTTTCTAATGATTTTTGTGCTGATGCTGTGCTTGGGTTTATGAGCACAAGCCTGGAGCAAGGGGCAGGTGGGAGAGGGGGAGAGGAGCTGCTCCCGGTTACAGAGTAAACAGAGGGTAAGCAGAGGCTTGACCACTTTGCCTCTCAGCTGGAGCCAGGCTGATTGCTGAAACCATTAGAGTAGCAGCCCTGGCAGCAGGCGGTTCTTCAGCCTCCAGGCCACCATAAAACAGGAGCTCCTTTTTTCCATAAGAAGAAAAGGCCAGTGTCTCTAAAGCAAGCGCTTTACCACATGGTCCTTTTGGTGGAGAGAAAGCCTGATGCTGTATCTCAGAAAGCGCGGGGGGGGGGGCGAGACGAAAAAAACCTGCCTTTTCCAGTGCTCATGTACAGCCTTCTTATCTGTAGGGAGGAAAATACAGGCAACACAAGCACATCAGACAAGTATTTGTAATTGTTATATAGTTGCTTTTCTAAGTTTTTTCTCACTGCTTTTCTGCAAAGCCGTGAGACCAACCCAGTTTAAGTACTCCACGGTATTACAATGCTACCTTTTCCATCCCCAGAGCTCAAGGCATTTAATAGAGAAAAGGTACCTTCTGAACAGGGGTGGGCTGTATGTCTCCACCAGGCAGCTCCCTGGCAACCCCAGCTTCCACCATAGCCTCCAGACTTTCTTGTAACATATTTGTTAACATGCTGCTGATAGTAAACACTAACCCAGTTTTACCTACAGGGAAAGTGAGTAAGGAAAAGCTGGGATAGTCTAAGTATAGAAATGAACACTGCCACAATCTCTCAAGATTCATTTGTGAATCAGTTGTGCCTCTTACTCCAGCAGATCAGCCTTTGCTACAGAGGCCTTACTGAAAACACGCAGATACGTCAAGATATCTGAACAGAATGACCTATTATTATGTACTGCCATCATGCAATGATGACAAACTTTATTTATACAGTTGGATTTGTGTGACAACAAAGTTCACAGGTGGCATCACAACTAATGTGATCTACTCCATTTCTTCCTTTTTTTTTTCTTTTTTTTTTTTTTTTT
>JANZLQ010000061.1:1307836-1376578 GCA_026212715.1 Elanus axillaris
GGGGGGGGAAGGGGCGGCGGCGCGGGCCGGGCGCGGCGGGAGAGGGGAGCGCGGGGAGGTGGAAGGGGGTGGCGGGGGCCGGGAAGTTTCCCCGCTCAGCCTCGCCGAGGCTCGCATGCCTGCGTGCCCGGGCCGGGTGGGTGTGTTGGGAGCGAGGGAGCGGGGAGGGGGAAGGAGGGGAGGACGAGGCGCAGCGAAGGTAAGCGCCATGTTTGCAAGGGAAGAAAGAGCCGGGAGAGGGAAAGGCAGGCAGGCGGGAGAGGGGGCGGGGAGGAAAGTTTGCCCTCACCTTTTGGACTGGGTCTCGGAAGGGTTGCGGTCCCGCTGCCTGCGGTTCTTGAACCAGTTGCTGACCTGGGTGAGGGACAGCCCGGTGATCTTGGCCAGGTTGCGCTTCGCGGCCGGCGAGGGGTATCGGTTCAGCTTGTAGAACTCCTTCAGCGCGTTGCGGGACTTCTCCTTGAAGCAGTAGACCGTCTCCTCGCCGTCCCAGATGGTCCTGGGCAGAGGGTATTTCCTCCGCAGCCTGTACTTGTCCACCGCCCCCAGGGGTCTGCCCCGGGCTCGCTCCGCCTCGGTGTAGCGAGCCTTGTACCAGAGCTCCTGCAGGAGCGGGTGGTTGGAGGAGTCGAAGTTGTGGCTCTCCAGGATGCTGTAGAGCTCGGCGTAGATGCCCTGGTGGAAAGCCACCAGCGCCCGGGCTTTCATCAGGCTCTCGTTGCCACGTAGCAGATCGCTCGGGGGCAACGACCAGAGGAACCTGGCCAGGCGGTCCAGGTTCCCACCTTGCTGCAGCGCCTCGCAGACGCAGGCGACGTGGTCCGGGGAGAAAGCCAGGGGGGTCTGCGAGGAGGAGGAGGAGGAGGAAGAAGAAGAAGAGGAGGAGGAGGAGGAGGAGGAGGGAGAGGAGGCAGCGTGGTGGTTCCTGGCCAGGAGTTCCGTGTGGAGCAGTACCTGGTCCGCGGCTCCCTCCTCCCCGGCGGCGGCGGAGCCTGCGTGCTCCATGGGGAACGGGGCCGCGGCGGGAGGGGGCGGCGGCGCGGGGTTGAGGGCTCCCGCCGCGGCCCCGTCGGGGGGCACCTTGCTGGCTTCAGAGAGGATTTCCATCACATTTTCCTGCTTGATCTCCACCGCGCTCGTGATCTCGTCCGTGGGGGAGGCAGAAGACATGTTTCGGTTTGATTTTTTTTTCTTTTTTTTTTTTTTTTTTTGTAATATGCTTTCAGTGTAACTGGTAGACTTTTCACTAAAAAAAGGACACAGGATCTGCGTTTTATCAGCAGCTAGGTGTTTCAGAATAACTCTAAAGAACTAGTATACTTTCCCTCTATTTTCAAACTTTTAATGTTTTCAACATTGTTTATTCTTTAAAACCTTAACTTCTCCATCTACCACATGCTCTGATTCTAGCAGAAGTGTTGTAATGTTGCTATGATTCTCAACCATGTTTCCGCTGACATAACTGGAAATAATGATATCGTAGCAGCAAACCACTTGAGCATTAAGTGTCTGCCAGTGATTTCTGCCTCCCCACACCCCTCAATCTTGCAAATTCTGCATAAGAAATCTTTACTATTTTCTCACTGATTTCATAAAACTACTTTTTTTTTTCTATCTAGACCAACACCTACCTACGTGCTCACAAGCTGACTTTATCTGCTCTAAACATGCAATCTGGAACGTGCACACACCACTGCTTGAAGTAAAGGTTTAGCTCCATTACCTTAAGGAAGGAGAAGACTTGAACCTCAATAAATGATCATGTCTCAAAAAGCCAAGTGACCATAAAGCAAATTAAGCAGATCTGAGCTTGAGGTCTACCTCCATACGTTGTGTTTTCCCCTGTCATGTAACAGACTTGATGTCAGACAGAGAAGTCAGCTACAAACACCTTTTCTGGGGCCATTACATGATGAGCTCATGAGATTTGTTGGAAGCTTAGACCCTGGCTTCCCTCAGATTACAATGGTCACAGCACCAAATTGCACATCTCCCCTAATTAGGCAACCCTGTGCATACAGAATTTGGATCAGAAAATGCTCCCACTAGCAGTGTAGCCAAAGCCAGAACAGTTACTGGGGATGCACAGAACAGCCCAGCAACTGAGGAACTGCTTTTCCCACTGTTCATTCATGGTTTTAATTACTAACAGTATTTACCTCTTCTCTGGCAGTTGCTTATATCCCAAGGTGCCCTGAAAAGCCTAGTTTTCCTATCTGTAATGGAGGCATGGCAAGGGGAAATGATTTCTTAAAGCTCACCCACAGGGTTTATAATAGAACTGGGAACCTGCTTTGGGTCTCCCAAATAAATGATGAGTGCTTTCACTCCTAGTCCAAATTCGTACTGTATTCAACCAGCTCAGTCACATTTGGTCTGGCTCTCTGCTGCAGACACAGCTTAAAATGTACACCAGAAGAAGTGATAGGGTTTTAAAATGGAGTTTGCAAAAGAACTACCTGGAAGAAATGTTTTGAAATTCAGATTTTCCTTCATACTCTTCAAAGAACTGTGTTCAGTAATTATGCAGTGGAGCCAGACAGGGATTCAAGCTGAAGCAGCCAAAGCAGAGGCATTTAGAGAACAATGTTTTCATCAGCATTTTGTACAGATTTTGTTAGATTTTATCTTCCTCATGCTGGTTGACTGCTTACTCTAACCCCTCCTACATGTGTCTCAATTTCTTCATTCCCCCCTCCCCAGCAAAGACTCTAAAATAAAATTACTGCTACTGTTGTGTTCACATGCAATATTTCTTTTCCTTTCTGTCCCATCTATTTAAAATCATCATCTGTTCAAGACAGTCTGTTTTTCTGTGTTTGTAAATTATGTGACAGATGATACCCAAACTGAAGATGGGCCCTCAGGCATTAACAGATGAACTTTGGCACTTCTTGATGAAGTGATTAATGCATCTACCTCACATTTCTGCCAGAGGTCACTGTCATCCTGGAGCAAAGGGAGATACGTGCTTGCTCTTCAGCCACCTCACTTCACTGCTCAGGGTATTAGCATGAACAGCTTGCAACTGTCTGTACAAGTTTCTGTGCCAGGCTGCGAATTGCAACAACTGAGGAAAAACAATCAAACTGTTCGTCCATTCATATCTTGCAAATTATTTTCCTCAACTGATGATCTCCATTTCTCAGAATAAAAATATTATTTCAGTAACAGCATGTTTAGTACTTCAGAAGAAGAATTTACACAGAATAGGTTGTACAGCTCCTTAGTTTCCATCCTTTTGATGGATCAGTTTGAACAGAAGACCTGTAGGAACAGTAATAATTTCTCTATAGGTACGAGTGCTTGTGTTGTATCCCTAGTTCTGCCATCTCAAAGACCAGAATAATTTAGTAAGTCACAAACATTTAGAGGGATTTGTTCAGTGGCCTGAAACACAATTAGGCAAACTCCTGTTGAGTTTGAGAGCTGGATTTCTAATTGCCCCTATGATGTGAACGCCTCTCACTCCAAAATATAACAACAATAACTTCCCATTTGTACTCAATAAGTAGGTAATACCACCATTATTTGCATTCTCATGGGATTTAACAGTTAAATTTTTCACAGCAGATCAGAAATAGGACTTGGGACACTTTTTGTGGCTTCTTGGTTTCCCTTCCCTGGCTGCCACAGGCACTGACTGCCACAGCCCCTGTGCCCAGCACGCCCCACTGAGACCAGGGCTGCGGGGCATGCCCCTCACCCATGCACCCACGCTGTCCCAGGGACCGGGCATGAGAAAGGCAGCCCTGCCTACCGCTGTCCTCATTTGCAGGTAGTTTCCAAGGTTTCTGTCTCTGCATCCTCCATGCTAAATTGCCCAGTCCAAGAAGAGGAGGTGTTATGGGCCATGGGGTTAAAAAGGCTACCCAGAGCATGAATGCGAGGGACGGGTCATGCCCATGCATCCAGCGTGCTTCCCTGAGCCAGGGCCGTAGTGTTGCTGCGGGCTGGGGCATGGCACAGAGAGAAACCGGAGAGGAGTTTGGACCACCAAGGGCTCTTGCTTTTTCTTCAGAGAAGCCCATTGTGAAAAAAGCAAGTGGGGGACAGAAAAAGAGATGGTTTGGGACCCAACCAGCCCATAAAGGTAAATAACATCCTAGTTTCATGTTTCCTTCATTCCCAAAGGCATGTTAGCCAGACAGAGCTGTGCTGCTCACAAGTGAGGTAAAAGGAAATTAGTAGGGAAGTCCTGTGGCAGCAATTAGCAAAGAAAAGGAGCTAGGGGAAACCCCCCCTCTCTTTCTGATCTTCAAACCCTTTTCTTTCTACATCACTGATTTCTATCCTTCCTATTGGGTTTACCAAGAATTATCCTCCCCTTCCTGACTGCGCCCCCCACCCCCCAGCAGGTAACCACCTCACCAGCCTCTAATCAGCTCTGAGGGTGACTCAAACTCAAACCATGCATTTGTATCCTACTAGGCCACTTTTATCCACCAGCAGTATTTGCTGTATGCACTACGCAATTTACCTCTCAGTTCAAGTCTACACACAGGTCCAGGCTGCATCTTGTGCAGTCAGCCCTCGCCTCCTGAAGCCAGAAGGGGTTTATAAGTTTCACTGAGTAGCAGTGGTTAGGTCCAGCCTGTGAACAGCCCTGGATTTTGCTGTTGAAAAGGACTGATACAGAAAATCAATCTTAAACACTTTTTCATTTCTGTTTTTGTTATAGTTCAGGATATCCCTTTATAAATTGTTCCCTCTGTAAATGTGTAAGGGCATGATTTAAGAACATGTCTTTTATCACTGAAAATATGGAAGGATAGACTTATCTATTCCATATCTTTAATTTGTTTTGGGAAGAGAGGATTCATTTATTCAACCTAGAACTTTCTGCTTGCCTAATCTTTCTCTCTTTCTCTCTCAAGATTTCCCAATCCACATTCCTCTGAAAGTAGAAAGGGCCCTAAGCAATGATATGTTTGAAGTTTACCTGGCAAAGAAGGAACTCTTGGACTGAAATGTGTGTCCACAGATAAGGTGGGAAATGAACAGTTTCATGTGTTACAAAATTTACAGTTTTTACCACAGGACAGCTAGACTGCCTTATTTCAAATATTGGCTGAACACTATTTACTGATTCCTCTTAGATACAGCAAAAAATATGTCATGGTTTGGAGTTGTTTTTTATTTGCTTTACGTCAGTAAAATCTTCCTCAATGGAAGAGTGTAGAAAAACTTCCTTATTCTGCTGTAAAGTAGAAAGACTTGAAAAGCACATTATGAAGAGCTCTGAAACAAAGGCAGACTTAGAAAAATAGGACTTTTTACTTTCTGTCAAGAAATTAGTTTTGGTAAATTTCACCAACCCTGAAATCATGTATGAAGTGGACACTATATGAAAGAATTAATGGATTTATATGTCCTTGGAGAAATTTGCAGCTGAACTCCAAAGGTATTAGATATATTTTGATCTGATATACTACAAAGTACATTCAAGAAAAAAAAATATGATACTTTTAATCATTTACAACTAGTATATAATTCATCAAACATTTTAAAAGCTGAATGCTTATAAAAAATTCAAAGAAATCTGATGCTTACTAAAAGCTTCCAAACACTTTACATTTCTTTGTAAAAGCCTACATAATAATACCTCTTCTGCCAGGCTCTAGGTTATCTTCCATTTACGGTTTCATCCTCTCTGAGCAGACCCTTCCTGTCTCACTTTTTGGCTCAGGATGCTCCACTCCCTTTTGTTTGAGTAGTAGGAAGTTCACAGTTCCAACAGGAAGACCCCACCTTCCCAAGACAAATCAGATGTTATTGTATGACTCATTTTTCATGGATAACCTTGATAATATGACATACACTTGATTTTAAAAAAAAAAGCCCCAAACCAAGACCCACAAGAGATTTAGCTGTGTTTTGGGGATTCCTCTTTCCTTCCCTTTTTTACATATACATACCACATTTTCTCTTTCCTTCAATATATGAGTAGCTTCCATTTCTCATTATTTAACAAAGAATGAAAAATAATTTGCTCTGCTTTCTCAGTCTTTACATACAACATATATTTGAAGGTAATTTCAGTTTTTCATGTACCTAATAGTCAGTATAGCTTGATACCTGCTGGCTGAAAACCAGTGGGCATATGGAACTTCAATCAGTTGCCTACAGGTAGACATATAGGCACAAAGCTCATGTTTCTAGCATAAGTCAGGAGGCTAGAAGTAAAACACAGAAACTACAGAAGATATTCCATCCCTTCTGGAGTAACATTTGAAGGCCAGGAAGAATACAATGGAGGAGGAATACAATAAAGAATTTCCAAAAGATATGCAATGCTTATCTTTAGGCAACTAAATTAAGACTATTGTGTCTAAATTAATATACAAATAATGTGAACTGCAATCTTTATCAGATTTGGTGAGCCCTGTGTTAAAATCTCATGCTGTTTCCATGACCTGAGACCATAACATTTTCTGTTTCCACTTCTGTTAATGAATTCACCTAGCAACACAAATTAACATGATACAATTAAAAGCGTTCAAGTTATACAGAAGAAAATGGAAACTCTGTAAGATTGGCATGTAATTTGGGAGCCTAAATCCTGTCATGATCACATGTTGCTAGACATTCAAGAGAAAATCATGAAGACTTTTGAGTCTAAATTATTGCAGCAAAACAGGGAAATATTTGACAGCTCTTTATAGTTTTTTCTGTGATACCCGAGATGAGCAAAGATCCTCAGGGATCAAATCTAGAGCAAAACTGTGTTTGAGAGAAAAAATAAATAAATAAAAAAGATTTGCAAAGTACAAGTAGCTCTATGCTAAGTTCTAGAAGACATACTATCATTTTAGAGTTTTAATGGTAAAAGTGGATTATGGCTAAGATAACTTATGTCTGTTGCAGCATAAATTCTATTATATTAAAAATTTAAATGGTTTGAGATTATAAATTGTACTCATTACATCAAGGAAACCTTTAATTGGGAAAGAAGTCAAAGAGGGCCACTGGTTATCTCAAGGATCCTTCCTTGGCAGCAGTGGGGTTTACTCCCTGCTCCTCCATGCACCACAAAAGACTCATGCCAGCTTTTTAGATGGCTCAGCCATGCTTCCACTTGTCTTGGCTTATTTTCAGAGTGGGACTACTTGTCCTGCCAGGGAAATTCCAGCTTCAGCTGCTGAAGCAGGTGGCTGCCTCCCAAAAAAGCATGAACCTCAGGCTTGTTGGTCTCATTTGAAATAGGAGTAAGCTTTACACCTGTGATTTCACAGGTTATGCAGCTACCTGGCTATGCAGACCACCTCTGTTCAATGGTTGCCCTGATGGTGAGGAGGACATCTGCTGTGGTGAACTGGGGTTACAACTCGAGGAAGGTCATGGCCTACTGCCCTGGGGCACTCAGTGATAAAAGCACTTTTCTGTTCCATCTGAGGACCTTGAGATTATTTTGGAATATCCTGCTTCAGTGACCAGGGCATTGGAAAGGGAGTGACATGGGGATTTTTTGGCAGGAATCACCTGGCTCTTTTCCTCTCCTGCAGTACCCACTGAAGCAATAGGGAATGGGCAGGGCAGAGGTGCAGGAGGAGGAGAGGCAACCCCCCCTGCATGTTCTCTGCCTGGCTGGGAAGTCAGAAACATTTGTCTGGCCAAGTCACATATACGTAAATCTTAATTTGTCAACACCACAGTCTCCCCATATATCCTTGCCAGGGGTGAGTGAGAGAAGAAGGGGCAGATACCCTAGTGAAGCTTCCTTTCCCATATTTGCTCCAGATGGGGGGATGAAAAAATATGGAAAAAGGCAAGATGTGGCATGGCCATGAGGTCTGGGATTGTCTGGGATGGGTATTTTCAATGGAGGGCCAAGACGACTGAGTAGCTTGGTACTCTCTGTGATGCCTTATGCACTGTGGCCTCAGGCAGGAGGTGGAACAGCCAGCCTACCATCTACAGAAGACCAGGGAAGTACCCAGACCAAGGCTGGGAATGAGCAGCTCCCATGGCACTCTTGCTCTGAAGGTCAAATGACACCTGAAAACATTGAGGATGAAGCTGTGCAACCTGGACAGAGAAGTGTTTGTCAGCCCCAGCTGGGCTGTGACACATTGGCTTTGCAGCTCTGCTGGCAAGGAGGATGTTCTTCATTGAGGCCTTGCCACAGTAGCCCAGCGGACAGAACTCCAGCTTGCAAGTGGCAAGGGAAAGGCACCTAGTCATGTGTAATATGTTCGGATGTGGATGGAGGTGTGGGTTAACAGAGAGCAGGAACAACCCAGTGCCTGGGAGATTGCTCTGGCTCTCTCTCTCACTCCAGCAGCAGTGAAAAGGAGTGGTGACAGTTGCCTGGGAAGCATCCCAAGACAATTTTTCTCCCGCACAGGCAACAGAGAGCAGGTCAGAAAGGCCAGAATTGGAGGGAAGGAGGAGACAGCTCCACAGGCTGTCCTCTGGGTTCAGAGGGATGCTGACAGCCCTGGCTATACTTATTTTAAACTCACAGCTTTGACGCAGAAGTGGGAGAGTGAGGTCTGTGGCCAGAGAAGGGGCAGAACAGCCACAGCAGCTTTCTTGCCCAGGCTGGTTCATGAAAGACTGTCATGGAGGCCTTGGTTAACATAGGGGTGGCCAAAGAGAGATAGGGTATTTCCAAGTGTGTGGAGGGTCCCTGGGCTACCTGGGTGCATGGCTGGCTGGCACTTGTGTTGGTGACACAAGATGGCTTGAGGTAGCTTAGATAGCTGAGCCTCAGAAACTGATACCTCTTCCGGGGAATAGGGCTGGCTCAGAGGCTTGGACTCAGCGAGGTGTGTGAAAGACTTGACATCCTCAGAAAGAAATCTGAATAAATTTAGTATCGATACTTTCACCCTGGAGTCACTCCTAAGCATAAGGTATCTAGCAGTCAGTAAGACTAACATCATGTAATGTATTTCTATCTCCAGCTTTTCCGTTATAGCAGTTAATCAATAATTATGGTAACCACTTCATTCACAAATTGAAAACCTCTGGAGGTCTCTTCCAACCTAAATTATTCTATGTATCTATAGTCTTTATTTTCAGGCAGGTTATAGTTTCAAAAAGCTATTCCAATTACATTATGATGTCTGTGTGACACCTGAAAGTTAGATTTTACACATTCTCTCAAAACATTGTTACAGAATGCTAAGCTTGGTTTTACATCAGTGCTTTACCACTCCTGGACCACTATTTATCCTTTGCCTGGAAATGATGAGACGAACTCTGGTCTCAGGTTGTACAATGGCATAAGTTCCTGGCACTTACATATATACTTTTCTGTTGTTCATTCCCTGGGGATGAACCCCTTTTATTCACTTTCTGTACACTTGCCTGTCCCATGCATACACATCCATTGACATGCAATCTCAGTCAGCATACTGTTATCCCACAAAGATCACACTGGAGCTGGAATGAGGAATTCTGCGTGTGGAAAACTAATCCTGTGACATTTTCAGTGTGACAAGAACCAGGACATGCTGTAATTTTAACCAGACAGTCTGTTACTGGAAGATATGTGGTCCAATTTCTTGTCTCAAATGCAGGTTTTAATAGGGACCAGAATTTAGGGGTGCTAATCTAAACCAAATTAAATGTTGCATATTTTGAGGCTTAACTATCACTACCATGTTATGTACTTTTTTGATATTTTGTAACTATTTCACTACTTCCTGTTTGTCATGTAATGTCTCTTTGCTGTTTTTTGATGAAAACCAATGCAAGTGGTTTCAAAAAAAGAAGCAGCTATGAATGTTAGGCATCAGTTACACTTTAACACCTCTAAATGAAACTGTTTATTATACTTACAGGGTCAGTTCAGAAGTAAAAAGTACAAAACTCTTCTGCCTGAAATCTATGGAAGGAGAGAAAAAGTTCATATGGGGAATTCAAGGGGAACAGGAGGCCATCGAAGAAGGAGCATAGTGCTGGTGTCTGAAGATAAAGCCAACTGACTAGCAGCCTTAATTTGCAATGCCCTTTGGTAACTTCAGAGACATTTCTGTTAAAAAAACCAACTACATTTTGAACTTAAAAGTTATAGTCAATAGGAGAACAGCAATTTTCCTAAAGATATGATTGATCAGTCTGTGTTCTGCATGTTTGGATAGAGTCCCTTTAATAAAAGAAAAAAGAAGGAAAGACAAAAAAAAAGAGGAAATCTATGTCAGTCTGCCTGAAAAGTTGCCACTGATCTGCATATACTATGCAGACCAAAGTCTCAGTAATACTGTTTCCTAACTATCTCCATCTGGGTGACTGAGTTCTGAAATACATAACAAAGCCTTTCCCATTTGGATCATGATTTTGACCAGAGCATTATATACCCTAGAACCTCTGGGCCAAGAGAATCTGTGTCTTGCAAAAGCCCCAAGGATTATATTATGTAAGGTGTAAATCATAGATTGCTGTTTACCAAGAAAAGCCATGGGTTATGCTGGCTAGTACCAAATGTTTAGGAAATCAAAACCTCCTACATCCTTAAGTCACATGTATAGCAGCATTGTTTGTGGAGTAGTTTCCTTCTGGGAACATCTGAAAAAGTTACAAGTCCTTTTAATGTGACCTCAGTGCTTGTAACACTTATATCCACTAAAGACAAAAAGCCAAAAGCAAGTTTTGGTGCTCAAAGTTGGTTGTTTCACTAAGATCCCACAGCACTGACAAGACCTTGAATATCTCCAAGCACCCGGGGTTTGGCTTCCTGGGCTGAGGGTCAGCTTAGAAGCAATGCAGCTGGTGGCCTTGAAATAAAGAGCCAGAAGCAAGGGGCTTCCCCTTCTTCACCCAGGGCTGCTGCTGAGCTGCGGCTCCTGCTCCCGCTTCTGGTCCCTGCCCAAGCTGCAGCCACAGCCGCCCCGGAGTCATGCCTGTGCTTGGCTCTGTGCCTCACCAACCCAGACCAGGAGCTCGGCCCACGGGCTGACTTCCATGACTTTCCACGCAAGTCTGGATGATGCTGGTTACCACCTCTGGACCTGACCCTGCCCTTGCCCTAGGTGCTGCCTTCCTGGCCAGGCCTGAGGTCTGTGGTGGTGCCTTGCAATGGCTGGGCTGTGACTGACTCCCATCACTGTCCTTGGCCCATCCCAGCCTGCCTTGCTGAGGCCTGAGGGATGGGGCTGCTCAGGGAGGGAGGGCACGGGTCTGCTGGCCCATCTCCAGCCCCCAGTCCTTGACAATCACCTTTAACAGCATTTAGCAGATAAGTTAAAAAGCATTGAATAAAATAGTGTTGATTTAATCTTTCCTCTGAGAAGTGGCATCTCAGACCAAGCATCATTTAGCTCTAGCTCTCATAGGTCCCAAGGAAAGCAGATTGCAAAGCTATGCTCAGATGAGAAACCTCTGTCAGCCATGGTGAAGGTGCAAGCTGATAGTGGTGATTAACATTTTCCAGACAAATGCAAGTACAATGGTGGAACGTAAAAGAGGTTTATGAGAAGTACCAGGCTGGCCCTGCTGGAAGCTCCATTCTTCAGTTTTTCCACAGACTCGGTACAACATGGACAGCAGTAATAAAGTGGTGTTCTCACTACCCGCCCTACTGAAATGTGTGTTTTAAGCAACTGCTACATGGGGTGGAAAGTTTAGCTCTGTCTCGGTGCCCGTTCTATGTTTGGCCTTTTGGCTGAGACTGCCGAGGAGCGGGTTGTGTGAGGTTACTTTACATTATACGGGTTGGTGTCCACTAGCAGCTGGCATCTGACTGCCAAGTCCTATCGCACATGTATGCATGCCCCCCTGCCCCCCAAACACACACACAGCAGGCAGTACTGACTCACAATCACTACCAGCTTGGTCCAGATACAAATAAATGGCTTGAACTCTATCCACTACAAATCCCTGACTCATCCTGTTCTGCAGTAAAAAAATTTCCAAGACGGAGGTCCTTTTTGCTTGTCCACCTATTGAAGACTTGGACCTATGGATGAAAAATTAAAAAAATAGAATATTTTATGTGTCACAATGTTAATTTAATCCATCCACACTACATAATTCATTTCATGTTGGCTCCTCCCCAGGTGTCAAGAAATGTCAAACTGAATTCATCTGCTCGTCTGACATACATCTGAACATTCACCTTTATAGCTCAATTCCTCTTCATGCACATAAAAAACCTCCTAAAAGAACTAAATTATTTTTATAATATTATTTTTCATATTTTATGACAGAAACACCTCAATGTTAAATGTCAATAGATTCGTGTTTATTCAACAGACCACTGAATCTTACATGTAATAATTTCCAAGGAACACAATAGGCTTGTTTTTGTAAACTGAGACATAAGACAGATATAGTACTACCAGAAACAACAAAACTTCCTGTTTAAAGAAGACTATAATACAGACGTAAATAATCGCAAAGCAAGATTTTATATTTACATCATATGCTGTGATGTCTTGTGATCACTTTAAACAGGCCACAACCTTTTTAACCTATTCATTGTTTAGCACTTAAGCCACAAGATCCATGGTTAACACACAAACTGACCCTTCTTCTCACTAGTTTCAGACAAGCTAGTACTTTACAGCAGTGCTACCTAATGTATATTTAATTCTTATAAACCCATCTCTTTTAATTTGCTTGCTGTTTGAGACTCTAAGATGTGTGTGCTCAGAACAACACTAACATTAATAAAAAGGTCAAATAAAAGTGCTTATAATGGTCCAACAAAGCTGGGATCAGAGCCAGACATTTATGGGCTAGCCTTGGCATAAAAGTAGACTTTCCACTCTCCTGAAAGCCAGATGTACTTGGTTGCTCTCCTCATCACTGCAATCAGAATTCTTTGATGATTCTGAAGCTAGCAAATCACTATTTAACCAGTTATTCAGTTCCTCCCTTACATCTATACCAGGAATTGGACAACTGTCCTCTTCTGCCCTTAGCTTTATTTTCAGATCTGCATGGACAACCCTCTCTGCTAGCTCTGGAAAAGGAAAAAAGGAAGGGACAATTGCATACAAAGGCCTCCAACTTCTGAATAGGAGCAGTTGAGAAAATAACTGTAGCAACCATCACTGGTTTGGCAGTCTAAAAGAGTTTGTTGGGACAAGTAGGAGAGGAAGAGACCAAACGCTGAGTAGACAGTGGAATCAGCAAATTGACCACAATATTAATGGAAATACTGCTGCATTAATTCTTCCCCTGTGGTTTAGATATTTTCTTGGACAAACTCTGGTATTAATCTCTCTATGTATTTTTTACTCCATGGCCAGTGTATTGGTTTTAGTGGAAAACTACCTATGAAATAAGGTGTTGCTCAGACTAACTGCATTGAATCTGTCTGGGAGGAGTTTAACTAGTATTGTGCGATGATAAGAGAGCAAAGTGAGTAACGTGATGTCCAGAAGAGGATGAAGAATGAAACTCCAGCTCTTCATCCCAGTGCCAAGATTCAGGGGCATACTAATGAAGTGGTTAGTTCCCTACGGATAGTTCTGATAATAAAATCTAAATGAATACTTTTGGGTCCTCTTATCCTCCACATAAATTCACACTCATGTTGTCATTGGAATACATTCTCCCTTCCTGAGAGATTTTCCAGGAGAAAGCAATGTGGTCTATAATTCAGATTTTAAAGGGCCAAACTACTGTATGCATAAAATACCTGGAGCTTTGTCAATTCCATCCTCGCAGCCTGCTCTCCAGAGCTGAGCTGGCAATGAGAGTGGAAGGAGGTGTCAGAAGTGTTTGCTGCCTTTGGGACAAAACCCATGATTCTAAGAATGTGTTCTTTCCTGGGTTTTTTTGTCTTCCTGAGAGACAAGAAAACAGTAATCATTTCACATTTGGGGTCTGCTAGCCACAGATATTTAGACACTATAGATAAAGGTAGTATCCAAATATAATGTGAAAAAAGGCACATATTTTACCTATAAATAAGATATCAAAACTATAGTAGCAAAAATACCCATTCTTTGTGGTGTTTTTTTTCCCCTGTGGATTATAGAATTTGTCACTGCTTATTAAAAATAAAAAAGCTAAGTTTAATTTTCCTTTACCTGAGTGTAAAACTGAAGCTACTATATTAATGTCAGTGGAATTGCATAATGTGACTAATTTAAAAGGTGGCCAATCTGCTTTAGAGATTATTTTAAATGAACTTTCATTATTTTAGGATATTAAACTTAAACCTAACTGAAGGTGGAAAAACTGTTTAATGTAAGTATTCCTTAAAAATTATCTTTTTTCCAAAATGAAATATTACTACTATCCTAACAATACCACTCAAACTTTCAGAATTTTGCCAGCATGAATATTTCCATCAACTTCAATACAATTTCTTTCAGTGTTATCCAGCATTGGGCTACAGGAAATTTTCCTTTTATTTTGTAGAAATGGGGTACAGTCTTGGAAAACAGTTTGGGAACTTTTAGGATAAAGAAGAACACACTTTCTCTAGAATTTGGATTTGAATCACCCAGAGACAAGGTTGAGAATTTCCCTATGAGATAAGAAGAACTCAGGGATTTAGATTTTCTTCCTTGGACAACAGCACTTGAGAACCTACTTAGAGCTTGATATTTTCCCAACACTCCCAAGTCTGCATTTAAAGTGATAGGAGTACCATCTTGAAGCTCCAAAGCTTCTAGCTCAGCTTGACTTTTGGGACTTCTAGGCTCTGGTATCTCTGTTGTACAGACTGATGAAGAGCTGGAAACCACCAAGCTCAAACTTCTAGGTTTGTCTTATACCAAACAAAATGTTCCCATTTTCAAAAAATTGTATTTCTCTAGATTTGCCTGTTTGACAGATTATGCCTGTTGTTCTGAGACAGAGCAAATACTATTTTTTCAGCATGCTAGATTTCCCAAAGAGCAGAAATGCTCACGTCTCACAAAAAAAGTCCCATATCTGTTAATCCCCTTACTGCCAGTAACCAGCTGAATAGCTGATCAAGTAAAAAAAAAACTTCAAAATCTTCCTCAGAAACTAAATTCCAGAGGAAGGAGAGGATCCACAACTTGATCCATGTAATACACCTACACTTTGAAAAGCCCATGAATGTATTTAAGCCTGTATGTATTTAGGTCTGAACTAACAGATTTTGGAGATGAAATCCCTATAAAAAATTAGCAAGAAACTTTTGATTTGCAAATTCACAGAACAGATCTCCCTTGGAATTAATTTTAAACATTAAGCTATATCTAGGGTATGATGCCTTAAAGCTGCCAAAACCAAAGACAATTCCATGTCATTACAGTTACGTGATAAAGAGCCTAAACTCAGTTTGATTGTCAGTCTTTATATATGACCTATAAAACCTAGAAAGATAAAATTTATAATGGAAATGCTGACAGAATAGTATTTCAGCATAACTGCTGATTTTTTTTGACAATTTGGCATCTTTATAAAAATCAGTTTTGTTATGTTTTTCTGAACTCAAAAAGTCTTTAAATGTCATCCTGTAATTTTCTCCTTACCAGTTATTTTTCTGGTGTAAAATACAGTTCTTTTTATGTTAAGTTTTTCTAGAAATAAAATATTTTTTACTGAATAAAATAACATGACTTTAACAATAACACTATTTCTATGTTTTATATTCATGGACATTTATTTGAAGTTTAGATAGCCTAGATGCAAACTGGTGGAAGCATATTTACAGACGTGAGCTCTTTTCTACAAAACACAAAGCTACTGATAGAATGGGTCCTTATTCATTTATATCTATGAAATATGAATGAATACATTACTAAGCATATTCACTATGGTGTACTAACAATTGCAGAAATACTGCATCCTCAGCACTTCTTTGAAAGCTGTTGTTTTGATTATAATACACACTGGAGAAAGGGACTGCAAACCAGTTACTCTGAAGAGCTGAGTTACAATTATGTCTGATCTCAGGCAAGAGACTGGGAAAAAAAACATTTCTTCCATTTAGCTGATTACATCAAATATGTTTACCAAAACACAGGTTGATAACAGAATAAAGTCCAATACTGAAGCTTGCCAATGAATCACTAAAGGACAGAGGGCCACTGAATCAAGGAGCTACCTGCTCACTAGTAAGTCCAGAGATTAACCAAAAGACAAAAAGACCCAGATCCTTATTTTAATAAAATTAAATTAGTTTCAAATTCTAAACATGTCGTCAGACTTCAAAGTTGTATGAAGTACCTCATCCTCCTAAAGAAAGGCAACCATCAGAAGTTGCAGTAGTAGGCTCATTCCTGAGGATCACAATGGATGGTCTCTAATGGATAAGTTTTTTTAAGAGAGTCCTGCCAGTATTTGTTGTAAATATTTGCAGTTTTCTTGGTTCTCTGGGGGCATTATGAATAATTGCTCTTTTTTCCACTTTATTTTACTTGCTTTTACTCCAGAATTATTTTAAGCTACCTGGATAACAACAGGGTGTTACATAGCTTGGACATGAAGAAGAAAAAACCTAACCCAATTAGGATAGTGAAGTAACAGCTTGCCCATAAATGTTGTGCAGACTCTGTCCTTGAAGGTTTTCAAGACCTGACTGCAGAAAACCCTGACCAGTGTGGTCTGCTGTCTGATCCCAGAGTTGGCTTTTGGCTATTTGGGGAGGAGCTTGGACTAGAGATCTCCTGGGGGCTTTTCCCACCTGAGTGACTCTGATTCTTTTCCTAATCTAGGGATGTAGTGAAACTCGAAAGGAGAGTTTGCCCTTGTTCTCCAGCACCCTTTCCACTGTTTCCTAAGCATAATGGCACAGTTCCCATTTCAGCTGCCCAGGTCATGTAGAGAGCTTACACTTCAGGCATCAGAGAGAACATACCTTATCGCATATAGTAAAAACTTTGCAATCTCTTCTAATATGCAGTAAGTGACTCGGTCTCATTTCTGAACCCTGTGAATCACAGGGAGTGTTTCATGGCCCAATACACACATAAAAGCTAAAGCTAAACACCTATGCATTGAGAAAATCCATGTATTTATGTTCAGTCCTGAAATGGGGATCATTTGAAGGGAGGTACTGTCAGAGCTGTGACTGCCAACACATGAAACTGCTGAAGGTGAAGCTAGCATTTGAAAATAAACTATAAGGGAAGTTTGAAAAGATGATTTATGTTATAAAACTTTTAGTGGTTTGTTTGTTGGGGTCATTTTTCCCTTAAAAGGACATATTTTTGGTATGTTTTGATCCCTATTTAGCATATATTTTATTCAATCATATCAAGTGATTTGATTATTAAAACAATATTGTGCTTTGACCTGATTCTGTTGGATCATGCATTGCCTGTGTAGGAGATTTTCAGGCATAATGTAACCCCTGATTTAAGACCTGGGGAATACTAGCTGTGTCCTCTCTTCTTCCAAATAACTCATGTTCTTAACAAGAAGTTGGTCCAGGTTTTTAATCTTTCAACACTTGCTGATTTGAAAAAACAGTGCAAAATCTTCCTTAAAACCACTAGAAAGAAATGGTCAGTGAGAAGCAAGTTAAATGAGCTTACTAGTCTACAAGAAAGCCTCGTTATGGGGCTTTGTTATATCCTGTAAAAGGCTTCTTCATTTTGACAAGCAAGACTCTAGTTAAACAAAAATGCAGTTTCTCCACCCTTTGACTGGCTGGATACCTACACAAGGTTTTTCTCAGTCTATTCCTTTTAAAAGAGTCTTCTCAATGAACTGCCAAGTAAGATCACCCAGCCTAGTATGTGAGGGTGTTGACTTTCCAGGCTGTGAAAAGGGAGATACGTGGACACTGGGATATAGTAGCCTGTAATACCAAATGATTAAATTACCTAAATGAGAATGAATCAATCCATTCAGAGTGTGAATAAATCCTTCACATGCCAAAACACTTCAGTTAAGACATACAGCATTATCACAGACATAAAAAGTAAGTAAAAATAAACCTTTGTAAAGTTTGCTTTTGCAAACTAAAATGTAATTGTCTTTCATTTTGTCATCAAAGGCATAAATCATAATTTAAAATAATCACATTCCCTTTTGAAGTCCATATTAAAATCAGGCATTGTCCCAATGTGCATATCCTACTTCCATAAGGAATTTTTTTATTTTTGCTTGTAGCTTTAAAAAGAATTCTTTCTACTTTTTAGTTAAAATTCCTGTTCTTAAAGTTGACAGGTTAAAGGAGTTGAACATCAAAAGAAAATAAAGATGGTTTATTTCTGACATATTCCGGTTTCCTTATTTGAAGACTGAAGCTTTCCTGCGCTTTCAGGATGACTGTCGCTGGCCTGATAGATGTCAACAGCAAAGCAAACAAAGTCAGAAAAAAGAACAAATGTGTTAAAAAGGTAAAGGTAAATGCACAAATCAAATGTGAATCAAATTTGAATCAAAAGGAAAAAGTTGAGACTAGTTAAATAGGGAGTATGCAAAAGATCTTGCTTTACATAAGCTGTCTTGGCATCTCCTTTAAAAAACTACTTTCCTTATGGAAAGGTGTCAGAGTGGTTTTGTGGTTGGCAGCTGCCTGTTTTGTCTGGCTTTCTGAGCTTTCTATGCTCCTGTATTGTGTGCAGGAGGCAATGATTGCCTGAGTCCAGCAAGGTGAGCGGGAGATTTGATTGCAAGGCAGTAGCTCTAAAATTCCTCAGGATTCCTGCTTCCACCAAGCCCAAATAAATCATAAGTTTGGCAAAAGGACTGGAATGTGAATGAAATAACTTGGGGACAGGAATTTCATCCAGAAAATGTGAAGCATTTGAGTACTCCCCAAGAAAGAAATCTCTCCAAAGGGAAAACTGTACTGGGTGAGAGGAGACCTCTGAGTACTCCACATGCGATCTTGTTTGAAATGAGTCACACAGAAAACAGCACTTGCTACAGAAATTTTAAGTGACATCTGATATGACAACTGAAACTCGCATCTTGTGATGCTCATCCCATCAGGCAGGCTGAAAAGCAGAGGTAAAATCACTCTCCATTGACGTCAATGGGAGTCCTGCCACTGTCTGAGAGCAGGGCCAGGAGTTCACTCCAGGATTTTTTCTCAGGTGATTTATCATAATTGTTTTTATTTGGCAGTTTCATTGTTGAGAACCCACTTTGCCATTTTATATATTCTATTAGATACATTTCTGTTGTTTATAAATGGGTTTCTACCACCTGAAACATATGTCAGAGCAAGACATTAAATATAAAGGTGGGTGTTGAAATCATGCTACTCTGTGCTTTCTAATAGGTGTTATTTACCCTTCTAATTGTGGTTGCTTCTGTTGTATTACAGGGTGTCCTGTGGATTTGCTGGAGATTTGGCTCTTCATTTTGTGGTTCCTGGTCATCACCAACTGTTGAGTAAGAAATCCTCCCATTCATAGAGACATAATTTTTGGACCCAAGGATAATGCTATTTCTGTTTGTTGAATCTTAATGAGATAGTTCAATTTCTATTTCTGAGAGCATAGTCTCTGCTAGCCTTAGTAAGGTACAAGCAGTAACAAGGTTAGCATGAACTGCTAGATGTCCTACCTAAATGTCATGAAATAAAAATACTCCCTCTCTCTTTTTACTTAGTATGCAGTCAATGCATAAATTATCTGCAGAAAGAATCAAATTACAAACAAAATAGTTTGAGATCTTCTGGTAAGAACACATCCTTTTCTGTAAAAGTTACACTACATTAATGCTTATTAATTTGAAAATAGTTCATTGAAATATGATAGTACCTAAATATTTCCACGTGCTTGAATGAGTGTTCTGGTAGACTCTTCACCGTATGGGCTATCAAACAATGGTCAAGTTGTGCTCGTATTTGTGATAAAACACAATGTAGGAATACATTTGTTTCAGTTATGTGCTCTAGTTATCAGATTTCAGAAGTTCTTGTTTTGTTCAAATTTTGCTTCCAACTGAAATCAGAAGAATTATGCAAACTAATTAAAGCAAAAGGAGGTGAATGAAAATCCTCTTAGAATATCTATACTTCCCCCCCAATATGAGAGCAAAAATGCACCACTTGTGATGTCCCAAATACATCCCATGTACATAATAGAAAAATTCAAATAGCAATCAGGTAGTTATTAGAAAACAGTGATTTGGATATTAAAAAAGTAGTATCCCAACCTAAAAGGAAATAAAGCAGACTGAGCATGACTGAGCATGCTGTATAAACTCTCTTTCCAACCAGAAAGTGAAGGGCTAGGAAATGCTAACAGGATATGAAAACATGACTTGTTCTACTGAGTTAACATTGGCTTCACACCAGTGGTTTGCATAAACCATGGGCAGTTGTCATTATGCTCAACTTCAGGTAATTTTGTCAACCCAGCTCAACTGGGTTGAAGGACAAAACTCTTTTTGAATGTTAGTAACTTCATCTATCTCTTCATATAAAATAACTGACAAATATATTTTATATTAAGTTCAATATTCAAGAGCAGGTCACTGAAGCTTTATATATGAAAGGCAAATACAGCACAAAGAGAGTCCTTGTACTTCTAGCAAAGGTCAATTGACCAATCTACTGAAAGATGTTTCATGTGATTCTGCACTGAGCTAAATGTTAATGTCTCATGATCTTAAATTATATATTTTTAAATAATGTAAGAAAGTACTTATTTTATTATGCTAATGAGTTAAAAACTTTCCAGAGGTCTAGCAAAACCTTAACTAGGAACTTTAAAGCCAGTTAGATAACTTACAACATATCATGTTGCTATGATCTTTTATTTCTGGATACAGACAGAAAAGGGGTACCAACAATACTGTAAAACAGGTTACTCCCATGATTTTTAGTCCTAAATGTGGCATAATTAACCTAAAAGAAGTATTTTAAAAGATACTAATCAAGTGCTAGTGCTTACATGCTTAATTGCAGCTAGCACATGACAGCACTCCATTAACTATAATTCAGCAATTTGATACAGAGCAGAATTAGTTAATGGAACAAATACTGAGGTTATTTTAGTGGATAAAGCATGTGGAATTTTATAATATATTCTGTTATTTCATATAAAATGCAATCCTAGAAGCAGGCTTTCTACCTGCATCTGGCTTCCAATAGATATTTTAAAAGTGGCATAAAAGCGTGTTCATGGAGGTTGAGAGACACATTTTAGGAAGACAGGACAAAATATTCTCATAAATACATATAAATATTTTTATGAACACTATAACCAGCTAGTGGTTGCTAGTGTAAAGCAGCCAGAGAAAACTGTTTGCCTGGTCCTAGTTTCGGCAGGGATAGAGTTGATTTTCTTCCTAATAGCTGGTATAGTGCTTTGTTTTGGATTTAATATGAGAATAATGTTGATAGCACACTGATGCTTTAGTTGTTCCTATGCAGTGCTTATCCTAAGTCAAGGATTTTTCAGTTTCCCATGCTCTGCCAGCGAGGAGGTGCACAGGAAGCTGGGAGGGAGCATGGCCAGGACAGCTGACCAAACTAGCCAAAGGGATATTCCATACCACAGGATGTCATGCTCAGTATACAAACTGGGGGAGTTGGCTTGGACTGGGGATTGCTGCTTGGGGACTAGCTGGGCATCAGTCAGCAGGTGGTGAGCAATTGTGTTGTGCATCACTTGTTTTTCTTGGGGTTTATTTCTCCATTTTTTGGTTATCTTCCTTTTCATTACTATTATTATTATTATTACTATTATTATAATTATATTTTATTTCCATTATTAAACTGTTCTTGTCTCATCCCATGAGTTTTACTTTTTTTCGATTCTCCTCCCCATCCCACCAGTGTGGGGGAGGAGTGAGCGAGCGGCTGCGTGGTGCTTAGTTGTCACCCAGGGTTAAACCATGACAGGCTTCAAGAAATCAGTTAAGACTGTGCAGCAGGAACACAGTATCTTTTTATTCTTCATGATGCCAATGTTGAGACCCTTCCATGATAAGGTATTCAACTGCATAAACAGCCTTTAGGACAGATGTTAGGATACCTCAGAAAAGTAACATATATGTTGTTGAGATGGTCAGAAACTAGCTAAGAGACAACATATGCAATGAAAAAGGTAGGGTTCAGTATGGAGGTGACATTACTTTCATTCCACAAACAGGCTTTGGAAATAAGTGTGGTGTTTACCTAAAAACTAGTCAGGGAATATTTTAAGATTTTGTAAGTGCTGTCATACGACTAATGGGGTTTCCATTCTTTAGGACCACTCATACTTGATAACTGTGCACTTGATTAATAAGAATACAAAATCTATTGGAACACTTGCACAAAAAGTCCAAATTGTGAGATTATCAGGTTCAAACACAGGAAAGCAAACACCTGACATCCCCCCAAAAAAACCCAGAACCCATGAAAATGGGGCCTGGGAATGGCATTTAATGTATATACAATTTAAACTTGGAGATAGAAATATTTCCTTGATTTGCTGTGTTAGAACTGTACCTACTAATCTATATTCCTACAGATAGAAAGGCAGATGGTTTAGATGAGTCAGTATTAGATTTCCAGATCCGAATCCATGTCAGTGGACTTAGCAAATAAGCTCAAACCACAAGTCATTTTTTCACTTCTGCTTTGGATTAGGCACAACAAAGCCAAGACTGTTGTTTGATTCCCAGTGAGAAACAAACACAGAGCTTCATCCCAATTCATGGTTCAATGGCCAAAATTTAACGTGAATCTAAACTCACAATAATATAGGAAAGACAGCACTGCAAAAGAGCAATTATTAAAATCTTTCTGCTTAACCCCAAGAGACTCACCTAATGCTGAGATTTACATCATCACTTTTCTTAGCTATCTGTATTTATTTTTCTGATTAAAAAAGAACATATAAAACCTAAACAAGTCCACTTGTATACTAAATCAATTATTTCAATAAATAATTAAAAAAAATAAAACTACATGAGACCTATTCTACAGCATGATGTATGTTTACCAGTGGTCTCAGCAAAGAGATACACTACTTATATTTTGTGAAATTTGGCATTTTTTTGGTGCAAATACATTTGGAAAATGAGACATGGGCTGGGCCAACCAGAATTATGATAAAAATGGAACAAGCTGGTAATTGGCATTACAAATTTTTTTTCAGGAATAGAACTTAAAGCCAGAGACAATATTTCTGATTCTTTCTTTCCTTCCTCTTCTATTGGGTACTTTTAAAATGAAAATGAAGCCTAAACCATTGACAAGCTATATGTAATATATGTGCTAAATAATTATAAAGTGAATTCAGCTGTTAAGTTTCCATCTTTGACAAAATATTATGCACTGCCATCTCCATACTGACTTGGATCTAGTCCTCAAAATGTCCTTGGCTCGAGAAAGGCTTACAATAAAGTCTTGAGCCAAAGCAGGCATTTTCTTGGCATTAGGTATGACTGTCTCTGCCCATCCTGGAGAAGGTGTTGCAATAAACAGGGCTCAGTTCTACATTTATTTATAATTTTACATAATAAATGAATTAAGTATTTACTCAATCCTTTTAAAAAGAAAAGAAAAAAATTAGTTTTTGATAGAAGAGCTATATAGGCCAGGTGCGATGTGAGGGGGTGGTTTAGAGAAGGACAGGTTGTGGCTGAAAAGAAGCAGTGAATGTGACTTCTTAAAATACTGAGATAATTCTGTTGTACTGATATAAAAATGTTGATAACTGCTGTCCTTTAATCAGAGTCCAACAGAAAGTTAACTATAATTCTGACTTAATAAAGATGTGTTATGCCTCTAGCTTAGTTTATCCACAGTCCTGCACTAAGTAATACCACAAGTGTTTTCTGCCAGTTTCTAGGCAGACATAAAGGCTTGACCTTCCTTGGTGTATTAATTTCTTGGTGAGAAAGATATCAGTGTGTTGCCTCTTGTCTTGTCAGGGAGTTTCAGGCAATTATCTTTAATCTAGACTTTCATTTAAAATGAAGACCAGAAAAAAAGACCATCTTAGTCAAAAAGCCTGATTATATTAAAAATCTGCAGAAATAGTGATGGCTCTACGCTCACACCCAATGAGTAAGACATTGGATCACTTGTACAGTTACTGCTGTTTATAAACAGCAATATTCTGTACACATTTCCTATTATAAAAACAGCCCGGAACCCTTTTCTTCAGGAAAAAATAAAGGAAAGGCAAGAAACAAAGACAAAAATGTAACACTTTGAAGTTAACTCAGCTTGGACTATTTCTGTAGTATTACATCACTGCTGGGAAGCTACTGTACTGTGGTCATTTACTGGAAAACTAAATGCATAGAATATGGAAGACATAAAAATTTAATAAACTGAAGGTAAAAGCAGTGAACTATGCTAAAGTCAAGTTCTGAAGGATTTCAATTAAACTCAACTAATTTATATACAGAAACCAAAAATGGTCTAGAGAATTTTCACTTTCTTGTCATGGTTACAGACAGTTTAAATGCTTCCAAGAACTATCATTTACATTTATTTGACTTAGTCTTTCATTTAATGTCATTAACATATGGTTAACCTCAAATATATTTAACACCAATTTTACAGCTTAAAATAAATCCAGTGTTCCAACTCCATTTATTTGTTTCAAAGTCCAAGCTGAGGGCCAAGGAACATTTCCAGTGCGCTATTAAAATCAATGAGATTCTTCTGTTGACTGCAGACAATATTGACTCAAGCCATACATCCATAGCCCTGGGTCTCAGGCAGTGCAACTTAACTCATGTGAATCAGAGAACCAGTGACTGGGATCCCTGGTAGGACCTCAGTTCTGTTCCCTAAAGGACAGTCCAATATCAGAATAGAAGGTCTTCCCTGTTGCTGGTTTGGCAGCGAGACTGAATGGGCACATATGGCTAAACATCACAATCATTAATGACAGCTGACTCATGAAATGCAACACAGCAAAAGGAGGCCTGTCATGATATCAACAACCACTAATGCCCTAGAGGCAGATTAGGCTTCAAACTTGTCATCTCTCCACCACAAACCTCATCTGACCTTGTTTGTTCCAGAGATACAGAAATGGAAGAAAGGGATAAATGGTATTCAATATTACATGTATTTAAAAATATCTTCATGGAAATGTGTGTTCTTTAGGAGTAGAGTTTAAAATTTTTCTTTGAAATCTAATATTACCCATATAACTGCAGGCTTATCATTCTTCTGATCAGGAGTTGGCAGAGTGCTTAATGCCATGTCTTCTGTCAGATTATTCCTGCAATGTGTGCTTTCATTTCACATTTAATTAAGAAGTGCACTCAAATAAGAAGTGTCAGCACCTGCTTAAACCTCCTTTAGGTGCACCAGCCTCCTGAGCAATAATTTCAGCCTGCTGAAGGGTGATATGAAACCAGCAGTACCATGTCAGTGGTGTGAGAAGAGGATGGTGCCCACCACTCCTGGCATTGTGACAAAGCAGTTCTGATGGTTCTAAATGAGGCTGCTGCTGGGAGGCTCTCTGAAGGACACAAATGACAGCAAAACTGGTTGCTTATTCAGAGTATCCTTGATCTCATCTGATGTAACCATGTTGTAGAAATTTAGGTTTAGTCGTGCAAACAAAGCTTACCACACTGTTGAGTCTTAACTGAAAAACTTCTCATTTCAAAGCAATGTTGAATGAAGTGGGCTTTTTCTTCATATAGTAACTGGAAATGGCGTATCTTCTTGTTTGTATTTGCTGTTTCATATACACGTAAATCTAAAACACCTGTAGTGTAGAATGTCTTCCTCTGAAAAAATACATAAAATTCCCATACATTAATTTGCACCAGAAAGTTCAATACGTTGTTGCAGCCAGTGGCCTTTCTCATTAATGCACATTTTCAGCAGCTTGGTGTATATAGTTGCTGGAGAGAAAAAGTATTTATTTTCTACAGCAACTGATGCCTGCCTAGTTTTAGCAAGTCATAGCTCTATCACAGCTAACTTCTAATTTGCTGCATAGACATCTCCTCCACAAACTGTTTTTATTATGACCATTCTTTCAATTATTAGCATTCAACTATAGGGATTAAGAGTGAAAAAAATATTTTAAAGAAACAGAAACAGTTTTTTGTTATCTAGAGGCACCCACTGTAAGACTAAACCAAACAAAATTAGACTCCTGTTATATTGCAACATTCCATCTCACTAGCCCCATTCACTGTGAACAAACTGTCCCTATTTATGTTTTCTATTATAGGCATTATACATTTATTTTTCTGTATTAAGATAGCCATTGGGCAGATACTCATGAGTTACTCAGGAACAATGACCATGCACAGAAATGCCACTGGAATAGGTGCTGTACACATTTATTTATTATTTTTTTTAAGTCCTCTCTATCAGGTCTTCTACTCCATGCACACAAGAGGCAAGGAATATCTTTGAAAGTTTAACATGCAAAACTAAGAGAGTATATTATCAGCACAGAATTCTCCTGAACCCGTAAGTTTAGTCTAACTACAGCAGGGTTTTTTTACTGCCTGTTTGATTCATTGTTTGGGAGTTAGCTGTTCCCCTATACAACATACTAATGAGGTAATATAATGCACGTTCCATGGTGATACTCTTTCACACAACTTGTGGAAGAATGCCTATTGTTCCATAAAATATAACCTCAAATACTTACAATTCTACATTAACTTGGAATGAAGTAAAAGGCTTCCCTAGTCTATACAACAGATCCCTATGCTATAAACCCCATTTCTGTTGAGATTTAGAAACAAGGAACCAGAAGAAACCATTACTGGTGACATGTTGAGTGCCAGGAAAAACTACCAACCATGCAACCTGTATGAACTTGGGTAAGTCCTACAGTATATTCCAGCCACTAGCAGTCAGGATATGTCTAATATATTTATGACTTGTAGTAGAAAAGCAAAAACCAAAACTACAGTGAGCTACAGAAAGACAGAAGGAAAGATTCAGGCTATGGTCATCATCACTGATAGTGGCAATATGATTAACACTAGAAAATAACTACAGATAGTAAAAGGTCCCATTATTATAGACATTCTGAGTAAGAACATTTTTGTCTTTTCAGGGAACAAGCTCACTTACCAAGATGGGAAATGACTCCAGAAAAAGATCGAAAATGATCATATTTCTAGCTGCACCTTTGTTCCAAGCCTACGGCTCTGGAGAGACCTGGGTAGCTATTATATAAATTTGTAGTTTAATGCTGCTGTTAGGATTCACAGTTTTCCTGTGTATAAAGCAATTCTAACTTTTTTGGGGGTGGGGGTCCCTGTAACTGTAAGTGCAGAGCTAATAACCCCCCTACGCTGGCTCTGACCAAAGAAGCTGTTTCATCAGGGTCTCTTTCAACAGTGAGCAGGTCAGGAGCAGGTGCTGAGGGAAGGTGTGTAAGGAAAAAGGACTCCCACCTGGCTAAGACCTCCCTTATTCTGCAAGACTGCATCTCTGTAGTTTACTTCCTTTATGAACCACTCTTTACTTCCAGCACCCTCAACACTGAGGGCCAGTGACTTCTGTAAATAGATTATATGCTGTGTAAAAAAGTAATTCTTCCACTTGTTTTAATACATCTGCCTAATGTGCATTTTTTTGGATATAGGCAATAGCGAATACTTGTTCTTGATCACCCCTCAATGTATTTGGTTCCTAATACCTTTCTATATATATATATTTCTCAGTCATGTTTTTTTTATGGGTTGGAGAGCTTTAATCACCTTCCTTCAACAGAAATCATTGCACAAATTTTTCATTCTTGTTGGCACCTCTCTTGCATTTCCTAGTTTTACTATCCATTGTGCAGCTATCTCCTAATGTACCTTCTGTTTCACCTCAGCACAACTTATTTTATATTTTTTATATATAAGCCTCTCATGAGGGTTTTGTCATGCTTAGCACATTTACTGACTTCTTCAGAGAGCTCCATATGAGATTCATGAAGCATTCCTTCCATCTACTATGTTGCTTTGACTGTCCCCATTATATCCCACTTAATCAAATCTACTATTTTTTAAACAGTTCTACTAATTTGCTTCATACAGATTTCTCAGTTAATGTTATCTTTGGTTTCTCTTGAGAGCTGTTGGGTTTTTTAAAACCACTTTTACCATTTGCCACTTCTTTGCTTCCCAGACAAACTGAAATGATAGTTTATATATTTATCTAGCTTATCTTCTCCTCTCTTGCCTTCCTTGAGCTCCAAACTATGCTTTAGGACTAGCATAGTAAGCACAGAATGGATCAGGAGATCTGTGAAAGGTTTCTGCACACAAAGGATTTCACAGTTAAGCAAGAAGCTGGGTTAAAATCTCCAGATTCCAAGTTCAGTGCCCAACCTCCAAGATCACTCCTTCTAACTTTTATTAGAGAAGCTAATTAGGGTAAATGTACTCTCCTTTGAGGTGAAAACTATCTTTCTTGTTTTAAGAGGTAGGATTCAAGCAGGAAAATTTACTGGCACTGGGGTGAATTTTTTCTTTACACAGTAAAATGCAGACTACACCTCTGTCCAGTGGTAGACCTTTCATTCTTTGGGTAGCATACACCTTTTCTTTAACCTCATTGTTGACTGAGGAGTTAGGTCCGAAATATATATGATCCTGGAGCTTAATATGTTGCAACAACACATGTAAAAGGACAGAATGTAAGAAATACTGGCATGACATATTGATGAATTTGTTAGTGTTCACAATATAGCTGACAAAACTTCTCCAGCCCACATCAACCAATAAAGTAAAATATTAGGGTCTGGAGTGTTTGTTTGTTTTCTTTCTTTCTTTCTTATTTAAAACTCTATGGTTCTATTTATTACCACTGTGTTTTAAAAATGAATATTTGATATAAATTATGAAACTGGAAATCTAGGGGTAGACAGGTGATGAATGCATTTTTATGATACCAAAATCTTTCTGAAAATTAAATAGGTGTTTTTCCATTTTGGGGCCAAATAGGCTAATCCCTCTCAGAAGATCAATGGCAGGAAGCAATAGTTTCCCACTAGCTATCAGATAGGTAAGCTATTTGTACAGCGTAATCCATTTTGGTTTGTGAAAGCTGACATTGCTTGTGGATGTTCCTATTATGTGGCAATATAAATTAATGCTTAATATTATTTTTTATTTTGTTTTCTTTAGCATGTTTGTAGCCATGTTAGAGTTCACAAACAGAACAGAGCTCATCTAAATTCAGACCCCTAACCATCTGAATGGCTTCTTTCAATTCATTCAGTCCCATGAGGGTATTACAAGTACTTCTTTTTTTTTTTAGCTTTCATTTCCTCCCACTTGTCTTCTACTTATACAGAGGACTATTTTTTTTCCACTGAAAATGTTAACATTTATTGCTTTGTTGGGCCACCCCTGAAGAAACAAAAACTGACCCAAGGTGTCAAGTCTGCTTTCTTCCTTTTCCTGCTTTCTCTCCCTCTCTCATAAATTAAAGTAAGGTTAAATAAATACTTTGCTGTGAGTGTAAGTACAGGTAGATCTCTGAAGACATTTCCTTGTGCCTTCTTATACAAGGTTTAAATAAATACAGGGAAAGTCTATCAAGAATATCTTTGTCACCATTTCTATGAATTAACTTTTAGTTTCATTATTAATTATTCTAATATATCATAACCAGAGTCCTAATCTTTTTTTTTTTCCTCTTTTTTTTTTTCTTTTTCTACATAGTCTCTCAAGCCACTTATCTAGTGAATGGTCTTCAGGTTTTCCAAGTCTGAATACAGAAATCTATATCCAGCATTATTATAAACCTGTGAGAAGCACACCATTCCCTCTAATTGCTCCAAGACATGATGCAATAACGATTCAGTGTTCTTTCTGTTGGAAGATTTTCATCAGCTAGTTCCCCAGTGATAAGATATTAAGCACAAAGACAAGAAAATGCTGAATATGCAAACAGTGATTTTATTCACTCTCTCTATATATACTCTTCCCCTGGGAAAAGACCAAATAACTTGCAGAAAAGACAACAAAAAGCAAAGGAGTTTGGCAGCACTTATGAAGGTACAAGTTATATAGAACCAATGAATATACTTGATCAATTTTCCCAGTTTCAGGTTAAGACCATGTGAAATTAATTTCTGTTTGCCTGCATTGATTAAATTGCTGAATAATGAGGTTTTTCAGCTCTTTCTGTCTCTTCACAGTAGTGTTCTCCTAGATTCTTTGCACCCTCATTTCTTCAGAGTAGAGTACTTGATAGACAACTCCCTTTTAGGTTTTGGGGAACCCTGGAGAAATCCTGAATCATGGAGGTCTTACCCATGTTGCAGAAGGCATTCTGTGTTTTTTGTTGGTTTTTTTTTATTATGTATTTTTTTTTTATTTACTGTTCGCTTTTTATAAAAGGTGTATTGCAGTTTATCATATTTCTTTAGACAGGCTGTTTGTAATATAATTGTTTAAACATTCTTAATGGTATCACTTTGTTCAATAGCTGGAAGGTTGTTTATTTAATAACATTTGAATAACACCTTTGGAAGTGGCTGCTTGATTTAAAGGTACTGCTGATAGCATAAAGGTCCTTTCATAGCAGTGACATTAGAATTTGAGTGTTCCTATAAAATGGGAAGACTGTGGTGAACCTCCAGCTTGAAGCTGCTGGAGAAGTAGTTTAGTAACCAAACCACCATTTTGTTACTATCATTAGCTGACTGTGCTGATTGATCACACTCAACTATAGTTCAATGCAGGACAGTAAGAGTCAATTGGAGTATTATAATTTGAGCAAAGGTTGCTAGTGAGCTGTCCCCATAAAGACAACTGAATTATTTTCCTAAGAGTGCACAGACTATTCCAGGTCTGCTTCAAAATCAAATAATAAAGTCTTAGTTCACACCAAATCTCAAATGTGATTCTCAATTTTTTTTTTAAGTAGAAAGTAAGTTGGCACAAACACAAATATGTTCCAAACACATTTATGAATACCTGAAGAAGTAAAATGATTGTAGTTAAGTTCAGGGAAAACTAACAAAATTAAAAAGATCAGTGAGAGGAATCAAAGACCTTGTTGGATTTGAAGGAGACATTATTGATACTGATAGGAATTATGCTCTCTCAGCATCTTGAAGGATTAGGCTCAAAAGAAATATATTCATCTAGCATTTCAAAATGAGAGTGAGGAAAACAAAATTGAAAAGCATGTATAAAATATTAAGAAAGCTATTATACTAAAAGAAAGATTGTACGATAACGACTGATCAATGACATTCATCAAGGCAGCATCCTTTAGTGGCCAGAACATTAAAGTGAAAGAGAACTCAGAAATGCTCGAATGTGTTTCCACATCAACATTAACCAGCTTTATGGCACAGGACACATAATTTCCCTGGAGTCATCTCTCACCCTTACTGATTTTGAGCAGAAGTGATCACAGTGCTGGGGGTTAAGTACATGTGTATACTTTTGTAGGACTGTGATTTGAAATGAAGGCAGACAAAGGTTAATAAAACTTGCCGTGTAGGATCATTTGAATGACTTTACATCAGGGACTGATCTGCAGTACATGTTTGGGCCCAGAACAACCAGGCCATAATTTTCACTAGTGTCATCATCTAACCTTAATATAAATAACCACCATTTTTATATTTAATACTGTAAGGTAATAAACACTAGCTGATAGTAAACTGCACTTTTTTTGTTTGATATTTAGTCTGTCTTTATTTTAAAAAGAAAAGATGCCTGCACAAAATTGGATTTCAGCTACTGGAAGCTGATAAAAGTTCCTTCTCACAGAAGTTGATTTGTTGGCCCAGTGCCTGTATTATGCAGAGCAGGTCAGGACAGGCTCCAACTCATTTACTCTGGTGAAAGAATTCTGAAATAATTTCTCCATAGCACCCAGCATGATCAGTGCAGCAAACTAAGTGAAATGGCATATTTAGTTTTCTGGGGAAAGGTTTTCTCTCAAAGAGGCCAAAAAGAAAAAAAAAAGAAAAAAGAAAAGAAAAAGATTTCACAAGTTAAGCAAGGAAACCTCGATAAAGGAGTTGCTAAGCAGGTCATATACATTATCCTGCATTGATCTTAAAGCAAATTAATTGGAAAATAAGGATATTAACTGCTGAAACTGCTTGCAAGCAACAGTTTTTAAGAGGTATTCTTCCTGTTGCTTGGTACACAACAGAAAAAAGCAGAATAACATGGGCAGAGGCCTATGTTTTTCTCTTTGTTTAAATAGAGAAAATAATGATAACATTATCAAATGCTTGCATGTGTATTTCTGTCAAAATATAGACATACAAGTAGTCTGACCTTTTCAATGATAACCTAAACTTACTGTGCTATAATCTTTCTAACTGCATTTTACAAGATGTACACCTCTGTGAACAAGGACAAACTGTGAGATACCAGAAATATAATCCAGACATAAATAAAAGAACAGAAATGTATTCAAGCAGAAAACTTTATTTTAAAAAATGTGTCTTTCTACAAATACTTAGATGCAAAACATTTTAAGAAAAATAAAATTAACAAACTTAAGACTACTAGGATAAATTATGAACTTATATGAATTTACTTTGTGTTTACCAAATCAAAGGAATTTAGCACATTGTTTGCTGATTCACATCAGTTCAGAGTCAGACTGCAATCTCATTCCATAAAGAATCTTGTTCCACACATACCATTGAGAGAGCCCAAGCAAAGATTTGTTGTGATACTTCAGGAACTGGTGGCCAAAGTTATTTAATTTTAACCCACTGCATTCAAAAGTGAACAAATACTGCTGTAGTCAAAATAAGAATTCAGCCCCTTTATTTATAAAAGCAGATAACAGTTATGCATATGCAGTACTGCTGACATAAAGATCATGGATTAGAACAGAAGATTAAATCCACTGTAATAGCACTGAAACCCACTGAAATACCAGAGAAAGGTACTTCTTGTCTGTAAGAACTAAAGTAGTTATTTATAGATATTTCATACTTGATTTTGCTTTCCTTATACAACCTCTACCCATACCAATATCTCTGTCATAATAAAATCCAGGTACTAGTGATATTAATACAATAAACTTTTATTGTATTAGTTACTGGATTAAAGAGAAAGATCTAGGATTTATTTCCCAATATTAAGCAAATAGGGGCATTTTTTTCTATTTAGATCAGGCTTTTTATCACCTTCTCTGTTGTAATATCAAGAACACTACAAAGTCTTTTGTTATAGTTATTATCTAACTACACTAATGTTATATGTATGAGGAGTTTAATCAGTGAAAGTTAAGTGATTATTTGAAGTTGTAAGACTGTGGTAAAGGAGCATTTTAAACTTCAATCAGTAAAGTTCTTATTCTCCTCACTATATTTTCCTTATCTTCAAAAGGCCTCAATATGTTATAGGTGTGGTAAAATGAGAATGTTGTGTTTAAATTTGTGGTGACTAATTTCTTCATAAAGGTATTACATATTCACAAAATACATCAAGGATTTTAGCTTCCCATGAGAAAGTTGTAAGAATATCCTTTACTTAAATTTATGGTAGACGAGAAAATGTAAACAAGACGTAAACCCAGAAAAATGACAGTCATTTCTAATTGCCAGTGGGAGGACTGAAAGGACTAAGATTACCACAAAAAGACCTCTAGAGGCCTAAAAAAAAGCAGCCTGTAGGCTTGAGACAAATGTTCTCTTACAGTGATTGACTCCCACAAAAACTGAAACACCATGATTTATCCTGGTTGGACCTTGTTGCTCTTTTCAGTTCCTGTTACTTTCACCAATCAGTCCACCATGGCTCAAACAAATACTGCTGACATTGCAGATGTTGCTTGATGCTCACATGTGCACATTGCATGTTATACAGCTCCTGGCTGGATCTTTTACAGGTGCTGTAAAGAAGAAAGCTATGTCCTTCACATAAAGGACTCATTCCAGTCAAATTTCAAACTTTGTTGTTAGCACAAGATTGAGCTGTCCAAACACAGGTTAACAGAATTCATTTAATATCATAAAATATTTTATTTTCTATTGTCTTTTTCCACAAAAACAGCTGGGCATTTTAACTGAAATTTGCCTCCAGAAAGGAGATGGGAAATAACAGCTCAAGTAATCCAGCCAAACTGCAAGTAATTGCAAACAGTCTAATAGAAGAATGTATTTGGAAACCTGGATGACAGCAGGGACCAGCATCATTACATACCTCATCAAAGAAGTATAGGAAGCTTATGTGGTTTCATTAAAAGTACTCCAAATTACAATTAATTTGGAAAAAATAAAAAAAATAAATATACTTCATTACAATTTTTTTATTATTAAAGAACACTCACCAAGGTCTCTGAAGGGAATAAGAAATGTTTTGCCATGTCAAGGTTACCTGTAAGTGCAATTCATTTGATAACAGATGTGCATCTTCTGCTTGGCACCAGCAGAAGTACTTTCTTTCTATATACTGACACAAGTACATAGAAATTGTTTTAAAACCAGTTTGTTCAGCAAGATACTTCTGCTGTCTCAGAAGAAGGATACTCCCTTCTGTTGTCAACCTAGTTTGCATAAACCAAGGGGCACCAGCAAGAATAATTACAAGGGGTAGTATAAGGGCAAAGTAGACAGCAACAGAGCATTCTTATTTATTCTTGGAGGTAAGCAAGGGATTCTTTCTTAGGAACTGGAGTCAAAACCAGTCCTTAAACCCCATCAATATGTTCTGAGTTAAAAATTAATAGAGTATTATCTTAAAAGAAAACATAATAAATTATGTTAAGAGAAAATAAAGTTTGTGCAACATATGGTTGATTAATATGGAAATTAATTTTTCTAATAAAGGACTCTACACTTGTTCAGTAGAGTTGCCTTTCCAACTCTAGAACATTTTAAGAAAATGAATGAAAATACCTTCAGCAATAAGAGGAAGAGGAAGTGAACAGACTTTAGAGACCTGCAATGTTTTGAGTAACAATATAATTGAGAATCAAGGATCAGTTTGTGTGGTACTGTCAGTTTGGTGTATTCTGATGATCTCCTGGGGTTTACACAGTTCCAGGATTTCCCTTCTGCAGAAGGGTTGACCATGATCTCCAGAAGAATAGGAGCATTAAGGAGTAGAATCTTGCAACACTTTTTTTTTAAATTTGTGTGTAACTATTTCTGCATAGCAGAGGTTGGCCCGCTGAATGCATTTGAAAGAACTAACTTTGAAAAATGGTAAGTAATATCCAGCGTATCATGCCAATTCTTTTTATCTGTGCAAATTGTCTTAAAGCATTAAGCTGCAAAACTAAGGGCAACATTTTGCATAGAAGTAATATTCTATCAACCAGAACTATACTGACCTTTTCTGTCTATAGCATTTTATCCATCAGAAGAGCACTTCCCCTGTGTATAGCCAAACATTTTCATTAAAAAATGTAATTACACCACTTCTGACAAATCTGTGGGCATACAGGCTTTTTTTAGCAATGCATGGACAAACAATACCACTCAAACAGTAACTAGCTCAACATAGCATCCCACTGCATGCTTTGATATGCATCTGCTGTACACATTGACCCACATGTGCCTGAAAAATCCATTCACTGAGAGACAGATGAGAATGTTCTTCACAGCTTTACACTGCAAAACATACAGGCTGTTTCACTCCTGTAATAGTTAAACTCTTCATTTCTGTACTACTATACATTATTAGTTCAGGCTTGCAGTTCACCAGCAAAGTGATCTGTGTGCAGTCTCCCTAGTTCAGGTGTTAGTTAGAAGTCAGGTATTTCGTGGGGACTCCCAGCACAGACCTATAAAACTGACCAGTGTGCTGCCTCTCCATAGCAACTTCTTTCCAGAGCACACTCAGGAAGGCTTCCTCACTATTCAACAAAGGTGTGTGAGTGTTTTGTACTGGCAGCGCTCTCTGGGATGAAGACCTGCTGGCTGTTTGAACACAGTGCATAATGTAGTATGAAAAGGGAGTTCAGAGCGTGAGGCCCAAGTGTGCTCTGTAGGCCAGTATTTTAGCCACGACTGATGGAAAACCAGGATTGTTGGGTCAGGCCTGGGCTGTGATGTCAGAGCTATATTAGCCTTAATGAATCATTTTACCTGAAGCAGAGCCTGCCACTGCTTTGTGGAAGCTCCCCTCTTAGCTCAGCACTAAGACTTGCTTTCAAACCCCACCTGGATCACGCGGCACCATGCACAGCGAGGTGCCCAGGAGCAAGTGCCACAGCATGGGCCATGCATACACCTCTTCAGAAAAGCTGAGACTCCAAAAAACTCCTCAGTGGAAAACCTGCAAAAACACAGTTCTCTGACCTTGCATTTTTGACATCTGCCAGGGATTCAGCCGGTAGCCTAATCTTATCCCCATGCCATTTTATTTCAACACCAAGAAACCAAAGAAAGTTATTGAGAAAAGAAATCCATTCATCTTTTAAATTTATCACCTTTTCTAACTGCAACCAAGAAAAGCACTGAAAAATACTCGTATTTTCAAGTCTTGTATTTCAAGTTGGTCTATTCTTTAAGGCCATCTACCCATAAATTTTGAGACAGAGGAACTGTTCTATTATGCTTTGGCAACCTACCATATATCTTTCTTTTCTTTTGTTTGACTTAAGATTTCTGTCACCATGTCTCCCTCATACTGTAGGTTCACTATAAACTCTTTCTTACACTGACCATTTAAAAATACCCTTATCCTTGGAGTCCTATTCCCATGTGTTTGCCAGCCCTTGAAGAGAAGATCTGACAATTATTTGACAATTGAAAACATTGCTGAAAGTTCAAGCTGACTCCCAAAAAGCCTGAAGCTGACTGAAACTGTTGCAAAGAAATACCTCTTTTACTGGAATTGCTAGACTTGAGTGCTTGTGGGCCTTCTTTTCCTTTCTCTTTCTTTTCTTTAGTAGTAACAAAAAGGGAAGAGGGGACAAAAGGGAAAAGGAGATAGAAATGGGAAAAGAAAAATAACAAAGACCTGGAAAGAGTAGCTGTTTTTTAAAAGTGAAAAAAAAAAATTGTTTTAATCAGCTATATGAGTGGCTCAAATAACATGACTTTGACCTAAGTCTTCTTCATTATGCAAAACTTAAGAAGATTTACTGCAGCTGTCTCATGGGGTGTTTGCACAGAGTGTAGAATGGAGAAAAGACAAAAGGAAATGAGTAATGAGCCATGCTATCTCTTACATGCTATCCCAATGCACTGGGATCTTCTCTGACATTTTCCCAGTTTGTCTTCATAAAAATTCGTAAATTCTGTGTTTAAATATGAGTTCTGGGTTGAATAATCCCCAAGACTCACAGTGAAGCATAAAGAGGACTGCCAAAATTTTATGCAGCTGTTAATCAAGCCCAATAAGAATTTCTGCTATCACCACCTAACACAATAGATTGGCCAGGTTCTCTTAAAATGTGACCAGGCTGTCTCAAAATTAGCTGAAAATTTGTAACACTTTAAAATTAAATAGAGTTTTGTCTAGACTTATTTCACAGTTCTGATGAATGGAAGTAACTGCATAACAGGAAACTAAGCAGTGATGGTTTACTGTCCACTCAGCATATTTTGCGCGATTAAAAATATCTATTCATAATTTACATTTACATTTTTATATAAAACATTTTTTACAACTGAATTAGACTATGGTAATCAACAGAAATGAGACACTTCAAAACCAGCATGGGAGCCATCTCCGTTCATCCAGTCTGAAGTTAGTAGGCTGACTCAAGTGAAAAAAGATATTGCTAATCTCTGATAGTTCACTCTGCTTTCCCAACAGTGCATTTACCAACAGCAAATCAAATCATGGTGATGGACTTGTGATGTTCAGATCCATGACTCAGAGGATTTTTATTGAATAGACAGAAGGGTTTTTTCTACCACACTTTCTAGGTGTTCCTTCTCTAGAAGTTCCGTTCCACATGCAGTGGTTTTTGGTTTGGTTTGGTTCCTTGTAAATAAGTGCTCGCTGCTTAAATTGTTTGTGTGCTCGCTGCTTAAGTTTTTTGTTTCCTTTAAATAAGGGACAAGTGACTCCAAAATATGATTTAATGCCTTTTCTCACAGCATTGGTTAGGAAGCAGCTATTTCAGTCAGGTGTAGACTCAGTTCTCAGCCTCAGCTGTAGCTCTTGTCCAGTGTCATCTACAGAAGGAAGCTAAATAATAGAGCTATGATTATCTCTACAAAGGATATTTTTGTGTGTCACAAATCATAAAATTAATAAAATAAAACTTGAGTTCTACCCAAATAGTTCTTAAGTGCAAGCCTTCTTGACGTGCTATTCCACACTCTGAACTTATTTTCCTGGAAAAAAATTTAATCATTTTACTTCCTCAGAAGTACTTTCTCATGCTTTATGACAACATATGTATATTAAAGGCAATATAAATTGAAACACAGAACAAAGAATTTATTTTATTCACTAGCACACTGGAAAGAGAACAATGTGAACTTATTTCACGATTGCAAAAAGTACTATCTGCAATATCAGCAATTCCCTGTCAATACTACTTGGTTTGAATTTGCAAAAGTACATAATGAATTGTGATCACAAATTTTAGGCTTATAAGTAGCTTCGTTGATTTGAAAAGCTCGCCACAAAGGTGTAAAGTACTACACTTGGATAAAGGCTGACAATATCAAGCCCATTTGCCTCATGTTGTAGTAGTCTATCTGTACAGGGGAAAAAAAGGGTGAGAAACTTATGTGGAAGATTTGGCTTTATCTACATTTATAGGGTATCATATACCTATCAGAGATATTATTTCATTACATTTGAATAGCTGTGAAGATCAGAGAATTACACATAAACATTTGTGCACTGCATTTTGTTCATAATAAACTGACTAAATGCTATTACACTGTATAAAGCTGTCTTCAGTAATTTAATATGTAAATTAAAAATAGATAAATCTTTGTTACTCTTCTAATTTTACCCTGTAGACCTTAAGGATTCATACTGAAAGCTCTTTGCACAATTAAAAGCCCAAACAGATCTTTAAATTCCTGGAGTTGTTGTTGCCCTATGTGAAAAATATAAAATATGCAGGGCTTTTTTTCAGCAGTTAAAGAGATGCAGTAGAACACCTGGAGACAAACTGAGCAGTTGGCAAATAGTTCTAGTTTTTCCTGGACTGTACTACCAGTTGTTTTTTAGCTCTATGTACATTTGCAGTTTCTCATGGACTTTTTTTTTTCATACCACTAGTAGACACTAGGAAGAAAATTTGTGAATTGTTATTCATGAATCTTTTACCCACCTGAGAAATATAAATAATAAAAGCAAAGAGTCTGCCCTAGTAACTATAGGTCACAACAGTATTTCACAGAGCATTCCTGGAATCAAAAATAAGACACTGAGGAAATTCCATTAGCTGAGAGGTAGTAAGAGAAACCACTGATTTTTCTTCCCTTGTAGGACAAAAATCTGAGTATAAGGGAATGCTGGTTTATATCTTGCCGCAGTGGGGAAAAAAAAAGAAGAATTTAAGTTTTTTATTTTTCTGTGTTTATACAGGATTTTACGATGAACTAGTAAGCTTCTAGAAAACATGGATATATGTCAATTATCTATATGAAAAACTTCATTTTTCATCCCCACCTCAATGAAAAAACATTCCTTTTAAAATGTGATAACATTATTAATTGTTTTGCATAAAGCTCATAAAAATGGCCTTTACACATGGCCTTTTATGTGATGATACTTGGGGCCAGTCATATGTTGCTTACAAGGATAAATTTATAGTTTCATTCCATCTGTCAAGGAAAACTGATGAACATGGACTGAAATCAAAGTCTTACTGAAACCGTGGTCAAAACTATACACTGGTTTGAAGGGAGTAAGGTTTCAGTGTATGCTCAGTTCCTCATCGGCTTCTCTGGAGTAGTGCTGTCCATTAACAGCTGGGTGATCACTATGGAATACAACATTAAAGACCAGGAGGTAGATCCAGAATGGATGGGGTGGGGGGGAGGGGGACATGAATTTACATCCAAAGTTGAATTAGTTAGCTTAGTCACTGCCTTACTTGGAAAGCAAATTCCCAAGGTGTCTCAGCTGGTGTCTTTAAAATCCTCCAGCCACAGAAACATCCTGCTAGTGTTTCAGCATCTCAGCTGCAAAGCTGTTTGTGAACAACCCAGGGCATAGATCGTATCTAAGCATGAACAGGCTCCAGAGACCGGGTATTTCTCTTCCAAAGGGTTTCAGACTTGTAGGTATTCTTAGAACATGTCTAAGTTATGCCAACAGGATTCAGGACAAAATTCAGTTGTAGTTGCTTCTCTTTAAAAAAAGAAGGCAGTCGAAGGAACTGCTATTACTGTGAAGTAATTGATTGTGAAGGAATGGAAAATGCTCCTGTTTGACCTGGAACAGAGAGTTCTTAGAGAGTACAGTGAGGGAGCGGTTCCCTCTTCTTCCAAAATACAGAATGAGAAACTATCCTAAGCTACCTTTTAAACATTAAATCTTTAATAAAGAATTAGTTGCTTAAAAATACAAAAATGCAGAGCAAGCCTTCTGCTGTGTCCTTTCTAGCTGCAGACCAACTGATATAACCACAGTGGAAAGGTGAGTTTTCACTGTATGTTCAAGTGGGAACAAGAACTGTGGTTAATTAGGAGGAGTTTTGCTGTGGAGGAAAATTATAAGAAATTCAGTCACATCTGTGATAACCCCAGACTGACTATGATGACTGAGGAGTAGGGTATTCCACATACTGTCAGAAAGACTTGATAGGACTTTAATCCTTTTTAACAAATGCAATAATAGTTGTAGAGTCTCTAGTCCTCAATCATCACTGCTTTGTTTTCAAACTGAATACAATTTTCATTATATTCCAATCCCATCATTTTATCATGTCCTCTTTCTGATGGATTGTGACTGTGATCCTTCCTGATTCTCTCATGTGTAGGTGAGGTTTTGTTGGATTATCAATATACTCTTTTTACTGTTGACTGATTAGCAACAGTTCTCATTGATTTAAAAAAGGCTTTTATAAATTTTCAATGGCTTTTCTGCTGCCTCCTGTTCAAAATGTATATAAACTGTGTTGTTAATAATATGCATAAGACTGGGGCTTGGGGTAGGTCATTGGGTTTTTTCACTTTTGTGAGCCAGTTACATCATATCTTCTTAATGAGCATGTAGGGTTTTGGTTTGCACAGAGGAGGCTTGAGTAAAGTTCTATTTAGACAAGATGGGAATTCAAGTATTTTGCAAATATAAGAAAAAGATTTCTGTTTTTAACTAAGGGAACTCAAGTCCAAGTTTCAAAGGGAATTACAACTGTTTATGTATTAGCTTTCAAAATCCTAATTATAAATAAGGAATTATCATTGTACCAAAAATTATCATAAGATCCCACACAGATTGCTTTTGTTACTTTTCTATTACATCTTTATTATGATTTATAAAAAAGCCACCATAAAATTATTACAGATAAATGATACAGAGAAAGAATGATTGGGTGAGGGTTCATTACTGAAAGGAATTAAAGAACAACAGATCTAGACTGCTAGGTAAATTAGGCTTTTTTAATACTGTCAAATGTGAAGTTTTAGATGAAGATTTACCATTTTAGGACAAGATTTTGGCCTTTTGGCTCTTGTCAGTTTCTTCGGGTTTTTTTCCCCTTTTTTGACTTGATTTCATTTTTCCTCTTCAGAAATGCAGGAATTTTTTTTTTAACTGTTCCTTTACATCTAAAGTTAGGAATCTTAATATATCGTTTTGAACTCATTTCTTTATTTATTAAACTCTTTTACCTTTTTTATCTTGTTCTCTGTATTTAAGGAATATATAAATGATAAAATTCTTACAAACTATTGTCCTAATGGCATAGTTTCTGAAAAGTACTACTCACAGAAGTGTTTAAGATAATTGGCATGCTTACTTAGCTGTATTCTTACATTTCTCAGAGGTGTGAAAGAAAAGATGTTAAATTCATGGAATAACTCAAGACGGAAATATTTCAAAGGTATGAAACAAACTAGGGAGATAGTATACTGGTTTCAGCTGGGGTAGAGTTAATTTTCCTCACAGTAGCTTGTATGGGGCTATGTTTTAGATTTGTGACCAAAACAGCATTGATAACACGCCAATGTTTTACCTATTGCTGAACAGTGTTTGCAAAGCATCAAGGCTTTTTCCTGTTTTTCACACTGCCCCACCAATAAGGAGGCTGGGGGTGCACAAGAAGTTGGGAGGGGAAATAGATGGGACAGCTGACCCCAACTGACCGAAGTTTTATGTTAGCAAGAGACTGGCTCTCTTATTTTAGTCTTTTTGAGGTTGTCAAAAGAACAGTTTACACTGAGAAATGAAGTCCTTTTCATCAATGGTAACTCTATCTCTGGGTAAGGCTTTTTTTTTAAATGAGAAAGTATGCAACTAACATCTGTTGTGGGCTCACTAAGTGAGAATGAGGAAAGATAAAGCCAACCCTAAGAGACATCTCCAAAAGACAATCAAACAAATATTTGTGCTATGCAATTCGGTTCTATTTTGTGCAGATTTTGGGAAATGAAATACAAAGTTCTGGGAAATAAGCTTTTTTTTTCTTCTTCTTTTGGGTTAAAAGTTTCATGGATATGGCTTTTGATTTAGTTTGGCCTCCTCAGAGTAGATTTTCAAAATAAGCAAATAATACTTTAAAACAAAACCATCCATAAAAACAGGAAAGCAAAGAAAAAAATAAAGACACAAAATAGAGGCTAAACCATGCTGAACTACCAGCTATAGATACAAAATTAAGATTCCTAAGTATAAATAAATCCAGTTTTAACTCGCACAGAATTTACAATCCCAGAGAGTACTGAACTCAGTCAATGGAAACTTCAAGTGAGAGCACCACACCCCTTACCTATTGAAACCAATCCAGGAAAAAAACTAAAGCCTACAGCTTATTGAGTCTTCCTAGTATAAAATTGACTTTATTCTAAAAAGTAAGAAAAAAATTACCTAGATTTTTGTCACAAACCTGTTTTTTTCCTTTTTTTTTCTATAACCCATAATATAAGACATAATGATTCTTCTACCCACAAGTCTGTTTTTCACAAAAAAAGCAATTGTACTAGGGAGAAAACAAACTAATGCATTATTAGCTGTTTGGCACATATCCCACATCTGACACCTTTGTTTCTAAAGTTAATGAAGAGTGTAAGAACAATATAGCCTCATAGAAAGAAAGAAGAAACTTCCGCTATGGAAGGAAAATGGCTTGCTTCTTGGGTTTTCTTCATATTCATATATATATGAGCCAAATAGAACATGATATTGGAGTTTGTATATATTATAAAGCATATAGGTATATAAAAATAAAGCATATATAAATAAGAAATCATTTGTGACCTAAAACTTTATGGGATAAAGAACTATTTTTCAAGTGCATTTTTTACAGCACTTGGTACCTTGATTTCTAGGACTTGTCTAAGAACCTCAGTCCTCTCTCTGTACAAATTAAGGTACATGTAACAATATAGTAATCAATTTTTGCCTTATTTTTTTTCTCTATGTAAGTAATACAACAATTGTAAACAGACTTTGATGTGTAGTGTGAATTTCTGTGTTGATAAAACTAAGGTAATTCACTTTGTGGAAGCTGAATACTAGCACTCCATTAACATTCCATTAGCACACTGATAGTGAAATTGCATTCTTGTCATCTCTGGGAAGGTGAAGCTTCTATGCACTGGCAACATAAAAGGTACTTTCGACATGCAAAAGACTGCAGTTAAGGCAGAAAAGGCCATGAAAATATTTAACAAAAACCCAGTTGTTGTCTTTTGTTTTTTTTCAGATGCAATACAAAGCCAAGTTTCAAAACCCAAAGTTAACAAAGAAAACGTTGTCTCACAATGTCAGTCTATAATAAGGTACCTAATATTTGTTGACAAATGCAGTCTGATGTGATTAACAAATATTAGGGTGGTGAGTCAGCACTTACTTTCAAGATGCTTGGAGACCAGCTGAGGGCAAAAATAAGGCTTCCCAGACACCAGCAAAGCATGGCAAATCACTGCTTCAGTTGCCCTTTCTTAATCTTTAACCTTTCTACCTTTGGAATTTAATATTCTTGGTTCCCAGAGAAAACAAGCCTTTTATTTTTTTTTTTCCCCTCCTAACTAGCTTGGGAAGAGGGGGGTGGTTAATCGATTTATATCTTAAAAACAAAACACCTTTCACCTTTGAAACAAAGAATGACAAGTCAGTGAGGTATAATTTATAAATGCTGTTAAAAATAACATTGGTTTAAAAATAACTCCTTGAGGCTTCTTTTTGTTTTGAGTTTAAGTACAGATTTTCACACTTTATGTTGCAAGTGCTAAGTCAACAACATTTTTTCCCCAGTAGTTTATATTGACCTTGTGGAGTATCTAAAACTGAAGTAGTTTCTCATGGCCACTGATTTTATATTATCTCCATATTGTTCTCAGAGATAAAAATAGGCATTTTTAATGCATTTTTGACCATTTTATTTATTATGATCAAATTATCTAATTAAAAATAATGTCTGTTTTTACTTTATTTCAGCCTGCATTACATTCAACTAAAAAATAGTCCAACTCCTATTATGCAGACCCATGCAGTAACAAATATATTTATACAATAGTGTATTAAAAATTACCACCCATACTATGTTGATATTCTGCCTTTCATACTTACACTGAATACTGAAATAATCTGAGGATAACATGAAGACCATGCTAGAGACAAGCCATTTCCTCACAGCAGCTATCTCAACTATCTTCTGGCATACATTTTCCTTTGTATCCATGCCTCCTGTGCCTGCATGGCCTGGGAAATGCTGGTCTCTGCCTTCTACTCCAGCCTCCAGAGATGCTTTCTTCTTGGTGTCTCTGTTGTTCTACATTTTGTGACACCAACCGAGAAAGCATTTCCCAAGACAAGCAAGCAGAGCAGAGGATGAGAGAGTTGAAGGCTCCCTCAGCAGCGATGTGTTGGCAATGGACTGGATAACAAATCACTTCGAGTGCATGAGAATAAAATTTTGTTTTAGCCATGGGCATACAGAGATTATGAAAAGGGAGCAAAAAATGGAAGGAAGCCCTCCCCTCCCGCTGCCTTTTTTTTACTGTACCTTAGTTCCCTATCAGTATATACAACCCAGCTCCACCAAAGAGGCTTCTTCCACTTTCTTCCTTATGATTAGGCTGTCAGACACCCTCAGAAATTAAAAAAAGATCCAAGAACAAGGTTAAGAGAGTCTCCTTATGCAGGTGAGGTTTGCCTGTGGTGCAGTTAAAATTTAGCTCTCATCCCTGGCTGCTGCAGCTGGCATTGGCCTGAGTAACCATCATCCCCCTCAAATTCCAGGAGACTGGGAGGCTTTTTAAATCATGGTTCTTGGACCAGGGGTCCCAGTGAGGATGTGAGAAACTGCAGAGCTAAGCCACAGAATGACAAGAATATTCTCCATTATTTAAAATATTTTATTAATTTTTATTAACATATGGAAAATCTTTAACTGCAATTATAAGTTACATTTCAAAAAAGTTCATTTATTCAGTGCAGAGGATTAGCTTTCATAAGAATAAAAGTCATGCCAAAGCCAAGCCAGTAGGGTCTCCTTGGAAACATTCCTGTTTGAAGCTTTTATTGGTTGCTGATATAGCATATTTTGCTCTATAGTCCAGGAAAAAAAGAATCTATACTTTAATGAAGAGAGTAGAAAGACAAAGTCAGAAAATGTAATGCTTGTACCCTACATGCTCTGTGTATGCATTTCATCTTGTTACAGCAATTATGGGATTACAGGCCCTGGTCCTACTAGGATTTGTGTCATGATATGGGTAGAGTTTATAATTCAGCTAATTATTAGCTTCAGGTTTTGTTATCCACACACAGTAATAAAAAGCTGATCTACATTGTTGAGGTCTGGCTCACCTTATGGTAGGAAAAAGATTTTATCAAACTAAAACAAACTTCTGATGCAGAAAAAGAATAACCTCTCATTCTTTCATGAACATTTCAGACAAAATATAAAGCAGGCTTTGGACTACTGCTTTTTGTCTGGGAAGAAGGATATAGCACTTCCTGCTGTTTTGGGGTTGGGTTTTTTTTGGTTTTGGTTTTGGGGTAGGAAGGCCATTTTATTAATGACCTATGGTCAAATCTGAAACACCATTTTTACAGAAAGGTAATAGGAAGCACTTTTACTTTATTAAAAGTAAAAAAAAAAGTTTGAAAATTTACATAGTCTGAAAAGAAATTATTTTTTTTAGCACAACAAAACAAAAACTCATACGCAGTGCAAACAACTGATCAGCTAACTAATCCCAGGAAAAGAACACAAGACTAGAATTCAGGACATAAACCTGGGCCATAAAATCTCTGTAGGTATGTTTTCTGGTTTATATACAAGTAGTTGCAATTCTACATACCTCTAAAACTCTGACTCAAATGAACCAAAGTCTTATAGGTAGGATGGGTTATCTTAAAGATTTATTTTTTTTTTAATTATTTTGCAGTCAACTTGGATTTGCATAGCAACTGAAATCCATACTTGTATTTTAGTGAGGGCCATTTTTTGCTATTGTATACAAGCATTTTTCCCCCCCACTTCATCTGAACATCAATGTGAGATGGTTCATCTGCTCACAAATGCTGTTGTTACAGGCCAGAGACCCTTATTCTGCTCTGTAGCAATTGTCTAGACCAGACTATTTGCTCCATTAATATTGCCTCGGCACAGGACCCAGAATACTTTTCAACATCAGATAACACACTTAAAACCAGAAGATCTACAGCCACCAGAGTCACATGTCATGGGAATGAGCAGGGAGGGATCAAGAGCATTGCCAGCATTGTAGTCCCTTGTGGTAGAAGAGGATTTAGTAGGTAAATTCCTAGATAATTCCATTACACATTCACCTTCTCAAAGCTTTGGTTGCTTGGTAAAGAAGATTGTTATTTAGCAGTTAAAGCTGAGGAATGAGATCTATAGGTTCTGGTTTTTATTATCTCTGTTCCAGTTTACTGTGTCTTCTTGCATACCATTGCATCCACAGCTTCCCACATCTGTGAAATAAATGAAGCTGCACAGGCTTCAGCCCAAACTTGTAATAAGCTGCAAACAGCCTTGCTTTGCTGCAGACGTGCTAGCCAACAGTTGTGATTTCCTCAGATTTGCTGTGTCCATAAATTTACCAAAACTAGGATTATTTTATCTAGTTATACACTAATAATCTTATCAGGCCACTATATACAATAACAAGGCAGATTAGAGGACATGTACTCTGTGGTGTTTCTTCTACACTGGTATGAGACATATTCAAGAGGAGTATCAGAAGATGGCAATGAAAGATACCTTTACCTTACAATCCAGATAAATGATTGCAGATCTTAAGCAGGCTTAAACTGGGTTTGAACTACCTGACCCAAATACTTACAGCTGTATAGATGCAGCAACAATATGGGTTTCATTCACTGAATAGCTTCCCCCCCAGGTGGACATGTGCAGACAAAACTAAGGCCTGAGCTGTTGTGATCATTGTGCCTTAAATATCACAGAAAGGCTGCTAAAGCTAATGCTGGCATGACCTTCAGTTGCCCCTCTGGAAAAAAATCCAGATTTGTCAAAGGGAGAGAAAAAGAGAGACAGAAAGGCAAATCTGCACTTATGTTGAAGCTTCTGATCCTCTTTGAATAATCAAACTTAAAAAAAAAAGAAATAGAAAAAAAAGAAAGAGAAACAGCTCAATTTCACTTAGCCTCCTAGTCTATTATACTCTTTGAACTGTATATTATATGCTCTAATTCTTCTGGATATTTAAAGCTATGATGTTATTATTGTTTACTTTGGCTCACACCTCTAATTACATTCTGGATTTGGATGAGGACAATTTTTTTATTGAGATGACTGTTCTCTTGTGCATCAGAACTATATAATTTGTGTGAATTCCCATCAGGAATGTATACAGTCCTGTAATGCATACAGTTATTTAGAACCTTGTCACTATTTTATGCAAAGGCACATGTAAGAATATGGGCAATTTTACAGAAGAAAATGTATTTCAATGGAATCACTGTTGTGCTATTGTATTAAAACTGCGACAAGTACATCATTCACAGTGTTATACAATCAACAATGCATTCTTCAAATATCCTTAATTTTGAGAAACTTATTTCAGCCTTAGTATTACTCACCTACCATCTATACTTCTTTGATGTCCTCTTATTTTATTTGTGGGAACCTTTTACACAAAAAATAATGAGTAACTGAAAAAAACTTGGAAAAAAACCCAGTCATTTCCATGTAACAAATAAATCTCACAGAATCTTAATTGTCTTTCAGGGAATTTCTCACTTTGAGTCTTTAGGCCGGATTTTTCCAGGCTTTTCTGTACCACTGCAATTTATCATCATTCACAGATAGTCTGACTTCAGAAAAAAAGGTTTAAGGGATTATGTTTGTGCAGGAAGTTTTGCTTGCATATCTTGTTCTTAAAAAAATAAGTACACTTTTGCACAACTGAATTAGCAGAAGAGAGTATCTTCTTAAGCTTGCAACTTAAAAGAAATCTGGAAGGGGAAGCAAACATTATTTTTTTCATCATCAAAGCAAACATTACTTTTTTTTCCTTCTTAGTAATATCAAGAATATTGTAGCCACTACTTGTGAACACATCTTCACTTTTGTGATCGAGGAGGGTGATCAAGGATGCTGTCTTTCCTGCTCTCCTCCAGCACCTGTGTGATTTGCTTTTGGCTCTCTGTTCTAGGACTCAGTTCTGGTGGGGAGCCACAACTCCCAGCTTGCAGACCCAAATTCCAACCCTTGCCATTCAGGCAGAAATGTGTGAAACAGTTATGTGTAGGTACCTTGTCTCCAACAACTGTCTTAACAATAGAACAGCCCTTTACATGAAGGCCTTGGAAAGAAGGAAGTGGTTTGATCCCTCAAGGAGGTACCACCATTTTAAAATGGATATGCATGTGATATTCCAGTCTAGTAGCCGTGTACCAGAAGTTAAATTTTTCTTCATTACCTCAATTGATGGAGATTTGTGCTGAGATATGGAGTGCATTGAGTTCCAAGTTGCTGATAACACCCGTAATACACTCAGAGTATTATCCTTGTGCATGATAATGTTTCTATTTCTTCTGATTTCCTTCTCAGGGGTACAGAACATGAAGATACTTTTACAATATTTTTTTAATCTCCCAAGACTAAAATATGTCATATTTCAATTATTTGTCATGCATTGTAATATTTTCTGTTTATTTCTGGTGAACCTTAGAAACAAGGGTTGCAGAGAAATCCTGGCAGATTTCTATTAGGGCTTCAGTTACGGAGAGCTATTACCTTTCACATGACAAGGTTTCATGAAATGACAATAGCAAAGGAAAGCTAGTTGTTCCAGTTCCACAAAACAGGCAGGGAAGATGCATCAACCCTTCACTCTTCAAATGTTTCTCCAGAAATGACCCTGACCTAAGAGGGATTTTTAATTATATGCAACATTTGAAAAATAAATAGAAGGCTCAGGGAAAAAGATATTTCTTAAGGATTCTATTTTTTGACAGAAACTATAGAAAAGGTTTATTTTAAGACAGACCGACAGTGACTTTCTTATTCACAGCTTCTATCCACAAAATTGAAGACATATTTTATGTCCTTACAGTGTGCAAAGGTTAAAACTTCAATTTAAACTGACAAGAGTTGCTGCTGTGCATGTGAGAGTGGAGTGCTGCTACCAGTCCATACTTTGTAATTCAAATTCTTTCACAAAGATCAGATTCTTCTATGGTAACAGGTGTCCAAAAGTATTCTTAACTCAGGAAGACAGAAGATTAATTATACTGCAGGTTAATTATATTACAGAATTATCTTAAAGCATCCTATATATAAAGTTTAAGAACAACAGCTTTTAGAAATTATACTTTTACATTGCTTTGTCTATTCTGTATATTTGGTTTTGGTATAAGTTAGTGCAAATAGAGAAGATTTTAATCTTCTACATTGCCTCAATAGTATAAAATATTGAGACAGATAAATTTACTAATTCTGACATTTTAAAGGCTTGTGGTTTTAAAAGTAGGTCATGCAAGGCACAGAAACTGCCCTTCAGCAATTTGGACTGAACAATGCCAGAGTTTTTCTTCTTTTAGCATAAATAGCTTTAAATACCTCTACTTAATGATAGAATTTTTTAATTCTAGGTTTTAGTTCAAATCTTAAGAGATTGATGTCTGCTTCCCATCTGCACTTTGGAATAGTTTCATAAAATCACACAGTATTTTCAGTGTGATCATTCATCATGTTCAGAAATGTGAAGTTAAAATTCAAAGAGGAAGTGAAAACATATGTCACAGGAATAAAAGAAAACCTTGATAAAACCATCACTTTATTTTACTTAAAAGAAAACTTCTCACAGCATTAATAATCAGACTGTTTTCCTGTTATTCCTATTTGATTTTGCTTACCTCAGACTAAATATTCTTTCTCAAAATGTGGTATAAAAAAATGCAGGCATATAGAAGTTGAAACTAAAAGCTACCACCTTAAGTTGGAGCAGTTACAAGAATGGCAACAATTTCTTCTGTGCCACTTCAGATTCTTACAAATAGTCCAAATGAAGACTTCTGGTTGCTTGAAAATGGTGTATTTCATATAAATGTCCACATCACAGGAATAACAGTTGGAGCTTTGGAATTGACTTTAATGGAGCCAGGATTTTAGCCCATATCCTATAACTGTCTAAGGCAGAATGGGAAAATGATAATGCAGTATCACATCAGTTGTGAAGCTTACACACAATTATATTATCCCTATTTATTTTAAAAATCTGTTTACTAGTTTTCTAGTAATAGAACTGCTGGGGGCAGGATTCTTATGACAATAGACTTCAGCTGAAAAACTTTGCTGCTGCTCTCCCCTACCCCATCTGACATAGACATTTTCACTTTGCAGTGAGCTACTTGAAAAGGAAACTAGCCTATTAAACTTTTTTCCTGTACACATACAATCCCTTAATTTTACTGTAACAACTAAATATTGCCATTGGGATGGAAAGCATATCACCATGATTTTTAGACAGAATGGTTAGTTACAAGCATGAAAGCTTGAAGAAGGGCCAAGATTTGAAACTGATGCAATTTTTTTCCCCTCCTGTTGAATATAAGAACAAGTTCTATGATAGTCCTATCTAAACAAATAATCAACATTATATCATTTATGTGGAATACAGTTATAGATGAGATTTTATATAAACCTTTGAATTATTCTGTAGGTATTAATATCAGATAGGGAGTTCCTGAAAATGAGCTGATTCCTGCCAATATATGAAGTTTCTGGTAGATATATTGGTTTGGATATAGAAAAGAAAAGGAAGGGAGTTATTGCAAGCATGTGTGTGCAGATGACATACACCTCTTCCCTCTCTTCCTGCTTCTCTGTCTCCCATTCTCTCCCCCTTTAATGCTGTTACGGTCAGGTACCTCTCTATACTTACCCAGCAAATGCCTCTTTCCTCTACTCACTTCTTTCTTAACATCCGCTTCTTAAAACAGTCTCCTCTTTCTTCATTTAGTCATCAGTAGTTCCAAAAGCATATTATTCATTTTATGCATGAATATTTCTGTTTCTAACTTTGCATTGCTTGGACCCTGCTTACCACACAGTCATGCATACATCTAGCTTTAAATACCCAGGCTTACTGAGCACAACGTGAATACAGATCAATGAAGTTAACAATGAGCATAAATATTTGCAGCATCAGAACCCCAAATTTCTAACATTCAATACATGAATAAGCGTCTTTTTCACATAACTGTGCATACCCTTCTGCTTCAAAATTAAAACTTTCTGGAATAATTGTATGGGTGTTAAGTACGTGTTTAGATACACATGGAGCTGGGACTCAAACTTGAGTCAGGCTAGGTTAAAGATGTCTGCCTCGGTTGGTGATGATGTGCAATATTCTCCACTGTCAATATAAGTATACAGGTTTTTTAACTGTCGTAATCCCATCTAAATCTTTGCTTTAAAGAGAATTTAGATCAAATCATTCTAGGCTCCTTTCTATATGGTGAGTCATGAATTCATCTTTCTTCTAACAATTAGGGACTGTTCTCCAGGTCTTCATGTGAAAATCTAACTGATTCCAATTTTCAGAACAAATTATCACAAATACATGTCTTTAAAATGTATGAACCTAGGAAGGTAAGTCCAGTATAGACAGCACCACATTCCAACCATCCTGTATACACTAGCACAACTGTCTCCTGAGATTTGGTCAGTGAAACATTATGAAGAGCTTCTGCTACTTCTGAAATCTGATAGATGACTCAGGCATGGTGTATCTCTACCATCAAAAATACTGTCATTTGAATTATGAAATAAGCATTGCAGCTGTACAAAAGTTTTAAAATATACATATTTAAGGTTTCTAAGTGGATTTCAGTTGCAGATGTTATACACTTCAGAATTCAGGTTGAACTTGTTCATATTACCCTCACAGTTACTGTTTACCAATATTTAAATTGAACACACCGTGTTTTCTTATTGTTCCATCTTGATCTTATCTAATGCCTAACAGCTAAACAAAATAACATTTCTGATAACTCCTTACAAATAACTCCTTACAAATGTCAAAACATCTGGGTAAATTTGCATTTTAAAAAGTGGATTATTTCTCATTTCTGATTCAGAAAGCATTTCAGTTAATCTCCAGGAAGTGTTGAAATCCTCTTAGTCAGTGAACAAGTACTTTGGTAAAGTATGGATTTTCAATCTAGCATAAGAATTTCAAGTTGTTTACACATGGAGGATTTCAGTTGCAACCTGAGAGTGGCTTTGAACAAAACTGATTTTCATGCCAAAGACAACTCACAAGCATTCTGGGTAAGTACCTCTAATATCAACAGGGTGAACGAGTTAATGTAGTTTAACCTTCTTTTTAATGTCCCGAAAGAACATTACAGAAAGTGGGAAAACAACTTAAGTGCAAGCACAATCCAGATAATATATGCTGTTTTCCTATGTTCTGTATGATTAAAAATGCATTTTGAAAGACCTAAGTAAATGACCTACAGTTGATTTTAGCTCATTTCTCTAACAGTCTTTATTTAAATGATTGTTAAATAAATTCTTACACAGTATGGCATTATCTATTATTAAATAAGCATTTGGATATGCTTACCAAGTTATTTTCAGATAGCATTACCAAGGAGTTCATTTACTCATTAACTTCTAAACAAAAAATTCATAACTTTTGAACATGCTAGATTACAGCTCTGAACCCTGCAAATATCTTTGTTTAAACACACACAGTTCTCCTGACTTCACTACTGGACTACCTCTATACTAAAAGTTATTATGGATCCAGAAACAGAAAACTTGATTGAAGGCAAACTCAGGTTATTCATTTTTTTGTGAGGAACTGTGCTGGTCACTTGTAATCTTCATTATCTAAAAACTTTTCTTACGAAGAAAATCTGTTTGTGTTGGTTGAAATAGTCACAAGGAAAACACTGCACTGAATATCCAAACAAAGTTCTAAAACCCAAACCCTTCTCCTTTTAGCATGATCCACACTTTTTAGATAACATGACTGCATTCCCTTATTGTCACATAAAGCATCACAGCCACAACCCTGAAATCCTCTCTGCTGACTACACCAGTAGTGTGTGTCCTTCTTCCTGGCAATTCAGTGCACCAGCCAGCCAAACAGTCACTGCAGTGGTGACAGCAGTATTTCTCTTCCACCAAGCAATGCCTACAGATATTAAGAAAGCAGAAGGACTGGGCTTTCAGCTCCCTGCTGTCTGGGGGCTTCAACCCACCTCTTGCCCACTGCAGTAAACACACTAGCCCCACACTCAGGTCACCTGTGTGGGCTGTTTGGCAGCCAGGACCAAAAGAATCAAAAAAAGGAAAAGCAGCAGAAGGAAGAGTGGTGTCAGCCTAATTGCTAGAAACTTAAGTGGAGGCCACTCTTAAGTGGGAGGGAGGAAGCCTTAAAAAGCAACTAGGTAACTTATGACCAAATTTAGATAGTCTAAATACAGTTGTGGAATAATGATATGCATACATGTAAGAATGCAAGGGAAGTCAAACTGTTCAGATTATGTATTAGGTACCCACAGAGTCAGAAATTGTCCCTAAACAATTGATCCTAAAACATAAAGGGAGGAGGAGCAGAGGGAAAACAGATGAGAGACATCCATGACCACTTCATGCTCTCCAGTCAAGGCACCACAGGAGCCTAAAGATTGTACAAACATAGGAAGACCTAAAAATATAGATTTATAGAGCTAAATTACTATTTTAAGTGTCATTTGCATAAACACAGTTATTGTTAAAGGGCAAATAAATAATCCTTTAAAATATTTTAGTGTCTTTATTAAAATAAAGTATATTTCCTATTACTTTTTCTATAAGGCTGAAAAAATGTGTCTCTATTTTGACACTAGTCTTTTATGTCAAATGATGCAGCACCTGCAATCTTTTCATTACTAGAAAATAACAAATAATTCTTACTGATGCAGACATCAAACAACTCTATGGTTTTACCCACATTTTACAAGTTAATACCCTCTATGAATATTTGTAGCATGGGCAGAAATTGTTTAGTGAGCGAGGGCTAGGTGTTGAGGGAAAGTATCAGTCAGTTTCTGATTTCTCTTCCTCTGCATGTCTAATTTGCTCCCTCAGAAAAATGAACAGCTTTATTAAAGTCTCTATCCAATACAGATACAATGCGTAGTCTCAGATCAATGGCATCTCCTGATGTTTTGGTTTCAATTCTTTTTTGGCTTCTTTGCCTGGTCTATAACATGCATCAATAGTTTATAAAACAGCTAATACTTTTATTTTTTCCTCCCTGGAACCTATGTTTTTTCTACCTGACTTTAAGCAAGCTTAGTAACTTCTTCACAGAAGACCTATGTAAGGTATTTCTCAGTTCCATCTGTTTTGAATTTAATTTCTTTAAACAAGGTATTTGGAAATACATATGCATACATATGTATATAACTTCTATTAAACTAACCTCATTTGGCACCTTTGACCTGAATGAAAAATTTCAATCAGGCTTCAGAACTCACAGCAATCCAGAAACTGCCTTGGTGAAGATGTATGGCTGGATGTCCAGCCAGAACACTGTGCAAATTCTAGTTTTCTCTGCAAATGAATGCTTTTAAAATAGTGGCTTTAGGATCTGAATTAAACTGCAGAAAAGGTATCATAACCCACATCTTTCTACTAAAGTCTCAACTCCTGCATCCTGAGAAAACTGCAGAGCAGTTCCTTTCACCTGAATCTCTCCTAGATGGCAAGTGTGACCAGGTGCCAGAGGCATTTAGGAAGAGGAGGAGGTTGCTGTCTTGACCCTTTTATCTGCTTTCTCAGAGAAGAAGGTCTTTTTCTCTTCCCACACTGTCTAGATACTCCTGCTCTTTTCAGACGAAGCAAAACATTATGTCTCGCTGAAGTCTATGGGAAATACATGATTTCACTCTTATCTCTAAGTACTTCACACAGAGTCATGGGCACTACATGGAGACCCAAACATCCTCTGAAACAAAGCCAGACATGGGAAGGGTGACAGAATGTTGCCCATGACCTAGAACAAATTTTCTTACCTGATGCCTGAGATTTCACTGGTTCCCAAAGGTGCTCACAGTCAAGATGCTCATTTTTCTATGCCCTGAAAGAGGTGGGCAAAAAAAGGAGTGGCCAATTTTTCCTCAGATCACTTCACATTAAGATTTAATTATACACAAAAAAAGAAGAAGAAAAGACAGACTGTGTAAGAAGGAAACTATCTTTGCATTAATATCTTGGTCAGAACTGTTAGATTGGGATATAGAGTCCTCAAAACAGAAAGTAATTAAGTAAATATTATAGCTTTCTTAGTTGACAAACAAGGAGAGAGTGAAGTCTTCCAAACCTATCAGCAGGAGTGGTTTAAGATAAAAAGCAACTTTCTGTCTGGCAGATCTCATGTGTGGATCACCAGTGCAAGTTACTTAAGAGTCTTGAAAGTTACTTAAAGGAGACAGTTAAAAGCGCTCAGCTCAGGACCACAAGGTGTTAAAAGCTCTCTAATTTGAGTAGAAGTATCAAGAAAGGAGAAGCCCAAGTTCAGCAAGCACTGGACACAGATGAAAACAGAGTCTGAGCACTCAAATATAATTATGAGGAGAGCAGTGGCATGATAAGAGGCAGAGAAGAGCTGGGAAGAAGGTCTGCTTCTTGAGATGATGGACTAGTCCCTGAGCTCTAAAACAAGATATAGAAAATATATAAAAAAATAAATTGACAGATGGCAAGCAAATTAGAAAACACTCAGGAATAGGGGTAAAAACTGAATCCACAAAGTTAGTAAAACTGTGAAAAATTCATTAACAGAAAATCACAAAGGACAACTCAGTCTCACAGCACGGAAATAAGATTCCCATGGAATGCAGAGAAATATTCCCAATCCAAAAGACATAATATAAAACAGGGCTACAATTGAACACTTCAGATAAAAATGCAATGATAATACTAAACATAACAGCTTCATTTCATTGTTTTATTTTGTTACATTAGGGGATATCTTTGCGTTTCAGTAAGCATTATGCTGGAACACTCATGGTGTTCCCAAGAGTTTTAAACCTCTTTTTTTTAGCATCTAACTTTAACCATCCTTTATAAATCTTTTAAAAGCAACAAAAAGGATTGTAGCTGGTGTTATAACAGGAAATATTACACAATATGTATCAGTGTGTATTCAGATCATATGAATTACATCTTTTTTTTATCGCTTGCCAAGATACAAGGCACGTTAGGAAATGTATATTGATAAAGTAGATTACCTTGGCCCTACCCGTGCCTCAACCATGTATCCCTCAGCCCTGCCTTGAACTTTATTTTTAATTATGATTAATATGTATGGAACATGCAGAGTACAATTATGCCCTGCAATTCAAGTGTAGGCCTCCCATGGAGTTCAATGGAAACTGTGTGCATATGTCAGAGGACAGAAATTGGCTCAATATGTTTAATAAAAATCATCTCTTCTGTCCTCTGCCTCCAGGCAGATTCCCGTTTGTAACCCTAGTATAGTTCATGATTAATAGTGCACATGTGTTAAAAATGAAAACTCTCCTTCTCCCTATCATGTCTCTGCACTCGTTGTTAATAAATACGTTTGTAATTAAAATCTTCTCCTGCTGCCTTCTCCTTGCCAGTAGTATATTCTCAACACCGATCCCACTCTTACGAGCCATAACAAATATAACTAAATTTAAAATCATGTTCTCCAGCTGTAGAAATCCTTTGCCATCCAGTTTTCAACTTCAGTTCCTGGAATATTTTGGCGGCAGATATGACTCCTCCCCGATGCATCTCTCAGTCTGACTGCCACTCCTTTGAGCTGATTTTAACAGGCTGCTTTAAAGCAGGAAGAAACCAGAGTGCTCAGGAGGTCAAGAGTTCCTCTGCCACATGCAGCCTGAGCCCTCAGATGAGCATGGTGTGCAAGACCAAGGTAATCAGGGTAAGAGCCAAACCGGCAACAAAATGGGTGAGACCATGATTTTCATGCCAACCTATGTATTTGCCACATTGCAAATTGCTCTCATAAGATCATGGGTTTTCAGCTGAACAATGGTTTTTCCATCACACATTCCCCTTTTCCAGGCCATTTCTAACTTTTATAATGCTGTCAGTGCTATTCTTCCCTGCAGTCTCCATTGGTAGCCTGAATACTGCTACACTGGAATCCTTGAATTTCTGGCTATTACTTCTAAGGTGTATATTGATAAGTGAAGATAGATGGCTACCATTTTAAAAATACAGCAAATGCAACTATTTGGTTTTGTCAAGTGACCAGTTTATCCAAATGCAAGTGGCAGTTGTACTTTGGCTTTCATTCTGGAGAGAGTCACAAACCATGAATTAATGGCCTCTTCATGTGCACAAAGTTAAAACAAGGGCTTTGCAGGCACAGGGCCCTCCATGGGTGTGAGAAGGAGCAATGCTGATAAATGGAACCCAGGGACCAAAAAACAACTATTAAATTTACTACAGTCAAGAAAAATGAAGACTGTATGAATAAATCAATAACAGTATTTCTATTTCATCTCCCCCCCAGAAATGCTCAACACCCTTTTTTTTTATCAAAGAGTGAATAAAAGGCAGGGGGACACAGACAGACAGATGGACTCCTTTAATACATTAGAAAGGTCTAGTGTAACTCAATTGCAGTAAGGCTAAGAAGTGTATTCTATTTAATTTCAAAAAAAAAATCCTTGTGTCAACATTCAGATTGTGCTGATACTCAACAGTGCTAATATTTAGTTGCAATAAAAGCTACTAAGACCTCATGTTTAACTCTACAGTGAGTGGTCTGACTGTAGATCAGAGACAGTTACTTGGACTAGTGTGAAAATAGCCATCACAGATGCTACAATAGAGGTGTTATTTATAAATGACAATATTTATAAATGTTCCAAAAATGACAGTACTGTTTTACTATGCCATGGAAAAAAAACATACAAACAAACAAACTGACAAACAAACAAACAAACAAACTCAAATCCCACATACCAAAACAACCAACCAAACAAAAACCCAACACACACACACACATACACAAAACCAACCAAACAAAAAACCCCAAGAGGATCCCTGAACAAGATATCCAACTGTACTTGAAAGACAACAGATCCATGAGCTCCAGGAACCATGTATCCTGCTTTCAAAGGCACAAGTGTGTTCTGCCAGGCTCTGGATTTGCAGGACAAAATGCAGTAATGACCTATTAGAAATTACTCAAAGGAGAAGAGAATTGAGCAGTTGTCTGGGGAAGATTATTAAGAGTGTGAGACAGCGACGGAAAGATATGCACTTGCTTTGGAAGACTAGGCTGTTGCCATAGGCCTACTCAGATCCAGGAAGGACAGGCCTTGGAGAATACCTGGTCTGCCATATACTGTTTCTCTTAAACTATTGTTTGAATGAGTTATAGAATCATAGAATCATTTAGTTTGGAAAAAACCTTTAAGATCATCGAGTCCAACCATGCGCTTTGCTGCAAATGGCATTTTAACCACTGATCACCAGTCTTCCATTCAGTTGGGGAAGAGAGCTGTAGGATGTAAGCACATGTCATGGCAAATAGTAAGTCAAGGTGGGACTGGAATTTAAGACCCACCTTAAAAATGAGTCAAGTAACCACTTCTGGTCTGGGACTTGATAATGAGGACCTAATGAGGAACAGAAAAAGTCGTAGGTGCATTCTGCCTATGGAAAAAAAATCCTGTATATACCTCCTTGTGAAAAAAAGTATATATAGAAGTTATGAGGGATTGATCACCCTTCTAGGGTATTTCAAGTCGAGTTTTAAATTCTATAGTAGAGATGCATAATTCTGTGTAAGCTTTATTTTGTAGGAGAATTTAAAAAATATACATATTTTCCGAACCCTGTTTTTTACACAGGATTCCACAAACCCATCTGCCCCCCTTACTGCCCAATAAATCAGGGTGGACTGCAAAAGAGAAGTTAAGAACCTAATTCAGAAGCATTCATGGGCATTTTGACTGTCTCAAAGGAATTTATGGAGCTCAGGACTTGGCCTAGTACAACAAGTGCAGCATGATTGGAAGAGTTCCTGCTGGCTGTCACATACCATATAGCTTTCTGAGCTGAAAGCTGCAACCATTAAAATACATTTTTAGTGCTTGAACTTGTAAAAATTAATAATATTAATAATAATGATCATGTAAAGTAACAAAGAAAAAGAAAATTGTTTTCTAAAAAATGGAAACCTGTTATATAAACAACCATAATTTATTTCTTCTGCCTAAGGAACGTTACTTTTATCTTCTTTTTAGTAACTATTAAGCATTCCAGTAATGTTTAGTGCAGACAGCTATTTGAAACTAAAGATGACAAGTCACATTTACTATTCAATCAACACAATCTCCAATGAAAGAGTCTTCTCATATTAAATACAACATTTGGTTCAAGTTCCAGGAAGCTGAAATTTTATTATTGCATTCTTTAAAAACAACATGAGCCTTGTAACAATTAGAACTGATTATAATCAAGTTCAAGGTATGCGACATTTCCCATGACCTCCCCTGAAGTCTTTGGATGTCCTTTGTCTTACATTGGTTCTCTCCCATATGCTTGGCCTGGAATTTGCACAGGGCTGACATTTAGGGTCAGACCAGGCTTAGTGTTTTCATGGTTGAGGTTTTTGTGGGGTTTTGTGGGTTTGTTTGTTTGTTTGTTTGATTGATTGTTTGTTTTTTAATGGGACACTTTGCCTCTGCACCCTCCTAGGGAAAATGCCTTATCTTAGGGTGTTGTGGAAAATACATACCCATCATATATGGAAGGTTATCAAACAAATATTTTACAAAATTTTGTTAGTTCTAATACTTATCTTCTTCAAAGCCAGTCTGTTGATTAGGTCTCAAACCATCAATAGTTAGCAGTATTAGTTTGTCAATCTAATCATAGCAAATGGAGTTCCTGGCAAGCAACCTCTACCTTTAAATAAAATTGTAAGTGCACACTTAAAGGATATTTTAAGCTTCAGGAATGTCCATTTAATTTTAAAAGACCTGGGGGAATATTTATGCACTCACTATTTCCACTTTGTCTTTTAGGAGCCCCTCAGCATTACCAGAAGGGGACACCTGCTGGAAATAAAAATCAAGGACAAAAATAACCACTGATGGTTTCTGCTAAATTGTTGCTTGCAACTGCAGGAATCTAAGTCATGTGATCATTTAATTCCTACAGTGCATGCTCTTTATATTCAGTACTGATGTCTGCAAGGTTATTCACTTTGTTCTACTGCAAAGTGCTCTGATTTGGATCCTTTTTATTCAAAAACTTTTCAGTGCATTAGGGAAAGGCCTCTTGTTTAAAGTCCCAATAAAAGGCATACTTCCTAAACACCACACTCTATTTTCTTCTGTAAGACTGACACCTAAAATCTTGCTTTTTCATTTTATGGTTATGTTTGTAATGGTACTAGTTTTATTTCTAGATATAAAGTATTATTTCAGTGAAGTACTTCCTTACATACTGGAAAATAAATAAATAAAAAAAACAGAAGGGGGGGAAATGCAGGGTGGAGAAGAAGTTTCAAGCTATAACTAGATGCAAAGAAAAACAATATTTCCAGCATTTGGTTACTTGCTCTTAAATAATAAAAAATAAATAAAAGTTAGACTGACAAGGACATTAACCCATTAGCAAGCATGTAACAAAGTATATCATTTTGTTGGTGGTTAAAACTATTTCCTAAAGAGTTCACACATTCTAATTCTTTGTAAGCAGATTCTTACCACACAGTGCACATCGTTGTTGATGCATTTTGGGGAAATGAAATAATAAAATTCTCATCATTCAAGCTTCAATTTAGTAAACACATACTTCACACAGTGATTTGGCATATCCAAATCTGAGCTCAAGCTTAAGCACCATTATGAGTTAGCCTTCATCAGAAAGGAAACAGAACAGAGGAGAAAGATAAATAATTGTGCAGGCAAATTAAAAAGTGTTTGAAGATTTTTTTATATACTTCATACAAAGCAGACATGAATGTGAGAGCTTTTGATTTGCTTGCTTCTTCAGTAAACCTTTCATGATCAGGTGCAAGATTAGAAGTGAATACTATGAAAGTGGTAGTTAGTGATAGGTTGTTATTCCATTGAAGATAACATGTTTTATCAGCTTATTGAAGTTCAGTACATTATGTCCTGAATTAATAGAGTTCACTGAGTTAACCAGAACAAAAATAATGAGATTTATTTTGGTCTCCCCAATACGTACTAAACATTTCATAAATGACAAGAAGTTAAATCTAAAATATAATGAAGTACCTATTATGCCTCTTGAATAGAACCGAGGTGCCAGTGTCCAAAAGTCAGATTCAGACGATATGCTCCACTGCCCCTCACAGATCCAGATGTGTTTGACCTCCATTGGGCTGAGACCCTTGGGACCTGCTTGATGTGTCAGCCTGACCAGACCCCAGCAGTGCATTTCTCCAGCCCAGAGGAAGAACCAGGTGAGTACCTTTGAAGAACTCCTACCTCATACATCTCCCACAACAGCATGTCTCCCTGTGCAGCCATCGCTTTCTCTTAATGAGAGTTAGCAGAAAGTACAGTATTTGCCCCTTATATGCAGCAAAGAAAGTTGCACCCCCAAAGTGAGACATCAGATCCCAATTTCCACTCTGCAGGGTGGATTTCAAGCTTTACCACCTACTGTCCAAGACAACATCCCAGCAGGGGACTCTGGGAGGCAAGGAGGGATTCAGCGTGCTTGGCCCCAGCTCCAGGGCAGCTCTTGTATTTGGTACAAATCAATCACAGCCATGGCAGATTCACTGCTTATTTGGGAGGGCGGTGTATTCATATATATATATATATTTATGTATTCATAAATATGTATATGCAACACTTGTCACATATGAAGAGGAAAAAGAAAAGGCTGAGAAGTGACCTTTTTTGGAGGGATCAGAAAGCCATCTTAGTGAACAGGGTTAAAAAGACATTTGAATAAAACCCAAAGGATTAAGGATTTCTTCCACTGCTGTAAACAGTACTTACACACTAGCTCTAAAGATATGGTTCTCATTAGTCCCAGCAAAACATAAGATAAAAACAAAGAAAAAATATAAAGCACAGATGTGATTTAAACCAGTGACACCAAGTATGCACTGAGTCAGTACAATCCTAGCATTAATGAAAATGTTGCAAGTGGCGCTGTTGACATTAAAGGAAGAGTCCAATTTTTATTCTGCTGATGGTTTCTCTATGCATGCCTAATGATGAAAAGGCTTTTCAAGTGCAAAACACTTTAAAAAACTTTTAGCCAGACACAGTTATATTAAAACCTCTAAGGGTACCTAAAAAGTCATATCCCAACCCCTTTTTTCCCAGTTAATTTTATGCTTATTTAACATTTCAATTTAAAATCTGGAAGGGAGTAATTTCTCTACACTGAGCAGATTCCCATTTACTCTTATCCAGAGAGTATATACCTGGAACATATCACTCATTCCTGCCTTTTCTGTTGCTGTGCTGTACTGCACTGCAGGGCTGAACAGCTGATGCTTAGATAACACAAGCTGCAGTGGGGGAATCAGCTAAGATATAAAGTTGAGTGCAACTTTTAATTCAACTTAATCATTGCTGGGAATCATTAAAACTCTAAGACAACCTCAATTAAAAAAAAAAGTCCAAATACCACGTTTTGTTGGGTTTTTTTCTAACAATGCTTTGGTAGAGTAAGTCCTATGAATAATCTTCTTAGTATTTTTAAAAGATGTGTGGCACAGTGGTACTTCTCAATGGAAGAGGAATTATAGTTATCGTTTCAGATGAGGTGTGTTGAAAGACCTAGGACTGACACAGTTGGCAGCCTTGGAGTTTGCCTTCTTATTACTACCATCTGTGTCAACTTCAGTATCCATTACAAAGAGAAAAAAGCAGGAGTGCTTTCTTGTGTACGTGACCCCATTTACGTGCAGACCTTCAGTATCTGCAGCAGAGACTGGAAGTGTGCTCATTCTCCACTGAACATAGTGAGAGATTCCAATGGCCAGATAGCAGTTCTGTTTATCAGCCTGTAAACAAAATTCAGTGATAAAATTGTGCTTTTCTTCTTTTCCATAAGTCTTTCCTCTGAATTTTTTTTTCCAACCGTCATGATGCTGATGAAAAACAAACTCTTTGCCTTTTTGAACCTGATGTCTCTTACAGCAGCAATCTTTTTTAAAACGTGAGAGAGCAGTAGAGTAGTGCTTTAAGGGCTTTTGGCGTTGTTGGGTTTTTTTGGTTGTTTTTTTTAAATAAAAAACAATCATGCTAGCTGAAAGTAAGTGAAGAAAAACTGTTGCACCTAATATGTGAAACAGTTGGCTTATAAATAGGCTTGGAAACTGCCTGAATTATTTCAGGGAAGTTAAGTGGACTGCAACCAACTGCAAGTTTAATATCCAAAATAATATTGCTGATACTAGATTTTTAGATTATTTTGTGTCCACACAGATAGACTTAATTAAGGGCATGCCAGGCCATTCTTCTAAAGACATTCCTGGGGAGATAGCATGTGAAGAGGCAGTAATAAGGATGTGACCATATAGTACATCATAAGAAAATTCTGGTTACTGGAAAAAACACTGATAAAGACAGTGTTACTGGACTCTCCAATTCAGATGTGATCATATATATATATATGTACATATTTTATTTTAACATGACCATTGACTTTGATGAATAATTGGTGAAAAACTATCTGTTTATATAACAATATACAATATATTCACAGAAATCTAGATAAGCCACAATTCCACTGAAATTGCAGTGGTTTAGGTGGAGCTGATGACAGGTACCCATAACCAAAGACACATGCACTTCCTAAACCAGGTGCTGGTTCTACTTTAATAACTCCTTATAGAATAAGTGGTTTACTTTGATTTCTGAAATCTGTGATATTCCAACAGGAACATTAACAAACAGTAATTACCACTGAAAAGCACAAGGACCGTCTAATTTTGTTTTTGCAGAAGTTGCATTAGCCTCAACTACTTCTACCTCAGAAAATGTAAAAGAAATTAATATAAAGTACCTGTAAAATATCTGTGTAAGAAAAGAGAAGTATGTACTTTGAACTACACTTCAGCTTCACCATTAAAAACATATGCTTTGAAAGAATTGCATATTTTGTATTAGAAGTTTGCATATATAGATTTCTGAAGAGATTTAACAGAACCTGAAAACCAGATAACAGATGGTGTCTATTTGGAAGAACAGAATTCAGAATTTGACACTTAACTTTGTACTTATCTACTGGTTTACAGGTGGATTTGGTTGGCCAACCTAAGCCTCTATGAAGTAGGAAAAATGACACTCAGAGAAGTTACACAAACCCATTCATGGAAGACAAAAATAAAAAAATTAAAAAAAAAAAGAAAAGGCTGAGATCCAAATATTAAATGAGGAATAGAAGCAAGAGCATTCTTCTATTCATGTTAAATGATGAGAGCCAAGAAGATGAAGGAACTGTATATTTACAGTTTTATACCATACATTGTAAAAATGTTCATAACTTCATACATACACTTCAGACTATGCCATCTTTACAAGAAATTTGCTAAGTTGCAACAGGTCAGTAAATCAAAATAAAAGTATAGTTCCTAGATATACAATCTTTTTCATATCCCCAGGCACTCTGAAATTGTTACAACTATTACAATGAGTGGTTAGATAAGAACAAGAAAATAATGCCAATTTACATGTCTATATTATATTTTCAATTTGGGCACCAATTCTGTTCAACAACCTGCCTTCATCTGGTTTTTGGAACCAGCCTTTTGTAACAGACTGTCACTGAGTGTTTCTTTCCCTCAAAATAGCACTTGCCATCAAGTCAGTCTAAAACACAGGCATCTATTTTAAGTGTCTCTTGATATTCAGAAGTCAATTCAGTGAATGAGTGCGCAAAGTATATTATATATCTTCAGGTTTACTGTCCAGTATCCTATGATTATACCTATTTTGTGTTTGGGTTTATGTTGTCATAATTTCTGAGTATTTTTTTTCTATACAAAGTTCTAACCTCCCATTCTCCAGGATCACATAACAATTTTTAACAGCATTTTGCCATCACAACTATTTTGACAGAAGCACTCTTACAATGGTTGCTAGAATGTGTTTAATAAGGAAAAAAGCCCTACCAAGGAAACAGAGTTCTTTCCTGAGTTCATTGTTTTATTTTTTGAAATTTCTTTCTGGTAGCTCTTGTCTCATTACTATGTGTCTGTGAGATATAATGAATCTCAGTCTTTGCAAGACTTAGGGAAAAATTAAAAGGTAATGTCTTCTTTTTAGAGCAATGAATGTTCAGAATGTGCTTGAAATTTAACAGAGTAACCATGTTTTCATGCTGTTTCATTAACCTTGAACAATGGGGAAAAAATGCCCAGAAATGTACATTTCATTAATAGGTGTGGTGATCTCTGGGAGGAAAAATGAGAGAACAGAAACATTTCCAGTTCTGTAAATCAGACTGACAGAAGCAGATGGAACCATGGCCTACCTCTGATAAAACTATTATCTCTATCATCAGGGCATTTCAGGACAGCTGCATAGTTGAATATTATTTTTCTGGAATATCTGATGAGGTGTTTACAAGGAAAAATTAGAAGCACCTTGCATTGCTGTGCTTGCCCCGAGCACTTATACAGATCTAGTAGCATACATTTGGCAAGTGCTTGTCCATGAATGATATTACAGGAAACTCTGATCTCATCTCATGGTGGGAGGCTCAACAGATATCTAAGATAAAAGCTAGAATTTTGATGCTTTGTTAATGGCATTCTCTGTGAACCCTACTGAAATAATGGACAGCCACAAGAGAGTTGACACAGAACCTTGGAAAACATCAACTTGAGACATCAAGCTTTGTAACTAAATAACTTTTCCTGCTAATCAAGTAATCTGTAGCATTATTATGGGAAAAAAAAAAAGATTAACTTAAAATGAAGCTTTCTCCCCCTTTGAAGGAAAGAAGTGGGTCTATAACTATGATTGGTCAAGGAGAAACTAAAAAACTGTGAGTTCTGAAAGTCCCCTTGGAGAATTCAGCTACCAAAATCTTTTCTTCTTGTTGTTGTTGTTCTTCCTCTTATTCTTCTTACTCCCTGTTTACTGTGATGACTGTGGTTAGTGCAGGTCATGTAGTGGATGATCACTGCTATCTCACTCAGCATTTCAAACCTGATCTCAAGAAATAAAACAGCATACAAGTCCCTCCCCTTACCTCTATATATTTATTGTTCTGTTTGCTCCCTGCTCCTTTGCTTATGTCAGGGTTGTCCATCAGCACCTGATAACTGCCAGAAACTGAATTATCTTTAGGTGAAATTCTACAGTTCTCTTCCACAGTGGATCACCCTCAAATTAATTAGAATTTGGTAACAATGGAAAAAACTTTATATCCATAGTGGATATAAAGTAGTATTCTTGTCCAAAGAAGACTGTCCTCCTTTTCAGATGAATTCTCAGAAATACTACATACTAGGTACTCTTCCCAAATACACTATTTACTACATACTCTTCCTCACTATGTACAGAGCTGATTTCACTAATAACTTCAATAATTAAAATCCTAGGGACTATTTCATTGTTCCATATCCACGATCTCCATCTCAGATAATCCTCTACTCCTTTAAAGTCTTTTTTTGCTTTCTTGATGAAGTCAGTCCTTGGATAACCCACAGTTGTCTTCCCTTTCCCCATCTGGAGGCAGCTGCAGGCCTGAGAAATTCCCCACCTCTTGGCTAAGATACCTTGCACCAGAAGGAGGGGAAAGTCATTTGCATATGGGTCTCTTGGAGAATAAAAAGCAGAAAAAGGGTGATTAAATGCCTTTGGAAGCTTTTGAAGGAAGGGACCTCTGGCATAAACTTCTTGTCTTTTTCCTAAGTACAACAACGCTGCTGAGTTGGAAGCTTTAGGCAAGAAGATCATGACAGTTTTTTACAGATAAACAAAGATGTAAGCATGAAAATAAATTATGCAGCGACATGCAGTAGGAGTGCTTGATTGACTGACTGTTCTTATTATCAGTATTTGTAGTGATACATAACAGCAATGTAGTATAACTATCTAAAAAAACCTAACCTACGTACGCAAACACCATTATTTTTTATGTGTAAACTTAATGACCCTTAATTTACTTCTTTGCCCACATTTCCAGGAATATCTTTGCCTATCTACATTTCTTAAATCTCATGTCCAGGTGATCAAACTGCATTCCAAACAGCACAAAGGAATATTGGGTGATCACAGAAACCTATTTTGGACTGTACAACCAGACCCAGACCCCCTCATTTGAAATACCGGGTCTGTATATTAACAAGGTATGAAAAAGTAAAAAAAAAAAAAAAAACAAACTACAAAGGTCATGATGAAACAAATAAAGAAACTGAGGATTATTTTTTTCTTAAAAGAACTATAAAGTTATTTTATCATCAAAAATAATTAAAATTTAGTACAAGGCATTTTTAAAAAAAGTATTTTACATAAAATTTGGACCTAATTCCAGTTATTAGGCTGAGAGTTATTTCTCTCCAGAGATTCCTCAGAGAAGGTCTTAAATAGTTTTTAAAAAGTGTGTACAAGTCTCATATCAGCATTCAGCACAGGTGTAAATTTCATCAACTTAGAGGTGTAAATCCCGTTTGAGAGAATATCCATTTCTCACACTTTTTGTAAGGGTTTTCCTTTCTTTTCAAAAAGAAGGGAATTTTATTTTCTCTTTTTTTTCTTTTTTTTTTGGGGGGGGGCAGGGGTAGGCAACACCACATCCATACAAAGAAGCAGTAAATAAATAACACAGGAAAATTTGTTCATAATTGTGCACTACTTTAGTTTCTATTATCCACATTTTACAAGCATACTCCCGTACAGAAAGTGCAGAATAGTAAGAAATTGTAGGAAAGATTACACCTTAAAGTGTAACAGCATGGAAACAACCACACTGTTCCAGCTGTTACTGAAAGGAAAGTGGGATAGTCATGGGACTCTCTTACACAGCTTTTGACTCTTCTAAAACTTTTTCATTCCTAAATTCATGCATTTTTCCATACTGTTATTGTGGTTTCTGATTCCCCCATTACCTCTGTACCAGAAACAAGGAAAAAACGTGTCAGTCTCTCTTAACTTTAGAGACATTCTTTATTTTCTCCACAGAGTGGGTTTTTGTTAATGCTGTCAGCAACCCTGCCCATCAGAATGAGCTGAATGGTACACAAGTAAATAGGGACTATTAGGTGAGAAGGCAGGAAAATATCTTGTCCTGTCACTACTCAGACAAGCAATCTCACTAAACAGACACTGAAAATAAACATCTAATGGTGATATAGATAGGTTATAAATTCCAATATTCCTTTTGTCTGCCACAGACTCCTAGTGTCCTGGTTTCAGCTGGGGTAGAGTTAAGTGTCTTCCTAGTAGCTGGTACAGTGCTGTGTTTTGAGTTCAGTATGA
>JANZLQ010000061.1:1378171-1390156 GCA_026212715.1 Elanus axillaris
AAACAAGTTTTGCCACCTAAGCATACATTACAAATACAGAGCAATTGTTATTTTGCTGCCTAAACCACTGGTTTCCCTTCAGTAATGATTAAATGAGAAGCAGGTAACTGGGCTGGGTAGACCCATTTAGTATATTAATATTGTAAACCAGGCCAAGAAATGCAAGAGTCTGAAGCGAAACTAATTCATTCCACTCCCTCTGCCTGTATAGCCACTGGTATTCCTTTGCATCACAGGACTAATATCAGTTTTAATGGGTCCCAATTGGACTTAGATACCCTAGCAAAGATCAGTTCACATAGATCATTAAAATAATCATAAACCAGAACAGAATCCACTTTTAAAGGCTTATCCAATTCAGATGCTTTTTCTTCCTTTTGTCTCTCCCCACTGATTTATAATTTGAATAAAGAAGGGAATAGAAGCCTGGAGCATCTAGATTTTCTGGATGTAAAACAGAACCTACCTGGATTTCATGTTAACTGCTGTGTTGTAAGGTCAGTCCCCAACAGTGTCCATAAAGACTCTTAAATAATATGTATTAATGAATTAATACAGATAAGGTAGTGTTTTTTAACTAGGAAAGTGACATAGATTTTAGAAGACTTAATAGTAATAAAAACTCCTTTTAAGCTTGAAAGAGTTAATGGGATTTACTAGCCCATCTGCGCAAAAAAATGTATTCTTGTCAAGGAAATAAGAGGTGGAGTGCTTATGCCTTTGCATATCACCCAGTGATTACACCTCAGGAAGCATTATCTCGGCTGGTTTGGGCCATCCCACTTCCGACTGGTGCTTCCTCTGCAACCTCCCATCCTTTCCCTGCTGTTTTATGTGGAACTCACCAGCTCTGGCACTTTCCTTATTTAAATCTCCCTAAGGGCATCAGCAGTGATTGAAGTAAACAGTGTGCTCTTATTTCCAGTGTACATGCTTGTCAGAGAAAAGGCTCAAATCTTGGCTTCCTTCATGAAGGCTGCTCCGTGCCAGACCATGAGTACAAAGACATTTCAAAGCATGTTTTGGTCTTACCTGAAATTTCCCTCATTTTGAAAGATCTCTAGCTATACTGGTACCCTGGACAAACAAGCATCTCACCAGCTTTACCCTCATATTTGCAGTTCGCAAGCTGTTTTTAGTGTACAGCTAAGTGAAAAAAAGTATTTCTAAAGTGCTGTTCTAGAGATTCAGTTATTAAAATGGCCTAAAGGAGGGCTCTTGCAGCTGGATGTAAATTGAAGCAGGCCTGAGCCTATACCATAGTATGCTGGGGTAGAGTATGCCAGGATGCTGAAGGTAATGTTCAGTCAGTTTTTTCCTCCCATGTCACGTTCTGTACCATGTGAAATTTGGCTGGATCTACCCAAGCACTTTTGTCATCAGCTGGTTGCAGCCCACTGCTTCTCAGATGAGTTCCAACAAACTCCGACCTGATTTTGAAACAATTTTTGGTTTTATACCAGTACTGGCACTCCTTACTTCCCTTGTAATATGGCATAAACACAAATTACAAATCTAAACATCAGTACAGAAAGTTCACAGATTTCTTTTTTTGTCTTGGTTATTCCCTTCTACAAGTGCCCTCTAGGATCAAGATATAGTTTTAAGAAAAATAGACCAGGTGTGTTATGGAATACACTTAAACATGGCAACAAATACATTTTCTTTTTATAGTGCCTGCTGGAGTTGGTCTGATGCTTCTTGTTGCTTGGGCTGCATCCACTAAAACATTTGAAAATATAATCATTTCTGAAGATAATGGAATTTACTACAGTGATAAGGTCATTATTTTCATGCTGAACTCACAAATTATTTCCCCTACACACTCCATGTTTCAAACTGACATTTAGCATATGTAAATGTTTTGTGGTGTGCTACTTTTGTATTATGCTTCTGTGTCCAAAGCGAACAATGTTCTAAGAGGTTTTATTTATATGTGCCATACTATCTCAGACTAAACACATTATGCGAGCAAGTACCTCAAAGTTTTGAAAGAATGTTTTCCAAACCAATCCTTAATCTTGAGAAAATTAATGGGGAGTTCTTAAAAATCCCACTAAGCATATCAGTTGCATAGCTGTGAAATGGCATCCAGTCTGAATATGACTAATTTAGTCTTGTTCATCTTTAAATAATTCATGGAAAAACACAGAATCAAGTCTGCTTCATAATCCTAAACATAAGCCAAATATATCAGCAGTCCTTTCACTAAAACTGCAGGCTGTCAGATGACATCAGACTCTGAGTTGGTACGGTCTTCAGTTTGCCAAAAGTCGTCTTTAGAGAGGATGGCTATGGCCTCAGTGCTGTTTTTATATCTACACAGGCACCTCCTTTTCCCCCAAGCCTGACTAGAACTCTGTGAAGCATAAAGTTATGTCTGCTCAGATCTAATTGTAGACTATGGGTCTTTAATAATTCATTTTCCCAGTCAGGCCTGCATGGCAACTGTAAACCAAAAATGTGGTGGCTTGGGGATTCAATTCTACGTCCAAGATAAGGGGAAAGAAAACCTGCACCTATTCCAAGTTGCATCTCCAAAGTCTCTGGCACATGTGCCAAGATCAGATATTAAAAAGCCATCTTGCTTTACTCACTGCGGCCTACTATAATTGTATCATGTAGAGTTTTCCACCGATAGATATGAAAAACAACATTTCTTCTTTAAATGATGCAACATTGAAGGTATGTGCAGTAAACTGAAGATATCATGCCAAAGATCTAAGAGTGGATCAAACATAAAACATACAGATTTAATCTAGTCCTTTTTATTTAGGCACAAAGATTTGCATTGTTTTAAGAAACTGAGCTTACCTTGTTTCTGACTTAATTGACCTGAGTTTGAAATGTTATCAGAGAACTTCTGTGTACAATAAAAAAAAGTGTTCGCACAGTGCTGCACCCTTCCAAACAGGTTTGCCATAAAGAAAGGAAATTTATCTCGAATGGGATAGAGAGGAAGGGTGAGGGAAGACTTTTTTGTTTGGATCAGAGAGCACTTGCCTGGCTTTAAACAGCTTCACTTTGATCCAACCTTCAAAACACCAGTGCATTTGCTTTTACAGTGACTCTATTCCTCATCTTTAATTCTCATTTGCAGTTAGGGCACCCTGCCAATGAGAAGAGGAGAGCTCAGCACACAGTTTCAGTGTTTGGACTTGGAAACTCAGACCTTCACCTCTCAGACTTTGACCTACTGAATAAAAGTCTACTGAATTTTGAGCTGATCAGAAGAACAAACACACTGGCAGATACCAGGAGGAGGAGACTCTCCTGTATAAAGGAAACAGCACTAGTACAAGGAATTTGATCATACAAGATACAAGAAATTAGTGGGACAGAAAAAGCGCTGCACAGTGATACTTCTTGGACTTTCTCATGCAGAGGAAGAAGGTGCTGTCCTGACGTAGCGTTGAGGAACAGTTTACAAAATATAAGTAGATTTGTGCTTGCAGTAAGTTTAAACTGTCTGAAACTTCATCACTGTGCATTTGGAAACTGGACTTCTGTGTTCAAAATGAGTATTTAGAAACTGGGAAATCTTATACATTTCCTGGCAGCAACATTATCCTTTCTCTTACTCATGAATATATTCTGCCAAATCTGGACATTGTGACTGTAAAACCTGGTGTGACCCTTTAATATTAATGCCAGGAAAGATGATCCTGTCAGAGAAGTCCTGTGTTTATCAGCTTGTTTGTTTTTGCTAGAGTGTTGGATTCTCAGCCCAGCTTCAGACCACCCACCAAAACAAACAAGTAAAACCAAAAAACCCTAATCTGTGTGAATAATTCCTTCTTGGTTGTTACAGAATGCCAATTATCAACACAGAGGGTTTTAGTTAGTTGAAAATTAAAATAAAGTCTTTTTTTTTTAGTCTTAAATCTGAGCAATGCTTTGAATGACCTTTCCTAGTTCGTGCCACTACTATTGCCACTTTTTGTACTAATGGCTGCAGCAGAACAATTTGCAAGCTAATGAAAGAAAATGAAAACTTAAAACCTGCTTGAAGACAGTTCTTGATAAAAAAGCTTATTCCTAGATAAAAATGGATGTCTTTTCCCTTCAGTACTTAAAGCCAAATATGGTCAGGAGGCAAAGAAGTACACTGTCAGGTATTGCAAGTAGCCTGCAAGATTCACACAGGGTTTTATTGGCTTCAGCAGCGTGGCCTCAGCCATTTTGAGAGGACCGTTAGCTCTGCACCTTGCCAGCTAACAGTTTTGCAGCCCCTAAGCACTCCAGCTCCTCCCTTTGAGATCCAGCTTTTACACAAATAACTTTTGAGGCACTGCGTGTGGCAGCAGAACAGCATTCTGAAGCTTGGCTGACTGCTATCAGTGCAGTAGCAACATAATTCAAATAAGCAAATACATTTTATGAGGCTTATAAAAATCAGATTATAAAATATAAACTAGTCACTCACTTAAGTGAGGCTATTGCCCTATATGCTTTACAGCAGAGAAGGAAAGAAGTATATGTGTGTGTAAAGATTGTTATATAAATAAATCCAATGACTGTTTAGGCTTCAGTTTTATGTAATGGGCAAATTATACATGACATAAAATTTTATTATCTAAATTCCTGACGTCTTCCTTGGACCACAAAAAAGACAAGACATTTGCACATTATATCATAATGAGTGTCTTGGATGACAATTTCCTTTCTAATTTTTACTCAACTATTTGAGAGAACAAAGCCATTGTTAATAATACTAACTAAAAATCATGTATGTGCATTTTATATACACAACAGCAATATATATATGTATCATCTTTACAGTTTATTGACTGCAATAGGAAGTCCCATATCTGCTTAAAAGGTGGAACTATTTGATGCAGCACCAGAAAAATCTCTTGACAAACTTTACCAATAAATTAATCAAGTGTTATTTTACCTATATTACTTAGCAACTAACTTAAATATACAATCTAGAAGCAGTCTTTAATTTAGTGGCATTCAGGAGACGTGCTAGGACAAATCAAACTGTCTGCTTAGCCTAATCTACAGAAGGTTACTGTACCAGGCACTGAAGCAAACACTGACAAACTGCACTGCTACATAACATGCTGAAACAAGTAATGGTAAGTCGCATGATAACTATTCCGTTTTTATTTCTGTTTCCTAGTGTTTTAGAGAAAAAATAACATGTGCTTTTTCTCAGTGTTAGGGTCCTTTGTTCACTTGCAGAATGAAGATTTTTCTAAGTTTTTAATGTAGGTCAGACTACAGTCTTAAAGGTGTATTCACCATTTTAATTTAGATGCAGCTATTAAGCTTCCCTTAAAACATTCTCATTTCATAAGCCAAGAGCCCTGGCTCAGCGCTGTCGTTATAAAACTCAAGTTCCAAAATTAGTAAGTGGTAAAGGTGAAAAAGGATGGAAAAACAACACACCCATGATTCATTATTCATTGAGTGAGATCTAATATTGGATGAGAAAACTAACCAGCACTTTATACTTAGACTCAACTGCTTCCACGAAATGCATAGAAAAGGCAATTTTCATTAGATGAGCAGCAATCATAGCTCCCACTCCATAAGCAAAGATGTTCCCTCTTGCATTAGCATGGAGAGCTGGTTACTTCAGCTGATGAGGGACCTCTACCAGATCTCTGCAGGTAGAGACTGGGAGAGACACACTGCAAGTGCAGGCATCAGGTGTTAAGACAATACCAGTTAGCTTGCTCAAGTGTCTAGCTGACACCAAAGCTACTAATTCACAGTAATGGTAAAACTTCTCAAAGCAAACTTTTTCTTCCTGCCACTGAAAACTTTTAGTACTTTTTCACTTAAGACAGCAGTTCTTCAGTAGTAGAAGAGAAGCATTCAAGCAAAAGGAAAATTACAATTTTTCCTTTATATATAACAAAATATTGTGGGGAAAGTTGGTAGATGTGATGGAGGCCTTTTCCTAATCAAAAATGAGATTTCTTAACCTGAATTTCTCTGTTCTTCCACAATAACAGGCTTAATTAAAACAACAAGGGATATCCATTAATTTCATGCTTTCTTTATTTGCTGCTTGGCTGCTTTCCTTTGCTTTTATCATGAGTGGTAATTCCGCCTCACACACACACACCCTCTTCAGACAGTGAGTTTCCACATTACTATTGTAGGACTTGAGTGCTGTTTAGCACGGAACTAGAATCAGTTTACCCAGCTTAAAATAATATTTTGCTAGAGTCCCATAATTGTAGTCAAAGGGTGTTTTATTTGTATTTCAGGTAGTAAAGTACTAATTTTTCCTCTTTATACTTGAGGGGCATTTTAAAAACCTAGGTTCAGAACAAGTTAAGCCTTTGTGTTGCTCAGAAGATCTGAGGTCTGCTTAAAAAACCCCCAACATTTAAAATCTTCAAGACTCCAAGTCATAGCTGTACTGTCAGAGCTGGAGCTTAGTACAGAGCCGAGGAGGCAGCCCATAAAGGAGCCATTGTACGGGAAGCAACAGTATACAATTATGCATTTATGGAGGATTGACTGTTCTCTCAAATTTTTAATCAAGCTTTGTCTCACAGAAGTGCGGTCGAATATCCAAGCTGCACCTTTTCCTTTCAAGTGCATCCTTCACTTGATTCTCAACATAATACATCCTTCTTTATAGACACTCCATGCTTTGTTTAATTAATGAGATCACCTTCTCTTTTTCCCCTTCACCACCCTCAATGCCTTGAACTGGGCTGCTTTTTTAAGCTACCAGACTGATTTCTATTGCCATTTTTATAAGAAATTTTGTAAGGATTCTTTCTCAGCATAGGAACTAATGACTAAATAGAGTTACATTTTTAAAAAGCTTTTATTTTTGTGTCTTGCCAAATGATTAGCTTTTTTTGGATGCACCTTGGAAGTTAAAAAAAAAACAAACAAAACTTGAAGGAAGTTGTAATTGCTTTTTTGCTTTTCTTCAACCGTTTTTTCTGTAAAGCAAATGTGGGAGAAAAAAAAATGTGATGAGAAAGATCTATATTCCACAGATGCTAAGTGCCAAGGTACCACTGTTTTTTAAATTGATTTGTTTGAAACTGATTTTCAATCTCATTACAAATATTTTGTAAATCATGGGCAAATTTCCTATATACTGCCTAATTACGCTACCTAGTAACTACCTGTGTTCATTTGAAACCACCAATTTCCACAAAGAACAAACAATACATTCTCAGTTAATGCAGTTCTGCTTATTCTGTCTTTAACTACGGACAGAGCAGAGAAAGCAAAATTTTAGTGATCACTTTTTTTTTAAAGGATAGCCTTTAGAAGTGCCAATAGACAGAAAGCCTATTAAACACCATATGATGTATCCAAGATTATAGCAGACCATAAGCCCAAGCTTACTGACCATCTCCACCCAGGTCAAAATACTTAGTTAAGCACTCTTCATTTTAATTGTTGTCTTCAACTTCGATTTAAATTAGGTTTAGCATTATGCTTTTAGTTTCAGCAGCAAGAAGCCTTGAGATAAAAATACTTTTAATTATCTTAGGAAGATATACAATGGCAGCTACATGTAATTTCATAACACTTAAGGTTTTAATTGATATTCTTCATAAAGTTGACTATGGAAGTATGAAAGAATTCAGAAAAGTTCATCTGCAGTATGACTAACATGGGCCAGGCTCCCTGCCTGATAAACAGATTGTGCCCAGGAACTGGTGTTACTCACTTAACATGGCTTTATTTAAAAACATTCCCTTGGCATACCCACAGCCCCAAGAACAGGGACCTTCCAGCAGGGGGAAAGAAGATGTTATTGCCCTTTTTCATTTAAGCATATGTTTGTTTTCATCATAGTCAGCAAAATACTTAGACACGTGCTGTGCTTTTTCTTTTTCTTTTTTTTTTCCTAAAGTGGCCTTTTATACTTTAACTTTCAGTCAACTCTTAGTTTATTTTTCATAAAGGAGGGAAACTTACAAATATTTTTATATCCATTAGAGTTCAGTTAAAACAGAGACTAGGTTTTTACTTGTGTGAATCTGTCCTGAAAGTGGGGGAAAAAAAAGCAAAACAACAAATGAACAACATACATGCACTACTCTTTCCAAGGAGCAAGATTTGCAGGACATAATAGCTTTTTCTAGACCAGCTGGCACAGCTGGAGAAAAAAAAAAAAAAAAAGAACAAGCTTTTCAGCATGCAAGCCCTTCTTCAATTCTGAAACAGGAGCAGGAGTCTTGCAATGTAAAAGGAATTGTTCAGCTGAGTTTTATTAAGTCAAGCATTTAGATGGTCTGAAAGATTATGTAATAACTTGGGAGTCCAAGGATGTTCTATGGGCTTGGGTTTTTTGTGTGTGCAGCAGCAGCAGCCGCAGACCTTCTCCCACATTTTGGGAGCAGGTTCTGCAGTGGGCAGCGAGCTGCCAGGAAGGTCAGTTGGAAAACATCAGGGAGCACCAAGGCCTTGTGCTGTCCAGGGACTAAGCTTGCTTAAGGAATGCCTGCCTCACTGCACATATTCAAAGTTCCTTTCTTTTTCCTTTTTCTTTTTTTTAAGATGACAAGGGGGTTTTTCCCCCTCCCACTAGAAAGATAGATCTTATGCCATACCTTGAATGTTTTATAATAATTTTACAAAGCTGTATGTGGGGCCAGACTGTGTGCACAAACTAATTCATTCCTCTTGCCCCCCTTGAAAAAAAACCACATGTCTTCAGGGAGACGTGCAAGCATTAGGCCAACATGGTTTCCCTGAGGGAGGCAACCCATCCATATGGAACAAAAATTTCAGGAATATGTTGCTAATTTCACATGTCAAACTGTAACTCTTACCTGGTTCAGCTAAAGTAAATAAAGGTGCAAACAGACAGTAGCAACTAGCTTTGTTTCCACTGGAACAGGAATAAGCTGGAGTATGTTTGCTCCTGAATAAAGAAAACACAGCTATTGACTGAGCCCAGCTCATTCGGATGATTCAAATTAAGCATCAGGCATTCAGGCCTTGATGTACATATGTCAGTTACAGAAACACAGGCAGAAACTATTCTGAGAGCTTGTGTGCAGCACTACTTACATTACTTGCAAGTATGTATTCATGGCAGCTTTTCTACTTGTAAGAAGAGAGCTCTGAAATAGCTCAACAACAAGATATTAAAGACATGAATATTGCCAATCTTTTTGTTGTTGTTTACAAGAGAGCAAAAAGGGACAAGAAACTAGAAGACCAATATAGGGGACAGAGAGAAGAGGCTGGGAGAAGAAGCCAATGAGAGCAGGAAACTGAACTAGGGGTTGTTCAGAGGCAGAAGAATTTGTAACCCTAAAGCACATTTTCTTCAGAGCTGAAATAAGATCCAGGACTCCTGAAGCTCAGCATGCCTTTACTATCAGCATATATTTATGAAACTCAGTGAGAAAACTCATGGTTCATTTCCCTTTACGGTTTGTGCTTACATCTGTATTGAACAGCAAAGACAAAAAGCAGAGTTTCCAACTCAAGATCTGAAGCTGCTAAATGATTAGAAAATCCCTATTAGTGTGCATGCCTTCAAGAAGCTTATCACAAGTTATAGAAGGAACCTAATTTTCTTATACTTCTTCTGACTGTAATAGTGCTTATTTAAATAGGTATTATTATTCAGGACTTTATTTTCAGTGTGTTAGATATATAGCCAAGTGCACTATAAAAGGTATATTCTGTTTACATATTCTTGCAGTTGCTACATGATCTGCTCTTCAAAGTTCTCCAGTTTCAAAAAGGCTACAGGCTCTAGATCTCTAAGACCAGTCTTTATAAGAAAGTTTTAAAATATTAAAAGGTAACATTTATGTTTTCAAATATATAATCTGCTTTTTTCCATTATAATTTTTGCTTTCATAGACTATAAATAATAAGGAACGCTTGCTACTTTTACTTGTTTCTGCCAAAGTTACTGAGAGTGGGTTTGACATTTTGATCATATGTGAAGAAAAGAGCATGCAATCTCTTTTCTTAGAACAGAAGATCTTTTCAAGGGGTTTCCCTTCTCAGGAATATAGGAGCTATTTTCATGCTAGAAATCCACTTCATGTTGCATGTATCAACTGGAAACAATTACCTTTTGAAAGAGGAAGTTTTCAATTTTAGTATGAGTGAGCACCATCTGTAATTTAGTGCCTTCAGGCTGCCTTGACTAAAAAGTTCAATAAGTTAAAGCCAGGGAAAAGGAAAAAAAAAAAAGGAAACTTCAAATGTTTCCAGCAAAAATTAGTCTTTTAGTCTTTTGTTTGCACATAGATGATTATGTTTGTTGGGATGGTTGTAAAAGTGGTGCTTTTTTTTTTTTTTTTTTTTTTACCATTTTCTGAGTTTGTTTGAAGTGTTGCTGCTGCACCATTGTGAGGATGTAGTCCAGATGTCATCATTTTGAAGTTCAGGAATGATGATGGATTATCCTCAACACTGTTTTTAAACAGAATGCAAATGTAGAGCCAGCCTAACAGCCTGGCTTGCCTTTCATTTTAGAAACATCAAAAAATATAATAGTTTTTGGTTCATTCTGAAGAGAATTCTAGAAATTTCATTTTAAAAAAAAATATTTTATATAAGAAAAAAATAGAAACATTCACACACAAACATTACATCTGTACACAACCACCACCCCCTCCATTTTTTTTTAATCTTCATACAAACCATTTCAGCAACAGGTGAATTGCAAAACATGTCAGTTCTGTTAGAAGAAATATCTTAAAATGGGTTCTTATCTGAATCTTTTCCTAACTAAAGCATATAAGCATAATTTTTAGTCTGCAATGAAGGTCTGGAGATATTAAGAAAACAGACTTACTGATATGGTTTTCAATCCTACTGTTTAGGACAGGAGTGGAACTACCGTTTTCGTACATGCAGCATGTTTCTGAAGTATTTTAAGACTTCTAATCACCTCCAAAGCCACCAGAGTTAGAGGAAGTTGTATGCAGTCAGTTAAAAAGGCTTTTATTATTATTTTGTACCTTAATCTTGTTCCATGATATGCCATTTCCATGTGTTTAACAATTACTAATCTTATTCAGCCATCAAGTGTCATTTTCCCCCATCTATTGTCTATTGTTTGCTTTTTCCAAGAATTATTTATACTTCATCTCCAGATGTCTTGCAAACCACCTTGCCCTCTCCTTTCTTCAAATACAATATGTACCTTAGCTAAGAAACTGTATAAAGTTGGGTAACATCAAGGTTTTGATGTTACATGCAAGCATTCTTTACCTGATAATGTGTGACATTCAACTATTTGTTGTTGTTGTTTGTGGTAGTGTTCTTGATCTATCAATCATAATATCTCACTTTCCAAGGTATTTTGGCTCAGCCACAATAAGGGGGCCCAACCTTCACAGCTTCGTGGGTGGGGAGGATGGAACAACAAGGGGCAAACAGAGAAGTGTTGTGACCCAAGCGCTGCACAGCTGCTTACTCAGGACCATGCCATGTTACACAGACTTGTACACACCAGATACAAGCAGCACGAAGGGAGAGGACTCTGTCTGGCAGACCTGTACATAACCACAAGCAGGTTAGGTTAAGAACAGGTCCTTTCTTTGCTGTGGGGAGAAGACTTTAATCCACAATTAGGTAGGTACAGAGACCTTGTAACTTGGGAGAGAAAACAAGGACACAAAAGATAAAGAACTAGCCTCTCAGAGGAAGATGAAAACATGACATGCAGGACTTCTCTGTTCTCTTTGTTTCTGCACCATTGTGTGGCAGGTATCTTTCCTGCTAATGGTGATCAGCTCATAACAGTCACTCATAAAGACAGAGGACATACCTACACATCAAGACCACAGTCTGGTCTTTTGCTGAGGCCTGATGAACACTGATGTTCTCCCTAACGTCTCTAAACTTGAGGCCTCTTTCAAAGCAGCAGCAAGTGTGACAAAATAGGCTCAGAATTCAGTGCATACTTCCAACAGGTTCATCCATAGCTTTGGCAAGTGTGATGGGTTGACCATGGCTGGACGCCAGGTGCCCACCAAGTCGTTCTATCACTCCCCCCCCCCCCTTCGCTAG
>JANZLQ010000061.1:1390256-1438530 GCA_026212715.1 Elanus axillaris
CCAGCAGCTTCTCACAGAAGCCACCCCTGTAACCCCCCCCCACTACCAAAACCTTGCCACAGAAACCCAATACAGCAAGAGGACAGCTATGCTTCAGTCATCTCTCCAAAGACTCAGGGTGATCACAATGCACACGAGAACCTGAGTGAGAGCACTGCTTACAACAAAAGCATCAAGGCCTCTTGATATAGAAGTGCACAAACCCCATGACAGTCTGCAACTGGCATTTAAAAGGGAAATGTTGCAAGAGAGGAGTCAGTCAGCCTTGTTGGTGCCAAAACAATTTTTGGCACAGAGACAGCTTGCTTTCTCAGGTGGGCTGCTTCCAAGTTAATGCTTCTTAAGGGAATTATGGAGAAGCTGAGGATTTCTCTCAGAAGCATTAACTTCTTAAACTAAATATGTAAAGATTAATGTGGAAGAATGAAAGGAAATAATTTTCAGAAGCATAGTTCACATTTCAATGTATTTTGTGTGTAAAGTAGCTTACGTTTCATTAAAATCATGCAAGACAGGCATCAAAATAATTTTTAAGTCATATCCTACTAGCTTGCAGTGAGAGGTAGTTTCTAAGCTTCCATGTCAACTGTGAAAGAGCATAATATTACAATTTGGACAACACTTTTCAGGGCCTAGAGTAAGCCCTCTCAAAATTTCTTACCTTGATGCTAATAATTCCTTGGAGCACATGAAAGGTGAAAATGAGAAAGCAGCAAAAGATTATGCATCAGAAGTTTGTTGATACTTTGTTGATACAACTCTGCCTTGTCCCCCACCCTGAGCGGCACAAGAGGATGGGGAATGGGGGACCGTGGTCAGTCCATAACAGCTCCATTCTGCCGCTTCTTCCTCCTCACACTCAACCCCTGCACCAGTGTGTGTCTTTCCCACAGGCTGCAGTCCTTCAGGGTAAACCTGCTCCAACGTGGGCCCTCCATGCACACAGTTCCTTCATGGCTAATCCGCCTGCTCCACCAGGGTCTTCCATGAGCTGCAGGTGAATCTCTGCTCTGGCACCTGGAGCACCTCCTCCCCCTCTCCCCTCAGTGCCCACAGGGCTGTTTCTCACCCTTTTCCCCTCACAGCCGGGCAGTGTTCTGCCCTTTCTCACACAGGCTCTCCCCGAGGCTCTACCACGATGGCTGCAGGGCTGAGCCATGCCCTGCGGTGGGTCAGTAGGAGCCGGCTGGAACTGGCTGTGTCCAGCTCGGGACAGCCCCGGCCTCTCCTCACAGAGGCCACCCAGCAGCCCCCCTGCCAGAGCCTGGGCACTGACAGCTAGTACAAAATTACATCCCTAAGCAAGGGGACTGCCTCTGTCTCCTGTTGGAAAGCTCTTCCAAGTTTTTTCCTTACAGTTCCAACAGCCTCCAGCCTTTACATGTATGCTGCACTATTCAGGTTTTTTGTTGCTTTCTAATTTTACATCAGCTGTGCTGGTATTTCAAGGTTTTATTCTTCTTCAGACCTCATCAAGTATTAGATTTACTGCATTAGGCTGGGCCACCTGATGTCAGTAGGAGTAGCTCCACTGAAGACTTAAATCCCCATTGAAGTGTTTGGTAAATGCAGCAGTAGCTGCAGTGACAGCTTAGAGAGCCACATGTGTTATATTTTGCTTCGTGCTGTTTCTGTCTCAAACCAGGTAAAGGGAAGGTGATTGTTTTCTTTTTACAATTAGTATATACATCTATACAGTTAGATAAAATTTTCACAGAGGTTAGACTACAGTGTGACTATCATCACCATCATCCTACATTCTGCCAACAGGGAAAGGTAGTTCATGTCTTCAGGTAACTGAGATAAAGATTTTATTTTATGAAAGCAGTGCTTGAATTCAACACTATAATTTAATCTCTTCATCACAAGCATCTGAGAGCAGACTGCTAGTTAACACCACTCTTCTCACCTCTCAGTCAAAATGCAAGGAGAAGAATGAAAACTGGGAGCTTTACCTACAAACCACTAGCAGAATGTTTTCAAAGGCATTTTGAATCCAGAAAAGATTTGAAAATATAGGTATTATCTGTTGCATTAAATGTCTTTTTCATATCTGTCAGCAAGTGTGAAACAGTAACTTAAATGAGCCACTACTAATGCTCTAAAGGTTACACATTTTGTGGCCGAGATATCCTTTTATAATGGCTTTTTTAATAGTTCTTACTCTTTTCACCCAGATCTACTCTTCCCCTGTGTTCAATGCTAGTCAATCATGAATCGCATGCACAGAATGCTGGAGAGTCTGTGGGGGAAGCAGTCCACAAGACAACCTGGTACTTGGTCTATAGCTATACGAAGTAATTTAATGGAATAAAGTGTTCATTAAACTTTTGTAAGACTAGTGCAAAGTTTTCTCATTTATTTAAGTACTTGTAATTCTTTACCTTTGTAGCAAATAAATATTTTCAAATGAAAGAATGTGCTAAGTCGTATATCTGATATACCTCATAGCATTCATTGTCACTATTTTTAGGCCTCAACTCTTTGTCCTGAAATAGGACAATTCAAAATTTTTTACTGTACCAACAGACCTAGTAGAAAAAGACCCCACTCAGGTCTTTTGGTTGAACATGACTTCATGACTTCTAGGCATGTCACTGTGTAAGATGCATATGATTGTTAAAGACATTTTGCTAGAAGGTGTTTCTGTAAGCTAGCAAGTAACTTTTGTTCTACAAAATGTTACCCATCATGGACCAGTGCAAAAGATCATTTATCTACTTGAAGAGCAGTGCAGAGCAGCCCGGGATCAGTATCATATAGTCAGTTATGCTGCCCAGAGGACTCATGGGAAAATACTCAGGTGAATCCTGAATAAGCAAACCTCTGATGAGCTGTTCAAGCAACCCTCATGTTATACCAGTATATTTCCCTAATACTGGCAAAGGCCAGCTCAGCGAGGTTGGCAAGAAAGTTCACAAACTGTGAATGAATTACCATTACTTTGCATGGTAAGGTACCGTCAGTTGTACCTTCCACACTGGGGTTCAATGTCAAGACCAATAAAAACATTTTCAAATAACTGACTGCATTACAACATACTTAAATGATGAATATGCATTTTGAAATTTAAAACCAAGAGCACTTATGGAATGTTACAGATTTTCCCAAATAAAATACCAGAAAAGCCAGAAAGTGTGGGACAGAAACATAGTCTAGCACCTTGAAAAACACACACAGAGCTTGTGTTGTTACGAAAATAATAAAAGGGGTAAACATAACAGCAGTCTTAAACTTAAAACCTTGACATCCCTAGGCAAACTAATAGATGTTATACTGAAATGTAACGTTATTAGTGCGTTATGAATAACGGGGCTCTATGTAAACTGAGTAAAAAAATTTCCCTATAGCAGTAATGCTGGATTTGTGTCTCAAAATTCTGTTAAAGCTTTTGAAGCAGTCAAGTAGCACAGGCTTAAACAGTTGATGGCAGACCTGTATTGTCAAGAAGTTTCCACCATGGTCTTTTATTAAAAGCTTTGAGTGAATCATCTTTCACACAAGCATATAATTACTCTGGAGGATTCATGACCTTCACAACAGGCTGTAGCAAACAGTATGAAAACATTCAAAGGTTTAGACTGGTAGAGGATGAGTCCATCAGTAGCTACTGGGTATTTTGGTCCAAAACCAACATCTCATTCATAAAGGTCTTACACTATTAGCTGTTTAAGTTGAGAAAACAAATCCATACATTAAACAGTCTCAATACACCTGGTTTATATACATACTTGCTTAAGAGCTTAGTACTAGACAGGACTGAAGATATGACTCTGAAGTAGGTAGACCTTTATTTAGTCTGACTCAGTATTGAGATCTTATGTAAATTTCAACATTTATATACACAATTTCCTTTTCCCCACCCTCTTCTTTGCATCATTAGTTCATATTCTTTTGCAGTTCCATTTGGTTTTAAGTTATGTAAAATGTTTTCATCACTCACTGCTATTAGTTATCAGTTGAGTGCACAATTCTGTTCCAGGCCACAAACTCTTCAGAGAACACAGACTCTCCAAGAGCAATGCTATTTCCTTAATATCACTGCACTGGGAAGAGGAAAGTGGCCAAGACATCCATTGAAGTTATCCTTTACAATCAGGATGCTTTGCTTCCAAGTGTTCGTATTTGCTCTGTGCAACTAATGCATGAGAATATAGGCAGTTCTGAAGTCCTCAGTGTTTCTTTTAAAGTACACCACACCTATTAAAACTGGACAAATGGTTTTTCTCCTATCAATAAATACTGGAGCATTGCCATTATTAATCTTGCTATTCATAAGAATTCCTTTAACAGTCAGCAGATAAAATTCCAAGGAAATTTTTAGTAGGAATAAGGATATGAACAATCCTCTTGCAGACTTTTAAAGTCAGTGAATTCATTGCATGCCTCCTGATTAGCTAAGATGCCCAGAAGGCCCAAGTCACAGCTTACAATAAGAACAGTAAGATGCAAGTAGACTAAATGCAAAGATGTTAGATTAATAGTTCAAAATCTGTTCTCTATATTTTTCTTTTTACAAGATTAATTTGACAATATCAGCTTTAACACAACCATTTTAAAGATCATGAACCCTAGAACCTCCTCCCAGAAGTTAATCTGGGGATATTACTCAGGAGTAGAAAATATCTATTACACCCCTTCTTTTACTTATGACAGCTACTAAAGTTCAGTTTGACATTTCTACACCAACATATTCCAAAAGTTTTGTTGTGGTTTGTTTTGTTTTTTAAAAGCAAGCTACTTGGTTTATAACTAAGAAAAAAATACTGGTTGTGACATTAAAATTATCTCACTCTGCCCTGTTGTACAGTACATTCAGTTGTACTTCATGGTTTCTGGGTTTTGCTACTTATTACAAAACAGCCTAAGTCTCAAACTACAGCTTTTATACCTGTTCGCAAGACATGCTGTAGTTCAATCAGTTTTTCCTTCTGCTTACAGTGTGGCCAGCTTCAGCTTTCTATACCACTTACTAAACAATTTGACCAGTTTACCTTGCTAAATTAATCTTTCCTTTTTCTAAACAATGGATTAAAGAAATTAAAGTTATGACTTCATTAAACTTTCTGCCAATTAAATGTTTATGGAAGAAGAGGAAAATAGAAACCATATTGCCCTGGTCCCATTCTAATCTGTCACAGGTTCATTAAGATGAGCCTCATTAACCATACAGTTAAGGGGTAGCCTGATTTACCACTCTATAAAAAGAAAAAGTTGAATAACCAACCAGATACATCAGAAGACTGTTTTGAGAAGCTTAATTGCAATAATAGCAACCCACCTGCCTGGACTGAGCATCACTTCCCACCTCAGTTTCCCTGTTTTTGTCCCATACTTGCAGCTACTGAGATAAAAAAGTATTTTTGTAAAAAGGAACTAAGGAAAACAGTATATTTTCCTTACCACAAAACATGAAGCTATAAAGACCACTAGGGAAGACATTCACAGTCATTCCTCTGCTGATACATTTCACCTGAGGATAATTTTGTGAGTAAGTTGCAGGGGGTACCCTCACAAGCCACCACTGACAAAACACAAAGCAGAAGAGTAAACTGGATATTGCCTTCTGTCCTCAATTTTTCTCCCCTGCCAGTCTCACTTCAATACTAACACTTCCTAGCAGATTCAGTTCTAGCTTCATTCATTCTCAAAAGTCATCAACTTCAGTATCTCAGCTTCACAAGGCAACAGTCCAGGAAGGACCTAAACACCCTCTCATCCCTGACCCCCAGTCCTGCAAAATCTTTTCCACCCCTACAAATTAGGCCATTTACTCTCATAAAATCTTTTCTCTGAAGTTATTAGCTCTTTCCCATTCTGACTGACAGATGTTTGGACTGAGGGCTTAGCATAAGTTTAAACTCATCTAGTCATGTGAGAAAGAATCAGCTGAGTTCTAAACCTTGTCAAAGGTCAGTTCATCCAGGAACAATAGTTAATGTGCGTTTGATACAACTGTCTACAAAAAAAGCTGTGCAGTTATGGTATTTTTCTAAAATGCCAGATTATATTTAAAATTCACTACATGTACTAGAATGTCTAACTTATTGGAAAAAAAATCACATTTTGCAGAATTGCTTAGTCACCTAGGGAAAATAAGCATTTCACTGAAAAATTATTTGGAGTCTTCCCTATTATTTTATATAAATTCATATCTTAGTTTAATCTAATTCTCCCTGTCTTTCCCCTTCCTGTGTTTATTAAGCATTCCCATAGGCACCAAACCACCTTGAAAATAGGTTCTTCCCAGAACACAATAACATGCATTGTTTTCGTGTACAGCAGTGAACCATATAAGCCTTAGTTTCTCTTGCCACCTAATGTTCTCCAATTGTTCAGCTGACATGTAAAAACGACCAGCCACAGCAATAACCAGAGATATCTCTTTCTCCAATGATGTCTTAAAAGCAAAATGTAACCTCATTTTAAAAAGAGGGGATCTATAACTCTACTCTACAGGTACAGTTCTGTAGTCCCTGTGACATGAGGTACAGTACTTGATTTCTGGAGAGAGGTGGGCTGTCTTTGCTGGGCTCAGCATTTCCCAGGGATAAGTTCTGCACATCTTTTCTTTCCATTTGTGAGTCATTTTGTTCCCTTCTGAGGCATCTAATGCCCCTCTGCAGGGGTAAAGAGCCCAGGAAACCAACCCGTTTTCTGAATTCAGCACCAGTGTTAAGAAGTTAGAGGTTCATTCATTCCTGCAATGCTAAACACTGGTAAGTCTCTCTGCAACTAGCATTTATTCTCTTGTTGAAACCCCTATGCCAAAATAATTCTGCTCGATTGACTGGCAAAAGCTGATGGGATTGATATGAAGTCAATAGTAGGTAGATAATTTCTATCTTAAGTATGGAGTGAGAATTTGATATTAAGAGAGAGGTTACACTGGAAGTAAAAGGCATAATAGATATGGATTAAATAAATAAAAATGTTCAGGAAAGTATGTTCTTTTTCTTTCTTGATCTACTTAGATTTATTGGAAAGCCTACTGCAAACTGAGTTTATTTTGTTATAATCAGTAGTGAAATCACTGCTATCAAGCATCATTTCAGGTATTTAATTAGCATCATGTGCCATGTAAAGAAAGCTTTGGAGTGCATTAAAACAATCTGAATGGTTGGAAGATATAAATAGAACAAGAGAAAGTCACTTTGGCTTTGAAAGAAGGTTTTAATTAATTATCTAAAGCATAACATAATAGGTAAAGTGAAAATGAAAGTTAATTGGAATACTTTCTTCCTTCAAAACTTTGTAGTATAATCTTATCTGAAACTCATGACCAAATATTATTATTATATTTTAAGTAATTTTTCAAAGAATAGAATATAGGAATGGAGGGGAGTGTGAAGGAGAGGAGAAACAAGGCAGGCACGTGAAGTTAAAATACCTGTCTGAACATGTTCGGGTCACTGTAGTTGAACATTGTTTCTTTTCCAGAATTTGAAAAGCATATAAACATGTGTCAAAACAAGAATCACTAAATATTTAATTAAGTCAGTATTGTACTGACCAGTATCACTAGGCATGTTGCATTCTTCCATGACTGCTAAAGCTATAACAAAACAGTATGTTGTCCAAAAATTTGAGTATCTGGAGTAAGCCTCTTCTCACCCTTTCCTCACACACAAAGGGGACCAAGGTCTCACACCATCAGGATTTCGTGTGAAAAGGCATAAAATAAACCCATTCTGAAGAGAATATACTTTCATTTCTGCTTGCTAGTCACACAGTATGGGTGGCAAGCAAAAAGTTTTCAGAAGATGAATAATGTGTACAATAAACGCATGTATATATATGTGTATATATAAGTATATATATAAACATCTTGAATATGTTGGCTTTTACCTTTAAAATGTTTTAAAGTTGAGAAAGTCTTTCTACTGTAATTTTTTGCCTCTGAGGAAGGCTTGAAAATGTAGATCTGACTCACACTCTCCTAAGAAGCAGTTGGTGATATTACAAGGTATGGCTGCCTCCTCAAGACCTGGCAGACCTGTGGAGGTCCCAGCAGGGATGTGATGAGCTCTGCCAGTCCAGCCCCAGATGTCCTGGCAGAGGATGCTCTCCTGCCCCTGTGTGACCAGCTGGGCAGCAACAGGCTTTCTCTCAGTTCATGTTGGTCTCTCACCTGGATACCAGCTCTAATCCAGCCTGTCGAAATCAATTGTGGGTCCAGCCTCCCACCACCTACATTTTCCCTACATCTATCTGACCAGTGGCAACAGCCTCCATGTAAGAATCAACAGAAGAGACCAAGTTTCTGCATTTTGGCTGTTGCAGTTCACAGTTGGATATTTCACTATAAACCCATCCTCATCTGTGCTATAAATGATGTAGTTCACATTTTTAATTGCAGCCTTTACAGTGCGGGGAATCAGTCTTCAGGAAAGGAGTACAGGGGCCAGAAAAGACTTAAATAGGCACAGTGAGAGCTACCTGGAGTAACAACTTCAAGAGGAGTGAACTACGCAGTTACCAGTGAGCAGAGGCACTTAAGACACCTCCTCTGTCCTGGCAGTAGCCTCCCTGAAACTGAATCAGGAGCTCTTGTAACTATAAGGAGTTTTATGTTATGAGCTTTATGTTATTAAATGCTTGTATATCTGTTTATACAAAATAAAGGACACTGCCATGGCCACTGGGGCCATGGTTTCTTCTGATACTGGTTTGACTGAAGCAGCATGTATGTGCATACCTCTTGCAGGGAAGCCACGTCTCTAGGATTACCTCTCATCTGGCACAAGAGCAGAGTATTTGAGCTGTGATCTTGCTTCATCCACAAACTTGATATGTTGACAGAAATTATCTTGTTAGAGGAGCAGGCAACAAAATCATAAATCTTGCCTTGCAGAACAAACTATGTGCCTGAGGAAGACTTTGTGACCTATCTTTCTGCCCTAAGGGATCCCATGTTTGGTCAAAACATCTACTTTGAATGGATGCCTGCATGTTACAGTCTTTTCCCCACCCTGTTTCTTGAACATTTTTGACAGACTGAATTTTTTTTTCCTCATCACTTAAGATTTTAGGGTGGGAAAGGGAGAAGGGCTGATTGTATGATTTTGTTTGTAATTTCAGACTGGGTTTAATGCTGATGAATTGGACAGAAGAGGTATATAAAAACAAATATAATACATAACCTTTTTTTTCCCACCTTTTGATATGAATTAATATAATACACACTTCTGGGGCTGCCAATCCATGTTTGACTACCATTTCCAAGTCTGAACAGTTATATTGCTGTGGAATTCAAAAGTGTCTGGTGTTTATGAGCAAACTATATATAGCTTTTTGCAGTGTATTTTTTCCCAAGAAAAAAATTACATTTTTGCTCTGTAGATAAAGATGTTTCTGCAAACACTGAACTATTTGACAGACCTTATGTTTCCAACCTTTTAATCCATTAAAACCCAGTAGCACATGATTACCACGGCATGATGTATGCACATCAGCTATTGTAATGATTAAGATTTAAAAACACTAAATGCTTTCCTCTTCTCTCTTAAATTTGACTGATGAGCACAGAAAAGCCTCCCAAATGATCACTGCACACACAAATAGTTTGGCTGCCTGATAAGTCTAGAAATTACAGAAGTATAACTTAAGGTTCTCCTGCTGCTTTTGCTCTTTGTGATCAGAAAATTATTTTAAGTTGTGAAGGTGCTATGGCAATGCATTTCAAATATTTCTAACACGTTTTTCAGTAAAATAATCACCTCACAAATGATGATATTTATATGTGGGGTATAGAGAACATTGGCACACTTTCTGCACAAATTTCTGAACCTTCGTAAAAGCTGTGCTTTTATTCACATTAACAAACTCTCTCAGTGACTATTCACCTAATATTTCCTCCTGCAGAAAAGAGGAAACTACAGTTCTATCATTATCCATTAACCAAAATACCTTTCTCACTTGTAATGATTTTTAATATATTTTTGAAAGAGAAAATATTACCCTTTTCCAGAGAACCCACAAAAATTATTCTGCTATAAACAATTGCTCAACATTGAAAAAATCCCATTTCATTTTTTTAAATGTGAACATTCTTAAAGTATGGCTGAGTTAGGTGTAGTTTCCCAGTTAAGCTCCAGTCTTGCACCACCTCATTTACCTCCACAAAGGCCAAGTGATGTCAGTGGGAAACAGACCAAACACAACTGGGACTTCATGAATTCTAATCTGGGTTTGAACCTGTTATTTTACTTAGAGATTTCAAAATTTGCATATACTATTTTTGTACTGTAAATGTAAGTAAGTAAGACTTCAGTCACTATTGATAAAACAAAACTGGTATTTAAAATGCAGGGCCTTCCACACATCACATATCTGTTGAGGCTGACATAAGAATACACCAACTCTTAAATGTATCCTCTAATTAAAGCTTCTCTTCCTCCACAGTTTCACTTTATTATGTATTTTAATGGAGTGTTTAATGTTGAAATTTGGAGACTCTGTTGGTTAAAACTAATTCTGTTGTTTTATTGCAATAAGAGTTTCATTGTGAATGCTGACATATAAAATCCGAGAAACAAAAAATACTGTGAAAATATATGTTGCTGTTTACATTACTACTTAAAATGATCCTTGAGAACTTGTTGTCTTCTTGGCTAGCCACATATTGCATGGATGCTGCCTTCTTTTCCATAACTGCACACAGTCACTTTGCCTTCTGATGATAATACACTGAAGGGGATTGAGAAAACCCAACCTGTTTAAAATGGCTTTGCTCTGACTTACACATACAGACACAGTACATTTCCTTCATCCACTCATTGGTGATAACTGTTAAGTAACTTCTTGGTATGCAGTCAAAGAATCTCCCTAACAGATCTTTTATAATAATTTATGATCTACCCCTGCAAGTTTCCTTTGTTTTTTGGAATAATCATGTATAAGAGCAACTTATAATTAATTTATACAGAGAGATATATTATAGGCGATATAAACAGAAGCTTCTATGTCTGCAATTGTAGCTATTAAGTTCTCTATTCTACCACTAGTAAGAGGCTCAACGTGGAAGTAGAAGACAAAGCGTTTTCATTCTTTCCTCCGAGTGAACAAGAATTAAAAAAACAAAGAACAAAATCTATACATTATTGGTAATCAAAACAGCACATAGTGCTTATGCATAAAGAGGAAAAATTAATTTTTCTTCAGCAAACTTACCTACAGCATTTATCTGCTCTTGAGAGTCTGACTATGCTATTGCTGTTGCATCTGTCTATTGCAGAATGTAACTAACTCCAAAATTCTTATGAGAATATATTTTCAAGTTGCATTTTTTATCAAATCAACATTACAGAATTTGTTTAAACAAAGCAAGCTGGAGTTTTTTCAGTTTTGTTCAACTAGAAGATATCAAAGTAGCCAAATGACAAACAACTAGAAGCACTAGCAGTGTGTATGGAGTCATCAATTACATCATGCTATCATGCTTGCAGTCCAGCTGAGTAAGATAAAAGCTGCTGGTAAAATGGATGAGGCAAACTAAAAGTCCATAGAAGACACATATAATCCATTTCCTCCATGACTGTGATAGCACTAATACTGGCCATAAATCAAACATATGAGATATATTAATAAGGGAAATCCTTTGTTGATGAGTCTAACAGATGGATTAATTGGGAGCCAATTAACTGATGAAGTGAATGAAGCGCCTCTAAAAGAAAGCTACAATTCAATGATAGAATAACTATTTGAATTGCTACTCCTCTCTGTATAATAAAGAACAGCTGTTCCTGCCAAGGATCAAAAAATAGATTGCTACCATATTAAACAATGCCAAGACACAGCAGCAGTTCAGAGTAAAATGGATGGCAGTTGCTCAAAACATAGAAATTTGCCATAAAGAATGAAGTTTAATAGCATTATTTGCCCAAAGGTGAAACAAAGAGGGAGAATTCAATGCTGACAGAGAACAGAGCATGGTATGCTAGAAGTTTGTTTTGTGTAGTAGCATCTTTCAGAATCTCACAACAAATTAATGAATACTAACTATAAGGCTTTATATGCATATGTAGTATTGAAAAAATTGCAGACATATAGATTCTACCTATGCACATGTAGACCAGAATATAAGCACTATTGCTTAATGCATTCTATTTCCTCCATACAGTGGTGGTGGTGTAAAGAAATACAGACAGGTAGAACTAGGTAGACTAAGTGACTCTCATGTGACAGCTGACATCTGTGTTGATGGCAGGAACTAATGTTTTCAGGGGCCAGTTTCAGAACAGGAACAAGTGCACATATGTTTGCTGTGGACAGTTGCCCCAGAAGACCACACTAGCCCAGGTGGTGGGCTGGCAGTGGACATCAGCAGGAATGTGATGTAACATAAAGTCCACACCATTATGTCTTACATCTCAGCATCATGGGCAGCTCCACCCATTTGCACCTCACTGACTGCCAACATCACGTGCATGCCATTGCCCCATCAGAGGTGTTGGTATAAGGGCTCATTCCCAGCACCACCACTCAGCCTCCACCCGGTGTCTGCCGTAGAGAGACTGACTGCCCCGTGCTGGTGCTGGTGTCGTTGGGGACGTGGATGAGGCTTCCACCTCAAGGCCATTTCATCCTATGACTTATGCTAAATATTATCCTGATGGGAGGTGGTGTACTGTCCAATAACATAAAAAAATTGTGAATTCCATAATTTCTTACTTGATATAGCCCCACAAGAACTAGCTCTATTGTTGATACTTAGACTGCTGCTCTGACACTCTCTCTCTCTAAGTGAAAAGATAAAGATCATAAGGACCATATATAGCTCTCAGTTATACTATGCTGTCTTCAGGGAGTCATCCGATTTGCACTACCACTGTTAGTAGTACAAATTAAATCTAACATTTCAAAACATGTTAGGAATCCTTGGATAGGCATCATTGCCCCAAACTGGTCCTACTAGTCATATATATTAGTATACATCCAGTAATGCAAGGATGTTAGCTTACTAGTTATATCTTTCTTCCAACTTCAGTTCATGGTGTTTCTGTGAGAAAGAAAAAAAAATAACAGCAGGTATTATTGGGGTCTTATTGCGGCCAACAAAAATAACAGCAGTTTTACTTCAAAGGAAAGGGTGATGGAGCTTTGCATTAACAGAGCCACTTCTGCCCAATGTAGACACTACTGTCACATTATTGGGAAATTGCTCTTGGGAGGCTGGAACAGCATAGAAATGGATATTCATTTCACTGACAAATGTAAACCTGATAACAAAAGATTTTAAAGAGTTTATTCTTTCCCCCACAAAAAGCAAAAACAACCCCCAGGAACCAAAACCTTTCAGCTTCATCCATATATCTATATCTGTGCCTATGTCCACACACACATACACTTACCTTATTTTGTTAATACAAACTAAGTTTAAATGATAAATGACTGGTTTGTGTTCATTTGGTTAGTCCCTACCAGAACCAGGATTGTTATATGAGATGCCCACACTTCTGGGCCTTGCTCTGAATGCCAGGAGGACTTGGGTCCATCATCTTAGCACAAATGCAGCCTGTCTCCAGCAACTCTCTGGAGGTTCTGGGATTAACACAATTACAGGTGACAAGAGTCCTATATCCCCCCCCCCCACCAACTTGCATCATTTGTATTCTTTGTATTTTCACTTGTAAAGGCCAGTGGTTTCTGGAAACAGCCACCAGTCAGTAGGAACCTGTCTATAAAAATCACACTCTTAGTCCTTTAAATCAATGCAGTAAATAAGAATTTCTTGGTAACTGCACTGTAGAAAATGAAAAAGTTATATCTTTATATAAAGGAAAGATATGTGGTTTAGATAAAAAGGACCATAACGATGTCTTCAGTTTTGATATCTAAGCAGATACCTTCTTATATGTAACGACAATTTTTTTTATGATTCAGGGAGATAAGCGCTGGAGAGAATTTTCAGCCTGCCTTAAGGGTGGCACTCCCTGAGATAGGAAACTATGTGTCTATCTTATTTTCCAGACTAAATATTTTTCAAAACTAGAGGAAAATCTACTTTAGCCTGTACCTTCAAAATGCTGTATTTGTAAGTACGATCTATCCAGTTTCATTTCTCTCTCTCTCAAAAGTATTCAAATTCTGCCATCTTTACTTAGGATGAAGTGCAGCTTACTTCATTAATAGTGCCAGTTAGTTTCCATAGAGTCAAATACAATACAAGTAAGAGATTATATTGCCTGTCCTCAGCTGCACTTTCGTCTGTAACTTTTTTTCCTCTTTTGAAATGCAAGGTGTGAATGCAAAACAATTGCTGAATGGACTATTTTGTATCCTAACAAAATATAACTAGTGACAGACAAGTTTTATAATATAAAAGGAAAATAAATAAAAGAAGCATGCATGACTTGGAATGGAGGGAACTATAGAGAGACAGAGAAAGGAAATTATCCTTTAGGGATCTACCAAGCAGACTGTTACACTATAAGCATTTCATATTATTTCTGGGGAGAAAGAAAATTGCATTTTTCCAGTCATTTTACTGGCATCTTATCTTTCCAATGAAATTTTAATAACACATGTAGTTCCTTCAATATGGTACAGTCAATTCCATGAGCACGTCATTCCTATTTTAAATTCAATGTCCTCTAACAAGATTTTTAATATATCTACTTATGGGAAACTGAGAGGAACAATAATTCAGATCATAAATTTAAGTTATTGTCTCATCATCAACTTTGATACAGTGACAATTTACATCACTGATAGTTGTGTCCATGTTATTCATTATTCCATTCTATGCAGTTGGGAAAAGGGGATGTTTCCCAATTGACTAATGTTTTTATTAGCCTCCTTTGTATATATATTTTTTGAGGTTTCCAAAAGTCTTCAGATTTGGCTGCCAAAAATTGAAACCAAGCTGAAATTATAATCAGCCAGTGTTCCAAGTCTAGCTCCATTTCAATATCTGCTTAGGAAAAGATAAATAAAACAGCTTAAACCAGAGCTGAAGTGACTAAGATGAAGGACCATAAGCAAGAGTGCCAGCTGTGGATACACACTGTAAAAATATTCAGACAGAAACTAGAGAGTACCTCTCACTTCTCACCATCTGGTCAAAAGGTAGTCAGGGCTTTCTGAAATGCTGATCTGATCCTGTGATAAAACAGTTGCATGTACACTAATGATAAAGTAGCAGTTAGAAATTCAGAAATGTTACCAATACTTTAAAACTTTTGAAACATTTTAGGATTTCATTCTACTTTCACATTAGTTAGACTATCTTACTTTTGTCACTGCCATATTTGGCAGTTCTTTAACTCATTTCCATTTCAGTTTCTGCTCTGTCATTTATATAGGTGCGTAGAGTTAGTCATATCAAATAATTAATCATTAAGATATCTCTACTCCCAATAACTTTTTATTTGCTCATTTTGCTTATGTACAATGCAGCTAAGCTAAAGGAAATTAGATGACCGTCATATATATATATATATACACACATATCTGCTGAAGACTATTTGGTTAATGTTCAAATAGAGATGCTGAAGTTCAAACACAGATGCCTCTCTTTTCAAATGTGCTCTTAGTATGTTGTCATTTGGAGATCTTTTTGCCTCTGAATGGCAAGATTCCAGCATCTTCTGTCTTGACTTGTTAAGAAATATAATGGCTACAAACAAATTAAAATCCTGTTAGGCAGCAATTTTTTTCAAATGTGAAACAGGGATTAAAAAATATTCCTGTATTAATCCAATATTCCATGTCCCATAAGGACGAACATTTCAATCACATAACCAATATTTACTCAATAAAAACTGTACTGTGAGAATACTAAACATCAAGAAAATTTGTAATTGGTGTCTCATCATCTTCTCCAGGAAAGGGACATGGGTCAGGTGACTGTAACTGATGAGTCCGTTAAATAAATTCCTTAATAATATATACTAACAAGTGTAGATGTGTGTGTGTCTAATACTAACTGCTAGCTTGCTTTTAAAAGAGATAGCTATAGCCTTTTGCATAGCCAGACCTCTGTGTATTCACTCACAGGTTTCTACTAGCTATGAGTTAGTTTCATAATAGACACTTATTTCTTAGTAGTTTTGCAGTTTTGCTCAGAATTACAAAGAGATACTATGGTCTCTATTCTGAAGCTTTTACAATGAAGTAAGAGAGTCAAAGGGAAATAAAGAAGCATTATAAGATAAACATATCAGTAAGGTGATCTCTGTTGCACAGCTTCCTCCTTTTTAATACAGACTTCCTTCTGAGAATTCAGTATCTGTTTCTGGTCTTAGGCCAAATTTCTGTCAGCAGGAATGCTATTGAGAAAGGCTGCTGAAGGCAAGAGAGATATTAAATATCTAGAATTTTTATTATATGGACATTTCCACTTGAGGCTGTTCAAAACATTTGTAGCCATGGGGTGGAATGCTGTTATAGATTAAAAGCTGATTAAGTCATATGAAACACAGAGTACAAATAAATAGCCAGTTTTCAAAATGGAGGTGTTCCAAGCTCCAGTACAGGCACAAACGTCATTTGATATGCTAACACAGATTTAAAAGCTGTGATCACCATCATGACAGTATTTACTAGCAAAACCACACAGGTTGGCATAAGGATGAGTCTAAGAAATACCAATAAACACAATACTTTGGGTAAATAGTTGATATGGTGAGCCATGAATGTTGTAAATACATGTGAAAAGTTTAAAATTCTTAAATATTAATAAAAGACATTTAGAGTTTCAGGAAGAAAATAATCTAAAAAAACAGCAGGTACCTAAGTAAAATAGTCAGCTCATTCTCCACTAGAATCAGGACAAGCAAGATATTAATCTGCACGTGGAAAAAAATTTTAAAAAGAAATTATGCAATACAGTACTGATCTTTTTTTTTTTTTCCTTAAAGTAAATCCTTTAGATCCAAACACCTCTAGTGTGCAATATAGGAATAAGAAAGGATTTAGAAAAATCATTACTGTGGGTTTATGAATACTTTCTGTGTCTAAATACTTTGTGCATGGTTGGATTATGTATATGTGCAGGAGCGGAGCAGAATGTTCTCTCCTCTGTAACAGAGTTTAAAGTTCTTTATCAGAGTTTTTAAGAGTGTATTTTATACAAAATTTTGCAACACTAAAATGGCTAATAAATTTTAAAATTAAACAGTTTTCATGGGTCTATGATTACTTGGAAAAAAGTAAAGTGAAGTAAAAAGAGATATAATCAAAAAATTACAAAAAACATGTTTTCAAAATGAAAAAAAAAAGCCAAATAGGTTTTGGGGTTTTTTTACCTCTGCTGTAACACAAGTTAGGGGATAAATGTTTTTGTAATGAAAGCAACCTTCCCTGAACCTGAGAATACTTTGGTTATAAGGATATTTTCAACAGCACTGAAGGAAAATACCAGCTTAAAAATTAGCCAACAAATATATCCTAAGTATCAATTGTTAGTGTCCCGAAGTATCAGATGTCACTCTCATAACCATATCGTAACAGATTACACTGATAACATCCTATATCAAAAGATACCAAATTCAATGGAGATATGACCAGCAGAGGAAAACTACAGTTACTTACTAACTGCAACAATCTCCTAAAAATCAGGCAAAATTAATAGCAAAATACTGGAAGAGACATTGAACTGTACATAAATATTCTCATATCTTCTTGGCCAATTCCAAATTGAGAGATTTATGATTTGATACCAGAGAAACAAAGGCTTATATTGCTTAAATTTCAGTTATTAATAGTGTGGATGGGAGATATTCTTTATTACTGAAATTTGACAAAGCTAGACACCTGCTTAGAATTCTTGTATCTGTAGCCAATAAACATATTTCATCACTATGGTTGCAAAAACAAATACTGACTAGCAAAATGTGGTTAACTGAAATAAAATTATTGAGAAATAGAATGAGACACTGTCTGAATCAGATTAGCCAACAAAGTATTTGAGCAAAAGTGGATTAAACTGGTTGAACTGATGGAGTTTACTGTCTTAACCATTATAGCAAGATATATTTTCTTCCAAATCTAAATTGCAGGACCTGGGAGCAATTCCTACTTCCCTGATCAGGGAATACAGTCCTGCCACATCCCTACTGCCACATCAGAGCAAGACCCTGTTATGAATCATCCCCCTACTGTAGCTTCATTTCCATAACAGAAAATCTAGACATGTGGGCATGAAGAGAACCGCAGCTTTATGAAATTCATCTGTTCTTCATACTTTTCTTCCATTCCTCCTCTTTTTTCTCCTAGTGAGTCCCTTAACACTTACAGAAAATAACTTCTATGGTCAACAGTAAAGTTACTCTATAATTAAAACTGACAATCAGAAAGGCAACTTGTTTAGACGCTACACATGTGGACACAGTGGAGTGTTGAATCTTTTTTTGATTTGTAGATCCCCTAAATTTTTCCACTGACGGAAAGGACACTGTGTAATAAATTTAATCTACTGACAGTAGACTCTTGTTCCTTGTTCACTGGTGGACCACAGGTTGAAAACTACTGGTACAGAATCTTATTTTTGCATAACACATTACATGTAATTTACAATTAACCTGAGGAGCACGCTGGAACTGCAGTACTTGACAGGAATTTCACCATTGACTGCAATTTTATGGAGAGTCAGATGTTTTCTTTTGGGGGCAAATAATTCAGTAGGAGTCAAAGAAAGTTAAGTTTGAATAATATGTATGTTTTGAGTCTGATCCAAAGCACACTGATTGTCAGAGGGAGTATTTGCCGACATATTCCTCTACTAGCAAAGATAACTTTCATAAGAAGCAATCATTTTAATGACTCAGAGTATAAATGGATAATATGAGGTCATAAAGGTATTTCCTTTCCCTCCCCTGCAAAACTATCGCTCTTGCATTGCATGGCACTGCATATTTAGAACCAGACAGACTACTCACAGAGCTATGCTACTATTCCCTATAACCTACAATGGCAGAATTCAGTCTTATATGGTTAGTTATTATAATTATGTCTTCATATCATCTTTCTGTAAACAGTTAGGTATGCAACACTACCAGAGGCAATATACCAGTTTACATGGATCATTGAGTTGTTCTGGCGTGTGCATTCTTACACTATGTTCTTATTTATAGTTATCAGTCAAGAAAGGTATGCATAATTTCTAATGGATGTTCTCCTCACATGATTTTTCATGAGTCAGTTCCTCAGCACCTTTCATATCATTTAGCATATTGTTCTCAAATAAAATGTGATTAGCTATTTTCTGAATAACTGTTATCCTGCTGGGTTTATTCCAGCTAAGGAAACTTAGTCAAGCCTGACCAGTGCTTTTACAGGACAATGTGCTACAACCTGCTTTTATCAGGTAATTCATACCGTTACTCGTGACTGAGGTGCTGCCCTACTGAAGTCACTGTTAGCTTAGCCTGTCCCTGACTGAGGACATTCTTGTTTTGTCTATGTGTTGTCTCCATATGGAGTCAGACTTTAGCCAGGGCAGGCGCCTGGGTTTCAGTGACTAGGAATTGATGCTGGGTTCCTTTGGATATAGATACTGGTTATATATATGGATGGAAAAATCAAAGAGATATCCAAAGAATCTCACAGCTTGCTTCGTGCAGGTGTTTCATCACTCCCTGTTCTCAGGGAAGAGAGCAGAAGAAATGTCTGGCTAAATTGTACGCAGTTAAACATGTCTTTTTTGGTGTTCCTGGAACACTGTTTTGATGAAGACACCTTTTTTCTCTCTCCATTTGGAGACATGATTGGCTCAGGAATTTATTTGTCAGCAATACTGACCATGCATCTACTGTAGCTAGGCCATCATTGCCAATGTGTTACTGGACACCCAATCAACACACCAAAAAAATGCAACCCTGGTCAGAATACCTCTCCTCAGGCTCTGCACATGCGTGGGGGAGAACTTCTCCAACTGGCAGGTGTGGTTTTGCACAATATGAGAGTCTCATAACCATACACAGAAATTTAGCAACTTTATTTTAGCTTTTATTTAGCTTAGTGAGCTCTCTCACTGACCACATAAGCCTGTCAAGGACACATGAGCTTCCTGAGTGCAAGCATTTTCAGCTACCACTCAGTTTTGTCTCGTGCTGTTTAGAAGATTTCTCAGTAAAGTAATTAACAAATGAATATAATTTAAGTTTCAGCAAATTGCATGAAAGGGAGAGCCTCTTTCGGGAAGTAGTGGATGACACTTTTTCCAAACTGATAACCAGATCCAGAATCAATCTGTCAAAAGATGAAGATGCAACTTAGCACAGGCTACCAGTGAGAATGGACACCACATATAATCAATCTGTTTAGTAGCACCAAACTTGCTGCACAGCCCAGAGAGATTTTTAAAGGATTCTAAAGTAGTAAAGTGAATCCTGATGCCCTTCTTTGAGAGCATAGTAGCTATATAACGTACAGTACATGCATGCCCATGTAAAATAAATAGAGAACTTTGTAGCTTCTCTTGCAAATAGAATCTCTGCACATTAATGCAAAGACTAATTAAAATTGCCTCAGACACTTCAAATGAAAGGAAAACAGAATAGCAGTAAACCAAGTTATTTTATTTACCTCAGATAAATCCCAGTGTTCCAAGATTAACAAAGCAGATAGCTTTAATGGAAGTAATTCAGAAGAGGATTTAAAAGAAATGTTCTATATTATTTTTCAGAACAGGAGATCACTTCTCCCTTTACAATTTATTTGTATTGCAATAAAAAATGTTGATAATTAAGACAAAATACAGTCTAGTGCATCATCACTGGTAAAATGTATCCTTTGAGGATCCTTTCCAAGTAGCACAACTTGAAACTTAACACTCTTCTTCCTAATAAACCCTGAATACTTCCCAGTATTTGCTCACTACAAATCAGAATGAGCTTTAAACAGGATTTATATTAAGTACCATTGTCAGCAACAGGTCTAAAATCTTAATTTAAAAATTAACCAGGCTATCAAAATATCAATGCTTATTTCCATATCATAGGAGATGCAGAAGCAACATCAAGATGTAAATAGTACTCCATTCATAGTAATCTGTGTAATTATGTTTTTTATGTCAGTAGATAAGTTTAAGATTGGAAAATGCAAAGGATCAAACCCTTAGAGAATTAGGAACCTTATGTAATTTCAAAGGCAGTCCCCACCTGAAACCAGAAATATTAATGATATTGATATATGCCATTCATGGGAAGTGCTAAGCAACATAATTTCTTATTGATTCTCACCTAAATTGGTTATGTTCTGACTTACAGGATGAGACTGTAACTTACAGGATGAGGCTGTTAAGCCCTGTAATTGGAAGTATGACATAAAAATTCTATATGCTTTTCATGTGTGATCACATCTTCTTTCAGTGACTTCTGATATCAGCCGTAGCAGGTATTCACATCACCCCACTTTTATGCACTGGGGTTTTTTGTTATTATTTTGATGTCTGTTATTCTGTTTTAATTTTATCACCAAATAAGAAATAATAAAAAATAATGTTAAAACTGTATAATGAGACTTCTAGTAGTACATAAATACACCATTTTGATTCCTGAAAGAATTGTTTAATTATCTAGGCATATATTTTATTATTATTTGCATGGAAATAGGACTTAGGGACTCTAACTAAAACAAGGCTTCATTGTGTTAAAAACTGTACATACAAAATTGGAAGGTAACCCTAACTTAAACTGTATAAAGTTTACAGCCCCAGTCATGCAAACAGAGGTCACTACAGAGTGAAAATGTTCATCACTTTTTCTTGAAAATTTTTTCTTTATAAGTAAGGTACTGCCAGATCACAGTACACCACCTGAGATGTAAAAAAATAAAAACCAGAAACTTTATTTAATAAAAGAACCTCTTGGAACACTGTTTTAATTTGGAAATCATTAAATTCAGAAAAGAAGGTTAATGAAGAAAGATAGTGCTCTGTGGCTATATATTATATTCTTACAATCACCATAAGCTGAAAGTAATTGTAAAAATCCTGTAATAGTTATTGAATAGTAACTGTTGAATAACTATTGAATAATAATAGTTGTTATCCAATAGCTATTGTTGAACAACTGTACTGCAGTCCAAGTTAGAATGCAGAGTTAATCAACATAAGATTTCAGAGAAAACATGGAAGCCTGTGCTTAGCTTAAGATATATATAATCTACTGACCCCAACAAAATTACTTTTTAAATAAATGTTATATGTGTGCTTAGGTGTTTTTCTGGATCTGTGCCTAAATCAGGAGCTTTTTCATCAGAATTTCTTCTTTCAAAATAAATTGTATCTATGTATATTTTTGTTTAGATTACTACTAATAATGTAAGTTTGTTTGTTTGTTTGAAAGCAAGCTATCTCTCCACAAACTCTGTCAGCCCTGTTTGATAAATCCTCCAAATGCTAAAAAGAAGAAATTAGATAAAGCAAAGTGAAGAGACTTTGGAATTTCTTCAGAAAGGACATAAATGGAGGGGGAGACAGGGACAGACAAATCAAAACTGAAAGTGGGAACAGTTTCAGGAATGCATGTGTCCAGTTAATAATTCCATTTCATTTTATGGACACTGAGCTTGTAAAAGGCAACGTGAATTAGACCCTCCATTTGGTCATAGAAGCCTGGAGTGTAGGAAATGGCCCAGAAAGTGTGGAAAAAGCAATCAAAGGGCTATTAGCACTGAATGAGTCTCTCTTGCCTGAAAAATGAGGGAACTGCCAATGGGGGAATCTGCCAATCTTGGCCGTTGACTGAGCTGTGGCTTCAAGGAAATGCGTTTTAAGGACAAAGCAGGATGGGAGTGATAAACTCCCTGCTTGCCCATCTGTGTGGCTGTGGTTTCCTGCCACTACAAGGGAAAGACAATCCTAGGCTTCATGAGGAGAAGAAATAGAAAGTAAGGATTAATTCACCTCAGCATATGGAAATGGTTAGACAAATTCTGCTGTCTTGTGCCCACATGTAAAAAATATGTTGAATAACAGTTTTAGCTAAAAAAAAAAGGGGGGGGGGGAGAGGGAAGGCAAAAAACAAAACCCTAAAAAAAGCCCAAAACCCACAAAAGGAAACTGAGGGTTGGAGAAGATGCCTCGCAACGAGAAAGTGAGAAGCTCACTCACTATTTTATAAACAGGAAGATGACTTGCAATGTATGAGTATTTGAAGAAATTACTAAATGTACTGAAAAGCCCTTTAATCCGATGAGGAAAAGCCTAATTAAAACCAGTAGCTGTGCACTGAAGCCAGACATTGAAACTGAGGCAAGGAAGCATGTCAGCAGTGAGACAGCTTCACAATAGAGGTGATGGGTTCTCTGTCTTTTAATGATGTCAGACCAAGACTGGATTTTGTTGTGCACTCAAAGTGATGTAAAGGTGTACTTAAATTACAGCTAATGAATTGTGGTATTAAAAAAATCTTCTGACCCCCACAGTCTATGATTTAAAATATAAAAACATCTTACTGAAAAAAATCCCAGAGTTTCTGCTTTCTGTAAACTGACATATTCCAACACTTGTGGAATTCATTTTTTTAAATAAATTAAAGAATGCATGGAGTGCACTGAAAAAAAAAAAAGGTCCTTTTTTCTTTTTTTTTTTTTTTTTGTTGATCCTCTGTTTGTGTCTAGTATTAAAAAAAAAAAAAGAGAAGAAAAAGTTATGTAATTCCTTAGGACACATAACAGCTTTTCCCTGCTCTGTTGTACATGGATGCTGTGAACCTCAGCTTCCTCAGATTATGTCAACCTCTCAACCAAATTCCATTGCCATGTGGTAATAAACGGACAGGTTTTTAGGCTGTAGTATGAGATCACAGTTTTCTCCTAACTTTAAAATTGCTATAAATTACCCACAAGCACCAAGACTGTTTTTTCAGTAGATGTGTTCATCCTTAAAGAATGTCTAAGAGCTATAAATAACACTTAACCACTTCATGATTGAACTGGTGGAATGAAAGCCAGAAGTCAGAAGCCAAATGCTTTCACTATACACCATAAGCATTCCTTTCAATAAAATAAACTTCACATACTTTAAAACTTAAGGCACACAGGCTCAAAGACATACCAGTTTAAATCCAATGTGAGGACAACCTCCTCTGGTAGATCAGCAGTTTTTGGAAAACTGCAGGCCAAATTTCACAATGTTTAAATGGGCAAATGTGTATTTAGTTTCACAGACATTTATCCTTTTGTATCAGCAGAGAAGCTAGCCATAAGTATCATAAGGCTCTTGACTACGTCTCAGGACGTGAGAGACCTGCTGTCTCTTTTGGACTTTGCTGTCCCACCAGAAGACATGAGCATCCCCAGCACTTCCAGAGCTCACTGCAGAAGCAACTTCTGGTAGCAGTTATTGAACAGCTTTCAGTCAATAGCTGACATTAGAAAGACCAAATACCTTATCTGTTTAAGATCAAAGGGACTGATTTTGATTAAGAATGGTTAGACAGCTCCCACTTTAGCAGTTTAACTCATCTTTTCAGAGAGATAGTGACTTCTTGCAGCATGATATTCAATCTCAACAACTTCTAGGAAGCAATAGAACCCTTGCTCATAAGATCAGAGTTTAGGGACACAGATAAAACAAACACAGATAAGATGATAAAACTAGCTACTTTCATGATGTTGCATCTAGGAGGTATATATTTGCAGTTTTAAGATTCTGAGGTTCCAGATTAGTACATTATTCCCATTTGTCACAGAATTACGGGAGTGCCAAGAAGCTGGGTTTGAGCATGACTGTTGATTAGGCACTCTACCAACACCCAGCAAGCAAACAGTCCCTGCACTGAAGAATTTACACTCTGAATTAAAACAGCACCAGAATAGAGGCAGCCAGGAAAACCAGGGAAGGGAGGAGGTAAGTTATGTACGTAAATCAACTCTGGAAGGAGTTAGCAGATACCTAAAAGCAGAAACATTTTACACTCCCTGAAAGTAACAAAGCCAGGTCCAAACCAAAGCAGAATATACCTATATTCAGCACTTTGTGATCTAAACATGAGATCTAGTTCTAGACTATGGGGTGGGGTTTTTTCTTCGGAAGGAACCAGAGTCAGCATCCAAAATCAATATAAAATTCCATCACTACAACCCTTCAGAATAAGCCAACCACCACCACAACTCCCCTCAGAAAGTCTTTCATGAAGATAGACAAAACCATGATGTTACTACCCTTAAATTGATGGAAAATTTTAGTTTATTCCTATATAACTGTATTACAAATAGCAGATATCCCATATACCATCACTTGTGCACAGCTCTAGATTGCAGCAGACTGATGAAGAATGGGTTCCCTCCTAGCACAGCTCTGAGATGGCAGATGAAGGTTACTATGGGTGAGATTACTCCTGGGTAGTTGAATATAGAATGATGTTCAATTTTATTGTTTCTTAGGTCTTGGATTTAATGTGTTAGGTAGAATAACTTTAACTGATCCATAACTGCACATTTTTGTTACCTAATTTTCCAATTCTTTCAGGGAGATTGCATAAATATAATTATTTTCCTGAAGAAAAGCCCTTTTTGAAAAGAGACATTGCAGTGTCACAGGTCATACATTCACAGCTTGTACTGAAGACATAAGTCATAACCCAGAATTTTTTTTTCATTCAAGCATTTATCACAGAACCAGGAGACTCAGAAAGTATAAATTTCAACTGATAAGTTTTGAGGTAGAATTTTTAATTGCTTAGCTGAGTTTTTTTTCTGTTGCTTTAAAAACTCTGATGTTATATTCTGAAAATTTTGATCAGCTAGACAATTTTTCTTATAAACAGAAAATGACCTTAACTACAGCATGGTGACCATTTGGTCATAATTCAAGCATTCACACACACCTCCCATACCATGTACCTGCAGTATCTTTTCACACAGTCTGTGTGAAGTTTTACATATACATACACAAACAGAAAGCACACATATAAAACAAAATTTACAGAGGCTGCAGTTTTTCATGGAAATATACCATGTACCAAGATAAGCTAAGAGTTCTGGCTTCTTGTAAAAATGTTGGAAACAGCTTTTTTGCCTGACCGTCATGGAAAAAGATCCAACTGAGGTGTTGCAGTTTGAATTTTGTTGTATTTCTTTTTTTGGCTTTCTAAAGTGAGGGAACAGATTTAAGTAAACATTTTGATTTGGGTTCTGCAAGGTCTTAGAAAGGGGTAGTGTATGAACACTGACGTATTTGGACTTTACGTAAAGATACTTTGCCATTTTTTAAGCCAGATCTAACCTTTGTATCAACAAATCATACAAAAAAACTTCAGTCTAAGCCTCAAGGTAAGAAAACATATAGTTAAAGGGAACCTCTGTATTTTGTTTTAAAAATACACTCATTTACAAGCACATTTTGAATGCCTGCCACCAACTAAGAAAATAACCTTTTCATTTATTTTTAATTTTTTTAAAGATGTGTCTCTCTTAGCAATCTATAATAATCATATAGTACGTAAAATAACTTACAATCACATAAATTATAGGGTCTGACTAAACTCCAGAAAAGTATTTACAGTTAAGCATGGACTTAATCTCCTTTTGAAGGGCTTCGGGGCATTTATATTGTATTTTACATAAAAATGCATTTTATGGGTCATACAAACAAGTTAAGCAAGTGAATAGGATGTAGTTTAGATACCCAGTGTTTTCATCACAGGCGTTTAATTCAAGCTGACATTGTTCAATGCATATCTTATAACAGGGACTTCTGAAGATGAATGTTTGCTGCTTTAAGTCTCTGTTAAAGTAACAGTCCATGGAAACTGAAGGAGATCAGATGCTCATCTATATCATAGTACTTGTCTTACGCCAGTACGATGATAAAATGGCAGTTTCTACACTCCTTCTATTGGTGAACCGTCCAGTGTCTGTATAAGGTCTTCAGTTATGCCTCTACCCCCTCCCCGCTTCTTCTTGGTTGCTTCAAAGCCTGTTGCCCCTTTCTTTGTGTGAGACCTAAGGACCATAACCCTGTGAGGTTGTTGTACTTAGCAAGGGATGATTTGACCATCTTTTTTGCTCTACATGGCATTTCAGATAATTTCATCAAAATGGGTGAGCAACTATTTAGGTAAAAAAAAAAAGAAAGAGGGACAAGTTATAAATCAAGCCCTGTCTTTTGCTTGTGGTAGAATATCTTTATTTCATTTTTGTTAAACTTTCTATTCTCAAGAAACAAAAATATCTACAGAAAACTAAAGGGTTCTACAGCACTCATATTGATCCTGTGTAGTTTTTATTCTTTTTTTCACCTACTGAATGATGAAATACATATCTGTGTGTAATGGCAGCACCATGTAATAGAACCCACCTTCTTTGACTTGCTGCAGAGGTTCTCAAGAAATGAGGACATAAATGATAAAAAAATCCACAAATTCCACTTTCTGTGTATAATATGACACTTGCCTGTGTCGCTGTGTACCCTTACAAGTTAAAACTGATGTGTAGTAATTGTCTTTTGACTCTCCCAAGGACATTTTTACTTTTTTCTCTGGGAGAAGTCCTGATTCTGTGAACATATTTTTGGAATATGAGCAACCCTTTCAAGATCAAAGTAACTAGGCATAAAAAACAGATCTGCTCCATCAAATCTAATACAAAAGCGTATCCTTAATCTTTCATTTTAAAATTTTTCCAGTTTTCATACATCCATATTATAATGTTTGCATGAATTCCTGTGTATAAAAATGGGAACCCTGATCCCACATACAAGATTTACCACTATAAACAGTTTATGCAACTCTTGATGCTGTCAGAGTTCTTTTGTCTGATTGTACAAATATGTTGCTATATGCAACCACAAATATTTGAACTTTCAGAGTAAATATTTTCTTATTAATGAACATTTTCAGAGGATAAAAGTAGCAACCCAACAAAAAGTAATGAACTCCAGAAAAGCAGGTATCACAAGAGTGATGACTCAGAATGACAAAGGTTGAAGAATGAAGTAGTATTAGCAACAGAACGTCTATATTCTGCCTCTGAGATCACTGGATTTCGAAGACACATAAAATCAGCAAATCCTTGGTGTCTAGCTGCATGAACTACCACTAAAGCTATTTGCATCAGCTTTTTCTCACCTGGGCAGTGCAGGGCTTCACTTAGAAAAGCTGGGTTTGAAAAAAGCTGGCTGAATGGCAAGAATAGGAACACACAATTCAAGATTTACCCCTACAGTTGGAAACTTAAGTATGTTAATACTCCTATTGTCTAGCATCAGATGTGGTTTCACGGCTTCAATTCTGGATTGCATTTGCCTCTGGAAAAAATGGATGATTTCATTATTCCTAGATTTATATAGCTCCTATCTCTTCAAGGCAGTGCTGGCAGCGATGTGGCGAGCCTGCATTTGAAACTCTTGTCATCGACTATCAATTATTCTATAATTTATTAGATGGTTTTCTGTGGATACTGATCCAAAACCTAGAAAAGGCTATGGAAAAAATCCCATTCAATTTAATAAGCTTCTTTTGATTGGGCTCTAGCATAGGATATTCTGTAATAAGAAATGGGCAAAATCTCCATGCTTACTGAAAAGGAAGGTGGAGTCTTCAAGTCTGCCTGTGCCCCTTGGCTAGAGAGGGCTTTATCACTGGGTTATGTACGGTGAAATCAGCTTCTGAGAGGGAAAGGGAATACAAGCTAATGAAAAGGAGACACTGATCTGCATTTATATACACTGTTATTGTGAGTGAAAAATGCTCATATTCCTGCTGAAAAAAAATAAATTGCATATTGTTATTGAGAAAAGTGGACTAGATTCTGCAAACTGGAGAAGATCTGAAACAGGAATTGTACGGAAACAGGTTTCACTGCGGGAAGTGAGATACCTCTATGTATGAGTGAAACAGAGTAGTAGATCACTATGGAGTTAGATAGGTGGTTTGGGTGGTTTGGGTGGTAAATTCTCCATGCTAATTTGGGAAATTTTACAAAGGTGAGGATAATAAAACAGAGGAGAGAGAGAGAGATTTCACAGTTGCAAAAAACCAAAAGCTTCACTATTTTAAGATGAAGACTCTTTTTTTTTTTAAAGATTAATAAAATGTTTTCCAAATCAATGGAAAAGAATTTTTAATGATCTCTCCATCCATGGAAGCTGGAAAGTTTTAAAGTTATGCTAGGCCAAATAAGTGATTTCATGAAAACTCAAAGCATGGAAATATATACAATTTTGTCTAAGTGCTACAGATGAATATAAAATATAGAAAATTCATGTCATTATTAAACCAAAATATTTTAGTGAGCCTTAATATGCTGAAAAAAATTGTCTGAGTTTTTTAAGTAGACAGTCTTTTCCAGAAGAAAGTCTTTTCCACCAAAGCCTTGACTGACCAAAATTTTCCTGAGAACAACTACCCCTGGGGAAAAATTTATTGAGAAAAAGAGTCTGACTTCTCTAAGGAAAAGTGACGCTTCACAGTAAAACCTGAACACATCAGATTGAGAGCAAAGATTTGTTACTTGGGAAATACCATTAAGACGCCTCACAGACAGTCTAGACTGGGTTCCTCATGCCCCATTCTCCTTGGGGTTGGTATTCCCCAGCAGAAGATGTTTTCATTCAAGCTGAATCCTTAGAAAACAATTCCCAAAAAGGGTGACTTAAAAGAAACTGTGATGTAGTCATTTGAAATAATCATGATAAACTCTCATTACTTGAATATTTAGAAAATAGCAGTAGGTACACAAGGATTGTATTTACTAAACAAATTTGCATGTTCAGTGAGAAGAATGGTTAATATACTTTAGAAGACATTTTCATTCACAATCTTAGATTGGCTTAACCTCTACTTTTAGCTTCCAAATAAAACTTCTGTTGATTTCAATGCTTTATATGAGGAGGAGTGGCCGGATTCTCTGACCCTCTGAGCTACATACAAAAGTCTTCATACAGCCAACAGTCACCAGACATGCACCACCTAACCTAACACAAGGGAATCCTCTCTGGGAATGGTCCCTAGTTTAGCCATGGCTATGGCTTTCCAGCCCCACAGCAAGCTCAGGTTCCCTATTCAGGTACTTGCAGAAATTGTGTTTATACTGTAAGGCCAGTGAAGATGAGACCTGAACATGCACCACAACACCATGAGGCCTCTCTTTGCTTCTTTCCTTCCTTCTTTGCTTCTTCCTTGCTTTGTTCTGTACAACATTTCCACTGAACTCATACCTGAGGAAAACATGTATGGCACTTACACAAATCTCAGGTGCCCACTATCTTTATGTTTTGACAGGTAACACTGCTGCTTGTTTATTCCACAAGTCTCAGGAGGATAGATAAGCATCTGCACATTGTAACTGAAAAGTGAAAAATCATTGTTAACATGGTGATTTTTGAGCATTGTGCAGGCCATATAAAGATTAAAAATCACAGAGATCAAACATTCTCAAAATAATTGTTCTGTAAAAGAATGGTTTAGATGATCCTATGTAGCAAACACCAACAAAGCTGAAATAGCGGGAGGCATCAAATAGTGACTGTATACTTCTGTAATTTATAACTTTAGTGTTAGACTTGTGCAACAACTAACTTTTTTTGGTATTATACTAATTAAACAGTTGAATCTCACTGTGTCTTAATGGCTAATACCACAACTACTGAAGACGATGTAAATCTTAATTGACTGTAGTGGATTTTGGATCAAAATTACTTCACAGAATTATTTTTTCTAGCCTTAATCCCCCCTTCTATGCAGGGTAAACAACCTAAAGACCATATTTCATAGATCTTTCTGAAACCATTAGGAGCATTAATGTTTTGACATAGTCTGTCTAATATATTCTTTATGTTTTAATCCAAATTTGGCAGTAACTTCTGAACTATGGGTCAGAACACTCTGGTGTTATAAGAGCTGAGAATCTCTAATGAACACGAATCTCTAGTTTTAGTGTTGTATTTCCAATGCAACAAATTCTAAGTTCACTACAAGATTCTATCAAGGGGCAAATTTCTAAAGATGAGTGAAGGCAATTTTCACTGTGTGCAGTGGGTTTTTACAAGGCAGAATTAAAACACTGTTCTGCTCACCACAGTTACAGAATATTTGATAACTTCAGAGGTACTTAGGTGAAAAGGCAGTTTGAAGAGTGACTAAATTAATACCATTTGATACAGGCAAGTCTGCATCTATTCTGAGTATAGCTCTAGTCCCTTCGTCTACTGTTTTGCACAGTAAAACCACAGGTCACCTGAACTGTGGTGCATGATGTTAGAAGTTCTCATAAAATCTATCAGGTATCTTATGGCAGTTATCTGGCAATTATCCTGTTACTGGTCTGAAAAAAATCCCAAACACACCAGTCTTTTTTTTTAGTCAATCTTATCAGCACTTCTTTTATGCCCTCATCTAACAGTTTGTAATATTATTTTTTTGTAACAAAGTAAGTGTTTAAATACAGTTTGAGACTTTACTGTTTGAGTGTGATGGTACTCACCTGCATGTTTAGAAAAGTGAGCCAGTGATGGCAACATGCAGTAGTGTCCTGTAATAGTGCTTCCACATCCTGCAATTGGTTGTGTTTTCAGCATACAGGTGACAAGTTTCTACATTAATGAACAGGGGTTTTATTCTATCAGTAACACTTTGCTCCTCTGGATGACAACAGATCTGCAAAGTTCTGTGTCACAATTTGGAGAATATACAATTAGAATATACAGAATATACAAAAATACCACTACCAGACATTCCTTCCTTCCACAGGGAAATATTTCAGTAACTACGTTGCTGTCCACTTTAAGTCTACCTCATAATAGTAACTTAAATGTTAATTAAAATGAGAATATAATACACATATTTCCTCAAGAGAACAAAATCTTGTTTTTACAGAAACTTTTCTGATCAGGAGAAAATCTTTATCACTGTTCTGTGCCACCCCTCACCTGTGCACCATAAGGGTGGCTTCCCACCCTTAGTTTTCCAAACCTTGTTGAGCTTGCCAACTGTAAACCCAAAGCCAAATCAAAATCCAAACAATTTACAGTAAATCTTGGCATAACACGACCTTTTCCCAGTCACACTTGATGGCAAACACAGTATTATTTACGCCCTGATCATTTCAGACCATATTTCTTTAGGCACAGCCCATTTTCCTCCATAAGTGACTATTTCACCGCACGAAACCACAGTGATATCAATCATTTGCAAGGCAAGGAATATGGACAGGCCAGAGCATTCCAAGTCCTCTCTCAGTAAAGACTGGAGTTTCTTCTCATTTCTCGTTCAAGAAGATTAATTGTACGTCATACAGCACCACAGAAGTGCGGTAATTTGTGCTACAATCTCATAGAAACAAAAGCCTAAAAAGAAAAAGAATACCACTATCAGTTTACAAAGGGAGAGCTGAAGTTCTCTCATATGATTATGACTTCTGTTTTTGGCAATAATCCTGTTAGTGGTTAATAAAAAGCAGCTCTCTTTTTTGGCAGTCCCATTCAGTGCTTTGTTTATGCCCTGATATGATAGTTCATAGTGTATATATTAATAAAATATATTTTAAATGCAGTTGTGGATTTCCTCAGTATTCCACCTTTTAGCAGAGCAGGCATACAGACCTTTAGCAGACATGAACAAAAGCAAGACTTAACTGCTTTAGTGACTGCACAAATTTCTAAGTTTGTCTTGCACTCTGAAGACCTAAACCTTGTCTGGGGCCTCCTTGTTGCATTTAGAAAAAATCCTTGTGCTCAAACCCTTTACCCTGAGTTCAGAACACAGCAGCCCACAAAGAGAAAACCTGGATGCAATACTTGCAAATGAGAAAGAATTTTTAATGAAAACAGACAGGTAAATTCCATGTTCTACTTTGTTTATCACTCAATAAGCTGATACTTAAAGGGTGAGCAAGAAACACTCAGTGAAGATACATGACAGACATACACACACATATGACTTCATACTTCATTCTCAGATAAACACACTGCACACAGCCTGCGACCATCTGTCAGGACTCAGTATTCACCAGTGGTTTTAGGTTTTAAGGCTGAGTTTGCAATAGTCAGAACAAGCGATTAACACATTCGGGGTGTTCTGTTTCTTTATCTGAGGAAGGCAAAAATTTCTTGAAAAGATGTAGTCTGCCATTGTCAAGGAAAATATGCTGTGAGAGGATATCAGTAAGAAATGTCCCATTGCTTGGCATCTCTTTGCTTTTATGGGTTTGCTTTGGCAGGGGAGGATGGCACTCAAGGAACTTTAATCCTTTTAAAGAAAAATGTTATTTTTAGAATAAACAGAGCTGGATGCAATCCTTGCCCAGATGAGCTTACAAGGTTAATACTGCTCCATGCACGTTTAATGTTTCATATTTCCAGACTATGAAGCAGTATGGAGGCATAACTAAATGGTATTACCCCATTTTGCTAATAAAGAAATAACCCCATAGCGATTACTGAGTGCAAAGCTAATAGAAACTGTTCAGCAACCTACTTTTTTTCATAAGAATGTGGGTGATGATAAAAAAAATGCTGAAATATTAGCAAAGTGGAGGATGAAGGAAAGATGCACAAGCTGCATTAGTTCTGGAAGCCACAATGGGATGGCTGCGTTGGGGCAGCAACCCACCCAGGCCACATGAGACGGGAGGCTCACATCCCCTCACTGAAGCTTCAGTCTGACTCTTTTGACCTCAGGCCCATGTAAGAAGCTCTGCACAGCACAAGGCCGCGCTGTATAGATAACCTGGCTCACAATGGCAAAAGGTTAAGGGTCTCTATGCCCGTTCCCCCGTAGCATCGCCCTGTGCTGCCACAATGGTTGCAGATGGAGACCGGTGCATGAGAAAGCCCAGCTTTTTGAACTTGAGCGGTACCATGAAGACGCCAGGGGTGCAGTTTCCATATCCCGATGAAGAATCTTAGCAAAAGTCTGTCTTTCCCAGCTCCATCTTTAGTGTAGCAAAGGTGGAGGAAACTTGATTGAGAAGCTACTTTGTTTATGAAGTTAATGGCAGATTTTTTTGACAGATTGGCATAAGGAAGTCATGAGTTTAAGCAGATTAATCTCATTTTAATTGAAAGGAAGAAAAGAGGACTTAGGTTTACTAGCTTAAAGGGAAAGAGTCCAGTGAACTCTCAGTAGCAAGTCCAAAAATGACTAGGGAATACTTAAAATAATATAGGCTCTTATGCTTTTGAAAGAAGAAAGAACACATGCAATGAGCTATTCAGGCCATAACCTTTAGTTTCGTGATACCGCTGCTGTAGATTCAAATACTACTCAAATGAATTTAAATTTCTTTTAAACTGAAGCAAACTAATCACTAATCTCTGCTGAGAACAACATTTTGAATGTGCTGATATGGATTGCTTTCAAATCTGGAAACATGCAGACATTGTCTTATTCACTCTGCAAATGTGCATGAGAGACTGCCCAAAGGGGTTGATGTACAAAGACAGGGATCGAAAATGAGAAGCGTCAGATAAAGTGTGAATTTAAAGTATTCTGTGAATGTCCCACAGCTGAACAGCTTTGGCTATCATCTTGCCTTCTTGTTTTATTATTTTCCAGCCTGATGAGTTGTTCTGTAAGTGCACTCTAAGGAAAGACACTTTTCAACAGGACATCATTAACTTAAGCTTTTCTGATAGCTTCTGTGTAGTTTCCGCATAACTCTGAGAACCTTTGTTCTGTGATGTGCTGCTATTTTTCAGTTACACTGAGTTGAGACTGGACTAATGATATTGCTGAGGGGTTTGTTTGTTTGTTTTTCCCCCAGAAGCATACATTTGTATGAAGATAACATATTCTAATATTTTATCCTGGGAAGTGACTGAATTACTTAGAATGAAGGGATTTAGCATCACTAATGAACAGCTAAAATCACTTTGGTGTTCAGGTACCTGAATGCCACCCATGTTATCATGGAGAATTTAGTTTCTAAGCTAATGACCATGAAACCAACATGAGCAGCCTTAAAGAATGGGCACAGATGTATCAGTAAGATAAATCAAGGAAATAAGTGGGTTTAGAATCTTAACATCAAACACTGAAACAAATGCTTCAGTTGCCTGCTGTTGAGAAAATTAGAGCTACTATTGACATATTAAATTTAACTAATGTGACTAGGCTTCCTATCCAGCAGTTTGAGAAAGTCAGTGAAAGCATTTCCCATTGTAGCTACACCTGCATGTCTTACAAAAAAAGTACAGCTGAGCACTATATTCCTTCAAATCTGTGTAAACTACCTCAGTAAAGAGAAGCAGGACTCCCATTGTATATAATAAGGCTATGGAAACAGTTCCACCAATTAACTAGCCCAATTTCAGGTGGTCTGGTAAAATTAAATTTACCAAATCAGATGCAAGGATTTAAACTTACATTACCCATATTACTTATAAACTGACCTGGACAACTTGCAGGCATAACATCCGTTTTCAAGAAACAATCATATATCCTATAAAGGACAGGCCATTCTGCAGCTGTAAAAACCCCCCACTATTCTGCAGAGAAAAGAGTAAGAGGATTAAAAAGGTAAAAGAAAGCCCAAGAAAATAACCCTTCTGTGTGCAGCTGCTTGCCTGGGTGTTGTGATCTGCAGCTCCTTCAGAGGATTTGCTCTCAGAGGCAGACCAAATAACTAGCCAAATACTCACTTTAAGAGGATGTTATTTCTGCTGAAATCAATAAGTATATATATTGGCAACAAATGAGCTTCAATTAAACCCTTAAAATGCATAAGTATTATTCCAGTAGGTTATACCGAGATACAAATATTAATCTGCATTTTGTTCTTGGCACATTTAATAGTAATCTTTAGCGGCCATGGCAGAGTTCAGGGTAAAGATTGCTTGCTAGAAGACAGCTATTCCTTCTCCAAACCTGCAAGATTGCTTCTTTATCCCTACTCCCTCCTCAGCTGCAACTAGAGAAGCAGGAACTTCATACCATAGTGGTTGAACTAAACTACCACTAATCTTTTAATTGAAAGTAAATGATGGAGAGATAGCAAATGAGCAAGGAAAACTGGAAAACACAGTTTCCTTATGTCCCTACACAGTACCTATCAATCCACACCTCACCAGTAAATATAGCAGTATTAGCTATGGTGTACCTAATCTTTTCCATTAAGGGAGAATACTTAATCCTTGAAGAGCGGTTTGAAAGCTTGACGCACACCCTACTGCCAAAAACTTTCTTCACTTGAAGGGTAAGGGAGGTTGATAAAAGTCTCAGAAAGCTCTTGAGTGCTCCTGAGTGGTAGACAGAACCTCAGGCAGCCAGAAAGCAATGTCACTTGTCAGTGTCATTTCCCATCTTACACCAGCTGAGCATCTGCTTCCCAGTCTGGCAGGCAGTTTCTGGCCAAAACCCTCCTAGTAGGTCACTGCTCTCGACAAGCAGCAGTCACAGGGTGTTCCCAGGGGCAGCAGGGCTCTGCCAGAGCCACAGCGAAAGGAGAGAGCCACCGCCACTCCATGTGTCTCCGCAGAGTGCCTCTGCAAATAGAGGTGTGGGAGCCAGGGGTCAGGATGCTGCACCGCATGCTTTGAATACATGTGGCGCTTCCCAGGGGAGGTTTAGTTTATCAGGATTAGCAATGGCAGACCAGAGTCTCCACTATCACCCTGTTAGTTGAGAGAGAGAGGATGGATACCTTGCGTCCCAGAGAGGTGTTGCCCCCACTTGCCTCAGGGGACGGGGCACCAGACCCAAAAGACTTACTTTTTTTCCTAAGGTGATTCTTCATGTTTATATACATATGTATTTATATTAAACTGCATTTAAATCACCACTACATATATTAAACAACAAAGTATTATTTGATTCAGGCTACCACTTGTGTCAGATTTTAGTATTCCCCAAGTTTCATGGCATAATTAAAGATATTTAATTAATTTAACCCTGGAAAGTGGTAGGGGGCTATTTTGTTGTTTAGTTTAACTTGCACTTTTAAAACTTAAGCCACTTTTTTGGCCTTCATAAACGTTATGTTTGGAAGTTAGCTGGCTGTTTTTCTGATCTTTTTTAATTACTTGTATGTTTGTTCTTATTCCCTTTTACATTCACTAATCCTTTAGATTTAATTAAAAGGTTTATTTATTTAGCCTCAAAGCAGCCAAAGACAATAATTGTTTCTATGTTGTTTGCTTTTGGGGAAACATGACTTGTGCCACCACCACAAAAGGTTTAATTTTAGGAAAGAAAACACTGAAAATACAAACATTAAGCATTTTAAGTAACTACTGAAGCAAATACATGCATACATATACATTCGTAAATCATAAGGCCAGAAGAGACCACTGCAGTAACTGAAACTGATGTCCTGTACAGCACCAGTCATAGGACATTCGCAAATTAATTCTTGTTGGAATAAGTGCATGTCTTTCCTAAAAACATTATGCTTTAATAGAAAACCCTAGTGATGAAAAATTCACCCCATCCCATGTCAGAGTGTTCCAGTGATTAATTGCCTTCATTGTGAAAACCCATGATTCGCTTCTAGATAATTTTTTTTCTATGGTTGACCGCAATAAAAAATGTAGAAGAAAAGTTGTCAGTCACAGATGTCTAAAATAGCACAGGGTGATTCCAACTCTGGAAACAACAGGTTCTTCCTGAAAAACCTGATCTAATTTAACGGTATGCTGCTGAAATGAGTAAAACCTTATGAATTCAGAGAACATTTTCTTTTCTAGTTTGGAAATGTTATTTTCCATGTGGTCAACAGTTTTACCACAGATTTATGTTTAAGACAACGCACTTGCTGTCTCACTGACGTGGATGTAACCTCAGACATTCCTGCAAGATGTACATACACGCATGCAGAATGGCTGCAGGTAGTGCTACTCTCCTGATTCATGTAGTCCTCATTCACACTTCGGCAGGAATCATGACCGAGTCCAGCAAATGCCCTCCTGATAATCGCCTTAACGCTCCCTTCTCTTGCAATATTTTCCCGTGTATGTACATAAGCATGGTGCCTGCAGGCCTGGGAGAGGATGAGGGCTTGTGTTACTGGACGCCAGACCAACACATAGCAAGAAGCGGGCTCCCACATTCCCCACAAATGACAAGATGTGGGATGAGTCAGAAGGCAGTGGCAGCAAAGCCGCCTTTCCTCCATCCTGCGGCTGAGGAGAGGGCAGCGTGGCTCCAGGCTTCCACAGAGCCACATTGCTGCGATGCCAGCAACAAAAAACACATGCAGCAATGTACCGCCCAGAAGAGCTGCTCCTGCAGCTGCCCTGCCGTCACCCTGCCCGGCTCCCTGCCTGCTGGGGCGAGCAGGCCGGCCGACGGAGCGAGGATGGGTGCTCCCACAGGCAGCCTGTGCTGCTCCCCAGGTCCCAGCGACTGACGCGACCCGTCCTTCAAACTGATTTTCTCATCAACGCAAAGTTAAAGCTGAGCCCCACCACCAGCCAAGCTCTCTCAAACTGCAGTTTTTAGCTCGAGAGTCCACAGGTCTCCTTTGTATAGGCATCTTTTATTAAAAATGAATAAATTAGGACAGAATGGTAAGTGAACTGTACCATTTCACAGGTGAGAAGCCTATTCAAATTTCCCAATAAATGTAGTTCTCATACACTTGGACCTTCATTTATTTTACTTGGGTGGAAGTTCATCTCTGAAGTCATTGTAGAGGTAATAGGTTGAGGTAATGCACAACAATAATAAATTATGACGTTGTATTGAGCAACTTAACTTCAAATTAATCATATTTTACATATATGAAGAAATAGTAGTCCTAGATGATACCTATTTAAAAAAATACATATATTAGCTTTCTGGTCTGCAAATTTAATATGCACACAATTGCCAGAGTGCTGGTACTCTGACACTATACAAATCTAATTGTTATGTGATCTATTTAGGCCTAGTGAAATCACTTTTGTAAATGCACAGTGGCTCCAGCTTATCTGTAATCCTTAATGTTGAAAGACATTAAGTTTATAGACTTTGATCTGAAACATTTGAGAGCATGTTACACACAGAACACTCTCAATACTATATCCTATTAAAGCAGAAAAGTATTTAATGTTCTAACTGCTATAGATTACAATAGAACAAGACAATATAAAGAATCTTTATATTTCATTGCCAAAATAAAAACTTCTTAAAAAAAAAAAATTTAGCTAGCACTCCAGTCAGAACAGCATGACTTGTCAAGCCTCACTTAAATATGTCCAAGTAAACACTGAAACAAAGTCACTGAAATTCTTGTAACTGAAGCATGTAGTTAGTTCATTGCACTAGAACACCTAAGGAGGTACAGGCTGAGCACTTCCGTTTTCGAGTAAAGCAAAAATGCTCTTTTTTATTTCGGTAGAACAATGTTATTGTCAATGTATGTAAAAGAACCCTGATTCTTGATCTTGGTTGCCTAGAAACCTTGTCTCTGACCTACAGACCTTCTGTTACATCAAGGAAAAGAGTGGAAACTTTGCAACTCTTTTCCAGGAGCACAACTTGAGCCCACAAAGCAGCTGGGAGATGCCCCCACGGCATCTGTCCCCTTAGCACAGAGGGGCCTCCAGCGGCAAACGTGGAGCCCCTGAGCAGCAGGCAAGGCCCTGGGGAGAGCACAGGACAAAAATGAGAAATTCAGCAGTGCTCGGCTATTACTTTTCCTTCCTTTGGACACGCAGGGTGTGTATACCTACAGCACAGGAAGTTAAAATGATTTTTACACTAGATTCAGCTTAGATAAACCCTTGCTCCAAGGGCAGCTCTCCCACACCACAATTATGTCTCAAGTGAGATCTCAAATATCTGTGCCTTCTAATATCCACTCTAAACAGTAAAAATACCTAGAAGGGCAATTCATGGAAATTCCATTTTGTAGTGTGCAAAGGAAAGCTTTTCGCACAAATCTTGTTTTGTTCTTTTTTAGTTATACCCTAAACAGAAGTCCAATATATCTTTTATTTGTATGGCCAAAGAATTTGCTGCAGATTTTTTTTCTAAGGAATGACCATCAAAATAGATTATTTTAAAATTGACCTTTCATGCTTTAATTTTGCAAACTGTCCTTAAGATATGAGTAGAGTTTGAGCAAAGGCAGCAGTACCCTCCTAAATATGTCAGCAGTATGGAGCAGCAGATCACAGGAATCTGACTATTTAACTTATTTCAATGGTCAGAGAACGCTGAAACCTAAAGAGGGAGGACCAGCCTGACACTGAAGCGCTCCGTTATTTGACAGCAGATCATTTTCGCAGCAGTATACAACTAACATGCTTATTAAATAATCCCAAATGCTTGTGACACCTGCCCAGCTCCCAAAGGCCACTTCTTTCCTGCCAAATTTCCGAAATTCTTGAAGTTCCTTCCAACAGCCTGTTCAATGCTGTTACACCTTCAGCATATTGAAAGTTGGAATCAATTTCAACATAAAATAAATGTGATATGCAAATACAGGTGCTATTATGTGGATACATATATTTACCCATGCCATTCAATTAAACTCTTTTTTCCCGTCAGTTAAAAAAAAAACCTGTCACTGACTTTTCCAGCTTGTGTCTTATCTTACATCAGCTATTCACATCTTTTGAGGCCAGGCTGCCAAAGAATCCACAGCAGAATTTTTACCCTTGGTGAAAGTGGGCAGACGCTCAAAAATAGGTTTGACATTAAGGTGTGGAGCACCCTGAATTCATACATTTATAAGGGCATTTTCCTACTGACCACCGTGCATGAGGACAGCACCTTTCAGGACTGGGACCTCCAGTTACACATTCGTGGCTAATGCTCAAGGAATATGAATACTGTAAAATATGACAGCATTGTACTGATTGTTTGTATTATGTTGGGAATAGTGTTTTTACTTGAAAAAGAAGAAAGATAAACTTCTTTTCTGTAATTTCATAACTGCCCGTGATAGTATGAATTACTTTGTACAGAATAATGAAGTGGTTCAGGAACAACTTACCGATCTGAATTGATTTTCCTAATTATTATACACTCCTCGTGTATGAGAGTCAGCTTTCTTTAAGTCGCCCAGGCCACCTTAACTAAGAACACCCACAGAGCCTAAGAGAAACTCATATATATTTAATTACAGAAAATTACTTCACAGTCTTTCACTGACACCCAGTGGTCAAACAGAGAGACTTTTGTGGGAAACAGAGGAAAAGCTACAGCAGCCAAATACAGGCTCAAGACATCTCAGTAGAGAGCATTTACTTTGCTTTAGAAATAGTCATTTACTTAACTGGATAAGAGTACATATGAAACTTAAACTTAGGCTTGCAAAATCAGCAGGTCAAGTTCTGTGCTTAGCTCCACTTGGACAGTATCTAGTGAAGTCGATAGGAATCACAACCAAAGGAAGAATTTAGTCCTAGGAGACGATGTGTTTTTTTCAGGCTTGGTCCTTTTTCTTGTCCCACAGTACCAGACATTAACAACCCCTCCACTAAAAAGGCTATAAAAAGCCCTGAAACAAAAACAAAACAAAGAAACACTTTACAGTGTGATTATTGTTCAAGATTTCTGACTAAATTTTGTTCATATATTGCAGAACTACACTTCCATTTAAAAAAAAAATATGTTCTTGCTGGTCTTTTCCTGCATGGTAACGTAAGATAACTGATCAGCTAAGATTCTGCCTTGTGCAAACATTACAGCTGTCTTTGCTATTAAGCAGAGCTAGACATCAACGCACAGACACATCTGAGTTATTTTGACCCCCAGCTCATTTCTAAGCCTCTGATAAACAAGCAGCTTAAAAATTCCCTCTGCACTATCCTCCCTCCATGGTGGCCCAGCACAGGCTGCATTTGCTTTCCTCCTCAGGGAGGCACCAGGCAGGCAGGACTGTCCACCACCAGCTGGTGACTGGTAACCAGTTCAATGGAGGAGAAAGAAGAGGGAGTAACAGCAATGCTGCTTGTCCTCCCTGCAATCTCTGCTGTCTGCAGAAAGGTACCACAACACAAAATACAGAGCTCCCTAAGGGAAACAGCCAACTGCACCACAATTATATATCTTGCGCGGTGATGCTGACATCACTGATGTCATCATTGCCATTCACAGCTCTGGCAGACTGCGATGAAAAAGTGTGGAGTGTCAGGCTTTCATACCAAGACCTTTGAAACACATCTGTAGTGAAACAATCTGGCAAAAGGATAACTGAGAAAGCCTCCTGGCAGCACAGAAGACCTAATGAACAGTGGGTGTGGATACACAGCATGGTGTTGAGAAACAGTGTAGATAAATAATTAATATATATATCAAACAGAAAACTCTAAGAAATTACCAATCTTTATTGTAAAAGCAGAGCACTGGCCTACACCGCAGGTCAACCCTATTGGCTTAATTTCAGGGGGAAATTGCAAAAGCAGCTGCTTAATCACTTAGCACACTGTGCAAGGGACTGTGGCTGTTCCCCCCTCTGACATGGTTCCTCAAGGTTTCAGCTCCCTTATCACTGCTAAATGTCATTCACCATTACTGGGAGGAAGCAGAGAAAGTAGGCAGCTACATGGGGAGTGTGTACCTCGGTGGGCTGGAGGAAATGCCATGCCACTTTTAACCTACGCTACCTATGCTGAGCCCTGGGAAGCAGGCTGGCCGCTGTCCCTGCTGCTCAGGGCGGTCAAGGATGACAAGTTATTTTTAGGGAGCAAAGCCAGCACCATTTAGGAGCAGAGATGGCTGTCCCAGCCCTAACATCTACAGCATGACCTGAAAGCCTGATCCTCTAGGTCTCATTTTCTGCCTCCTTTTCCATACTTAGCTCATCTCCTTCTCCTCTGCTTCCTATTACAAGAGAAGCCCGAGTCTGGCTTTTTATCTTCGTACAACCACATTTGATTTTGCCTCTGTTACTGACAAGCCTGGCACCAAACCAGTACCCTGTCGCATCTCCCCGGGGTGATGAGGGTGAGGAGCAGCAGGAGGCAGCAGAGAGCAACATCTGCTGCAGATGTGCACCTGGCAATTACTCAGTCAAGCTACCAGCACACTGGGAACCAGCTCAGGTGCTACAGCAGTAGCTGAACCAACTGACGGCAACTTCTCTCTCTCTCTCTCTCTTTGTTTTTTTTTTTTAAATGAACTTTTAGGCCAGCAAAACCATTTTGCTCTTCTAGTACTGTGTCCTCAGGCACTATACAAAATAGTGCATGCAACATATTGAAGCAACAAGACAAAGTTATAATCCAAATAGAGCAACCACTTTGCTCTATTACTAATGCATTATGTTACATAAACTTTCTCTTTCTGTATCTTTCCAGAATAAAGATCAATCAGTTTTGGCTTGAACTCCAAATGGGGAACACTGTAGGTTCCAAAAACCTACTATTGCATCAGAAATGGAAATAACACTACTTCTAATGATGTCAAACACTAATTCATACGGCAAATCTCTGCTGAGATGTCTCTTCCTGCCTCTCTCATCAAACTACAATATACAGATGAGTAAAAGACTAAACAGTGAACTAATAGAATAGTACATGATTTTTGGAAGTTTAATGGAATTTGATTTACCATTTATGCTTTTACTTCAACATTTGACATAGTTTAGGACTCAGGACCCCTGTTACAGTTTTCCATTATGATGCAATGTACCATAAAGCCTGCTTCTCATTAGTGACTGCTTTACTGAGTAAAAAAATCAAAACAAGTATCAGGCTCCACTCTTGGATGTTTGAGACTGCTATAATTCATCACTTGTCCATCTCCATTTGAAGCAGGCACACATCATCATGTAAGGATTAGCAACTGTTGTTTTTTTCTTTTTATAATAACATATGTATTCTAAACAAGTAAGTGAACTTATTCTCAACATGCAACAGGCAAGCATAAAGACTTTCATTAACAGAGCATGAGATACTGACCACTGCAATGCAAGATTCTGTACCATAGCTGAAACTATTGGGAATCAATCAAAGATGCAGCAGCATAATCTTACCCAATATATTCTGAAAGAAAGGGGGGGGGGGTGACTGTTATTTCAATGAGAATGTTGCTGGGTTGTATTTGGTTTATTTATGTGTTTTTTAACTTGAGGTATGAGGAAGATTGTTGAGAAAAGATGCACAGAAAAAGATAGTATCAGGTTTACTACTGTGTTTTTAATGAGATTACTAAAACTCCTGAAATAGTAAGATTTATATCTGTGTTAAAATTTTGAAAGATGAAGACAGATTTATATTTATGGGTTTTGAGATCTCAATATCTAGTTATATCTTACAGAGCCTAGAAGCAAAAACTAGAAGTTATGGATTTGGATGTAGAAGTTACTGAGAAAGATTCCAGGTTTGCCTTGTACAAGAAGTCAGAGATACCATTCTCCAGAAAACCCTGCTCCAAAGCTATTCAGGAACTTTAAAAATTCTACCCATCATTTTCTACTACTCTACTAATATAGCTCTGAGGAGACAAACCAAATCAATTTCTTCTTCTGTTCCTGTTCATGTTATTGTCAAGAGTATTAAATATTTTTTCTTGTGTTTCTTAGATTAAAGTTGAGTTTTTCCAACTCTGTCTCAGAGCACAGAGAAACCCTTTTTCCCCCCCTGAAATGAAGTCCTTCATACTTCAGCGTTGCTCACTTGTTTGTCTTGCCCTTTATAAAAGACTAATGAGATAACTGAGTGATGTAGTTTGGCTGCTACTCAGCTGAACTCAGGGACAGAGAGAGAGTGAAAGAGAGAGCAAGTGTTCCCAAATTAAAGGAGGAGAAAATGCTTTTAGATTATACAAATAATCATCATTAGTTTTGTTTCCTATCAGCTGCTGAATCCAAAAGCTGTTCTACTCAGGAAGATGAATGAAATTATAGAATAGTGAGCCACTCTGACACCTGTGACAAGCCAAATTTAATCTAAAAAATTTTATTCTTATCTTCAAGAAAATAAGGCCTGTAAGAGAGGTGCTGCTGTCCTGTAGAATAAGTCACAACATCCTAACTCTCTCTCTCTGTCTGTAATTTCAGATGAAGTCAGAGAAAATCTTCATCTGCAGTCTCAGAACAGTCACCAGGAGTCTGAGAAGCTGTAAAAATCTTCCTCTGAATGTTTTTCTTCATTTCTTTTGTATCTTCAGTTAGTTAACCTGGGTGATGGTTCACAAGCATCCCAATGTTATTCACTTGTACGACAGTTACTGATTTCGGTGGTGGACCTTCCATTTTGCTTACATACTTGTGAGGCTACTATTTGCAAGTACAACACACTATAAAAAGCTATGTATGCAAAATTATTGAGGAAGGACTCCATACAAAGTCACTGTGTTATAAGACTAAAGCACAGACATATTTTGGCAAGCCAAGTGTTCTGGTTTGCTATCTAAGTAGGCCACATTTAAAAAAGATTATTTTGAATATTTACAAAGAGCAACCAGATATAAGCCAATAAACCCCAAATTCTGAAAAAAAGAGCAAAACTGACCACATGAATTTGGAATATGGCCAAAGCCCTGAATGTCATGTTGCTCTCACTAGTCTGTAACCATCTGGCCTTTATGATTGCTGGGGCTGCATAACCCCAGCAAGTCAATGGAGCTTTGCCAGTTCCTAACATATCTGGCCCTATGAACACATTTATTTTCTCACAACCATTGCAACATTCAAGAACTACTCCATGTGATTTGACAAGAAGGAGGTAAAAATCAGCGTTCAAAAGGTCAGAGCATCAAATCACAGTATGAACTTTCCAGAGTGAAATTTAACAAAACATAAAATGACCAAATCTTGGCTATGCATGAGGTCACACCGTAAAGACTTACAGCATAGTTTTTAGTCCAATCAGTCTTAAAGATAACTAAAGGAGGATAATTCACAGGTTCCTGTGTAGCTCATCTGTTTTCTTTGCCAACAAGATGAAGTCTTTAAATTCACCTCATCCTGGGGACATGGGACAGCATCATCAGGGTGCCAAAGAACATGTTTAGTGTTTGCCTTACACTGCATGCAGCTGAGTGGTAGGACAATGTTAGTAAGTCTTGGCATTGCTTTTCATCTTAAGACTGTGATAAGAATTTGAGGGTGCTTGGGGGAAAACATGCCACGGTCCCATACAAAGCTCCACACACTCAGTGAACTGTTCTCCTGTAAACATATGTTTATGCTGTCTGAGTCAGTTATTCCCCTTCTCTATGAACTGATGTCTATAATCACGTTTCTTTAAATCTCATTAAAAGTAAGGCATATTAGGAGTGCTTATACTATCTATGTGAGCAGTAACAGGGCATAAACAAATCAACAAAAAAGATTAATCTGCAGCCTGTTTTGAGCTGGAACAGGAGACCACCAAGAAAAAAGCCAGAGTGCTGCAGGAAGCAATGTTTGTGACTTGATAGCTTAGCTCCTTCCCATTTTTACTGGTATCTCTGGTAGTTTGGTCTAAGATAACAAGAAGTTAAAGCAGTAACATCTATCTTATGCTGCACTGCCTCCTGATGTAGGCTGGTAGGGCTGAAAAGGGAAGCATGAAGATCAGCTTTTTAAAAGCAAGGGTTTGACTCTGAGCTGTTTTATTACCCTGAGTATGTGACAGCTGCTTTATTTTCTTCTACAGCACTTAGCCTGTAGCTGACCAGTGCTAGCAGAAATCAAACTCAATTCTAGTTCCATTTTGTATTGCACTGCAAACTATGCAGTTACACAAAGCTGCAAAATAGGCTTCTAAATCCCAGTATAGGTTTGATAAATCATGATAATGCTATGGAGTTAATTTTATTTACATAATATTTCAAGCAATATGCATAAACATTTGTAAACTGTATGGAGAAATGTCATGTGGTGTATAGTCTCCAAGTATCCAGCACATGAAATGCCACAAAAAAAATCTGAGTCACATGATGCTAAAGACAGAAGACTAGTAACAGTCAGTTTGTTTCTGAGGGCTTTTATTATTTCAGTGTAGGGTGTTAAGAGAGTGCTAAATACTTCAACTGCCACACCTGAAATTTTAGAAAGAAGCGGTGAATTCCTGACACCGTTTTAATTCAGCAACTTGAAATTCCAAAGTGCTGATGGAGGAAGCTGGAAGGTGAGATATTCCCTTCCACAGGGAGCACTTGAGACACTATCCTTCCTGCATTACCCTTTATAACAGAATTTGAGACACCTGTAGCTCATAGTCTACAGCACAGAGAGTCTCAGAACTTTCTTCTAATTAAGAAGAGTAAGAAAGCAAAAAATCACTCATATGAGAAAGACCAGGTTACAAGCTATAGGTCCTTAGGATGTCACTGAGCAAATTCTGCTACGAGTTTTACTAACATTTAAATCTTGGAAAATCCACTAAGTTTTAATGGAGGTACACAGGTCTCAGCATTTGGGAAAAGTTGGGAGTATTTCTTCATGAAATGTGCTTGTTATTTATTATTGTAAATAATGATATTTGGCACAAAGCCAGAGTGTAGGATATATAGAACCTAATGAAAAGAGGGAAACAGATGATATGAAGTTCTTCTAATGGACCTCCAGACAACAGTTGATTTCCAGTATGCAGACAGCTCCAGTCAAAAGTTTTGTAAAGAAAAAAGACTACATACTGTACTGAACTGTAAATAAGTTTTCAGAATGCCCTAAGAAATTCAATCTACACCTGTTTTTCATTTAACAAAATAAGAATATCTATCTCTGTTCACATGATGGCACTAGTGAATTTGAATTGGTTTCTCATAGCACCAATGTAACCAAGTTAGTATGTTATATATATACTGGTTGGGTGACTTCTAGATGGGTGAAAACCTGATTGATTTGTCAGGCTTAATGGGCAATGGCTGGAGGCCAGGCCACCCCAACTGAAGACCAGTTACCAGTGGAGTTTCTGCAGGATCTTGTCCTGGGGTCTATCCTGTACAATATCTCTATCAGTGACCTGAAGGAGGAGACAGAGTGCACCCTCACCAAGTCTGAGGACACCACGAAACCAGAGACTGCAACTGATATGATTAACGAAAGGGCTGCTACTCAGAAGCCTCTAGGCAAGCTACAGGAATGCGTCACCAGGAGCCTCATGGAATTCAGCAATGGCAAATGCGAAGACCTTCACCTGGGATGAACTGCTGATTTGTACCACTGCAGGCTGCGGGTTGAATGACTGAATTGCAGCTCTTCTGAGAAAAGCCAGGAGACTTGCCTGGAGAAAGCCCTGAGCAGCCTGCTCTGATCCCAGAGCTGGCCCTGCTCAGAGCAGAGGGTCAGACCAGAGACCTCCTGAGGGCCCTTTCCACTTGAGTGACTCTGGAGTTCTGGGATCAGGTTGCTTTGAACAAAGTACTTCTGACATCTGTCAGTATATTAATCTGTGCCTCTTAAAGAGGAAATCTTATCTTGACCTGTAGGAGATTAATTTAGCCATCTGTATTGGGTCTGGCTGAGATGGAATTAATTCTCCCCATAGCAGCCCTCATAGTGCTGTGTTCTGCATTGGTACCTA
>JANZLQ010000061.1:1438630-1460256 GCA_026212715.1 Elanus axillaris
CTGGGGCTGGGCAAGATCTTGGGAGGGGACATAACCAGGACAGCTGACCTAAACTAACCAAACAGATATTCCATACCATAAGACGTCAGCTCAGGTATAAAAGCTAAGTAAAGGGAGATGGAAGGGGGGGGACATTTTTCTGTCTTCCGGAGCAACCACTACACGTGCTGGAGCCCTGCTTCCAGGGAAGTGGCCAGACATCACCTGCTGATGGGAAGTAGAGAATAACATCATTTGTTTTCTCTCTGCTTTTCGTGCATGACCTCTGCTTTCACTTATTAAATTGTCCTTATCTTGACCCACAAGCCTGTTGTTATATTTTCTCCCCTCTGTCCAGCAGAGGAGGGGGAGTGATAGAGCGGATTTGGTGGGCACCTGGCATCCAGCCAGGGTCAACCCATCACACCATCCAAGAATGATAGAGCTCAGCCAGCATAGCATAATTTGTTTTTTCTTAAATATTTAACCATAACTTATATTTGTGAACCAAATGTAGCATCATGCCTAATCATACTGAGAGTTCTATGGACAAGCAAAAATTTCCTTGCAACACATACAGACAAATAAAAATTGAAGAGTGGGTCTGACAGTGATGCCCTTGGCTGCAATACCTTTAAAATCACTATGTTATGAATTCATATGCTTGATGATTCAAATTTTAAAGAACAGTTTACTCACCACCACTCAGAGTATATGGGTCTTCTATAATAATGATTGAAATATCTCTAAACTCACAAATTAACATCAGTCTCCAAGTATTCAGATACTTTGGCATGAATTGCAAGCAAGTCCCACTAAACCCAAAGTAATTACTTATGTGTGTCATTGCTGTCAAGTATGCAGCATTTAAAGAACTGGAACTTAATCAGTTATCAATAGTTTCCTTCTAACCATAAAAATATAAGCTATTCAAAGGGAGTGATTAATCACTGCTGTGGGAGGAAAGTTTAGGAGGTATGATCAGACATTTCCTGCATTTGATTGAACAACAAAAAAAGTATGATTCTCTTCATATGAAACAAACATGGCAGGCCTCCACAGAAAACCTGTCTTATGTGAAAGAAATAATTTAATTTGCTTGCCAATAGGTCTGTTTCTTTAAAGAAAGAAAAAAAATCCAAATTTTTTTCCCCACATATTTTCTCTTTCAACACATCAAAGACAAGTCAGATATGGGCTTAGAGGAATACTCATTTATCTGCTGACAGATCAATAGCAATGGTTAGAGGCTTGATAGTACTGTAGGTTTTCAGTAGCACAACTCCAATAAATGTCTCGCAACATCAGGAGCATCACAGATGACCTGAAACCAAACATAAGTTCTACGGGACTTGGAAACTATCTGGTAGAAACCTATATTATGCTATTTTTATCACTTGACTGAGATGAAGAAATCAGATAAGCACAATCTCTCTGCAGCAACACTGCATGAAATAGGGCTTAAACTGGATGGAAGTAAGCATGAGCTTTTGCATAGATCCAGAGATGTGGGCTGGAGCTTCTACTGAAGACATTTTAGCTGATATATGGTGTCTATTATAGTCAAGGTAGGTACTCAAGAATGGTCAAAACAGAGCCCCCAACTCCCATGTCCCAGGTTTTCTGGCTCTCCCCCACACGGGGCTCTGCCTGCAGAAGGGACAGGGCAGGCAGGAAGGCAGATCCCTCCACACCTTACCAAGCTCTGGCAGTAGCTCCTACTGCTTTAAGCAGGAGAGCCATCTCCTAAAAAAAAAGACTCTTCTGTCCCTTTATAATCACCTACCACCTCTTCTTTCCACTTATTATTTGACCATACCTAGCAGATCATCACAGACTTTACACTGATGACATTATCACTAAGTAGCTCTGACAAACCAGGTTTCCAAAATGCAACCTGCTCAGAACAATGCCCGTGGTAGAGGATGTAATCCAGTGAACCATTATTATTAGCCTTTTTTGCACCTGGTAGAGTGCAAGTACACAATGCAGATAAACTTTAGCAGAAAATTCAGAGACTCTTACACTCAAAAGGAATTGGTATTCTGACAGAGATGGCAAATTTTAAGAGAAAAGCAGAATGCCTGGCGCAGTAAAGTAGGATGCCAGTAAAGTATGTGAGTCTTTCCAAGTTTCTGTAAATGCAAGTAATTTAGAACAGTACTTTAAATGTGATTCCATAAGAAATTCATGCAATTAAGGTCTGCGTGTTCATGTATGGAGGAACTTCCCCCTTAACCACTGTTTTCTAATTTCAATCAAGTGTAAAGAGTCTCAATAGAGGTCTGACAAATAACTGCTTTCCTACAAGGTGAGGAAAACAGGACAGTGACTAGGAAAGTCTACTGATGCTACCACTGAGGCAAATGCTAACCAGCTTATCTTTTATTAGACAAAAATGTGGAAGGAAACCCTACATGGGAACAGTACTTTCTACTGCTCACTAAGCTTTTTTTTTTAAAAGTAAAAAGAATGCCATAGACCTTGACTTCAGTACTCTCTGCCTTTCTTATTCATTTTATTTGCAATACATAAACTTACTACACAAATATTCTAAAAGCATCACTTTACTCCTTACTTGACTCTTTCTTCAATCTATTTACAAATTTGTAGTCACTTGTTTTGTTTGTACACTATAAAATGGCACACAATATCCTGCTTAACAGTTTTCAGTTGTTAACAGCTATGAAGCATATTTGTCTTTACGCTCTGAAAATACAATACACACTAACACAGTTCAGGTGCCTCTATATGTATCGTTCTTAACAATAAAATACCTTTTTTTTTTTTTCTGTTTTACATTATTTTACTGTAAGATTATGTTTTACTTAGAAACTAAGAAATTTCTCAGGTGATCACATAAATCTTAAGTGAGAATCAACAAAACAGAAGACTTAACAGAAGGTTACACTTAATTTAAATTGCTCTTTGTTGCCAGTTTTCCTCAGTTATTGTACTTTCTCTTCCAAATATTCCCTGTTTTTTTCCCCAGTAGAGTCATTTCTGTATTCGTCTTTGCCAGAACACTAGCAATTCTGCCTACAGGCCAATGTTTTTGTTCTTCTGGGTCTCTCCTTCTTTGCTTTGAGGCTTCTCTCATTGTCTTTGTTTGTATTAACATTAATTTCAGAGCTGCAGTGCAATTCTGTAAGAAACCCCCTGATTGCCTCTATTAACCACATGCTGGTTTGGCTCACAGAGCCGTTTTAGTGCATATCATTCCTTCCAGAGAAGGCTAAGGGGTACATCTACATTAGCATTTCAGGTGGACCAGAAGCATGGTTTTGAAGCTAGTCTCCTATATATTACCAGTTACCATGCTTTGGTTCACTTTGCAGAGGGTCCATGGAGCAGATGAGTTGTATTCCTTTCAGATGAAAAGACATGGAAAGATATGCTCCAGGAGCACATCCCATACACTTACCTACCAACTAGCATTTAGTTCATGGGACCAGACCAGAGCAAAGACACACTGAAAGATCTAGTATAGGCTTAGTCCAGCTGTTTGCTCTATGGATATGCTCCCACAGGACCACAATAATTGCTAACGTGGGCATGGCATGATCTAGAACATCTGTCTTATGTGTGCACTAAACATGCTGCAAACTAAGACATAAAGATGTAAGACAGTAATTGATCCTTTAGGCAGTTCCAAACCATATGCACAATGGGGACATTCAGTCAAAGGGAATGGGCTCAATCAAACCAAAATTATAACCTGAGCCTCATACAGGGCAGATGTAAGGGATAGACCTCAGCCCCACTTGCTTCGATCTACCGATCTGCTCCTGTTGTTCTGAACTACTTGCTAACACAGACAGAACCCATGCCCTCCTAATAGTTCACAATTCCCTGTGCTGCTGTCTGTTAACCAGTGCTTCAGGATACCTTTTCTTTGCAGAATCCTCTTTCATAGGCTACACTTGTGTCTAATAGCTACCAATCCTAAGTAATGGTAAACAGGAATAACCAATGTTATATACCAATAACAGTAAAGAGGAGCAAGCAATTATGTGATTTCCTATTGTGGTGCAGTCACAGTCAAAGTTACAAGTTTGTGTAATGTCCTGCTCTGAGTATCATCCCTGTGTAGTGTTTCAGTACAATACCTACCCTTTGCAAGGTTTTTACTTGGTTTGCTTGCTGCAGCTGAAGACTAGTAACTGTTAGGGCAAGATAAGAAAAAAAAGTATTTGGTTTCTGTAAATGAGGTTTCATGTGTATTTGAGGTTTGGTTTTTTTAATTTACATTGTTTCCTCATGTTGGCATTCCAGATGTTTTCTTCTCAACCTTCATTTATGTGACACAGCCTACCATGAATTACTTGCACATGAATGATTTTGATTTCTTTTTAAAGCAGGTCTACTTGAATTCTTGTTACTGAATAAACCAAGGTGAATCACTAATTCTTGATCTTTATGTTGCAACGGAGTGGCAAAGGGTGTAAGGATGGGAACAAAACTGAATCCATCCACACAGTCCGCTCTGATCTGCCAGCTGTGATACATGGCTTTCCTAAAGGTTAACACACGTCACTTCCAAAGTAGAGGCAAACTTCAGCATTTGGGCCCCACAGATTAAGCTTAATAGTGCAGTCTTCCCAACTATTCTTTACGTTTTCCCCTCCTTCTCTTACTTCTTTTCACCCTTCCATTTCTCTGTCTCCATCCTCCACAAACTTGACCCAACCTAGGTAATCTTTTACCTTTGTGTTAGATATGGAAAGCAGGTGGAGCATGGATGCACCATGAACTTAAGATGGTACCCTGTAAAATATCACCTAAATGAGTTAGTCCTGTGCCAACCCATAGTTCCTCTATATGCCAAGGACAGATAAGCTGTATTCAAAACAACCATACAAGTGCTCACTTTCCAGTGCAAATTGCTCTTAAAGACTTAGTGATTCCTGTGGGGACCAGCAAAACTTGTGATCACAGAGTACCTACTATTACTTCAGGTAGACTCTAATTACCTCCAGCAGGGATGCCAGTGGCATCCTCCGCCGCTCTGCTGAGCCACTATTTTTGCTACAAAATATATTTATCATGCTAACAAAGTCAGTACTTTTGTTGAGAGAAACCTGACAGTGATTTCTATGTTGATATTTTGATTTAGTATTAATAATACTTTAATTAATTTAATAGCAATTGCAACAACAGCAAGGCTAATATTTGTGTTGGCAGTAAACCATACTGGTCAAGGACTGGGAATCACCCTGCTAGACAAAAGAACAGGTCTCTAGTCAGCCATATGACAGAGAGGTTCCATACAAAAATCATCCAAACCCCATCTAAATTGCCAAATACTGAGCACCTCAGCTTGAGTCAGGGGCGTTGGCAGAATAGAGCAGGTCTCTCCATTTAGGGGACAGACAGGATCTCACCAGAAAAAAACCCGTTCTTTCTGGCTCTTTGCAGAGACTGAAGTGGTGCACAGCCTCACTGCACTCCTAACAAATCCTGAACCAAACAGTTGCCACATCTCCTCAATGTGATATGGATAATGAGGATCTCTGGCACTTCTTGATATATTAGAGTTGTAGCTATTTGCTAAACCTTTTTTTAATACTTGACATGATCCTCATTATTTCCACCCCCCTGCCTGTCCCTGTCCCTTCCCAGAAAATAAAAATTACTTATTTTCTGCCTCATTCTCCTTGATCTGCATCCCACCAGCTCCCACTGTCTTCTCACATTTTGTGCTTGAGCAGTGATTATGGTCAGAGGCAACCATCTGTGTTCTCTAGCACCAAAACTGAATTCAGATTTTAAAAGCTGGATGAAAGGTTAGAATTCAGGTCTCCTGAATCTCTTCTGTTAGGTAAGTATGTTACTATCTTAGCTAATATGAAAGGGGAAAACATTGCCAAAAAGTTTCAGGATGTTAAAATAAATAACATTCTTTTCAGCAAACTTACGGTTTATTGCTGTAATTTAGTCTAATTTACACTACCTCTCCATTTTCAGGCTCAGCAAGTCACAACATGTCTAAATCACACAGCTATGAACAGGCATCATCGTGTATGAACATGACCATCTGCACAAAGATATAAGCACATAAGCGTGGAAAAGCCAGCTCTTTCCCTTCACTCAAAGGCTCCGTTGCCTACTTCTGCACTGATTTGCTCTCTACCATCCTCCCTGTTTTTTTGCCCCAAATACAGCACTGATGTATTACAAAGGGACAAACCAACTGCAGCCCACTGCAACCTACTCCGAGCTCCCCTCTCCAGTGGGGCTGGCATCTCCAGGACAGCCCCAGGGAGAGAGGATGTCACAGACCCAGGGCACAAAACAGGCACCATGCCAGTACTCACTGGGGGGAGCAGGGTAAGCCGTAGGGTACAGATACAGATTTTTGTTAAGACAGGAAAAGTCAGGGCTTGTGTGGATTCTCGGTAAAAGGGTCTTATCAAGGTCATTCCATCCAAACCATCATGTCAGATGTAGGGTCCATATACCCATTTGTGAAAATACTGCACACACAGAGCCTGAAACACCACAGGGATACACTAAGGCCCTGCAGAGTGGACTTAACTGCAGGTACTATAACGTACATGCTTGACTTTATGGATAACTTACAATGAGTAAAGTAAAACTAATGCCTGAGTGTACAGTCAAGACCTTGCTCATAGCAAACTATAAAAGAAATCATCTCAAATTCACATAGGTATTATTGACTGTAATAGAAGAGAAGAAAGTGTTCTCTACTTCTTATTGTGTGTTACAAACTTTTCACTTGTTTCCAAACATTTTTCGTTGCATAATGAGTGACGATAATGTAAATTATTCCAAAGGAATAAGGTTCATAAGTAGTTTTCAGGAACATTAGGTAAAGCTGCCCACTTCCATGAATCCAGGAATATCTGAAGAGCCAGTTAAAGGATACATTTCAGGAAAGGTACACATTTTCTCCAGAGTACTGAACATTTACAGTATGTCAGAAATACCCATGACAGATAATATATTTCAACTTATTTGATCAGACACTTTGGAAAACACAGAATGGAGTTGTTAAAGAAAGGTAAGTTCTTTTTTGCACCTCTTCCAGCACAGTGCCTTGGAAAATGTATTTAGACAAAATGATCTTGTAGTTTCTTGCCCAGTGTTTGTTTCATCTGATCACTAGTGGGTCAGGTGCAGCAAACATCTCATTTTACACATTATTGCATAAAAGCTTTGGCCTTGGAGCACCTGTTAGAGCTGGTTAAAGTTCTTCCCCCTGGACACAAACTCTCTCAGCTGCTAGTAATTAGAATAAACAAAGCAGAACTACCACATGGATGCAGGCCCTGAAAGAGGGGAATGCCAAAGAAAGCAGCACAAATTTTACAAGGATGCATGTCATATTTTTTCCCTTGGCAGTACAACCTTAGAACACCAGGGTGAATGCCAGCTACTCCAAGTGTCAAGCAAACAACAAGATTTGCTACAGGTCTTCTAAGCTTTGATCTGAAAGGGGAGCACCTAGATGCAAGCCATAATTCTGTAAAATAACTGGGTTTATAAATATGGTTAAGGAGAAATTCCATAGGAAAGGATGTGCTTAAAAATGTTGATTGAATGGAAGAGGTTAGTTTTCTGAAGTCTTTGGAGTTCTAGACTAGCATTTGTTTTATTTGCTGTTCTTGTATTTATTTGTTGCTGTAAAATACTTTAGAAAGCATTTTTAGATTATGAAATTAATGCATCTGTGGAGGATTTTCTATTTCAATAATGTCATCTGTGTGCAACCAGAAGATTTACAGACTAAAGCACATTTTCACTGGCAACATATAAACAATTTTAAATTTGGCTTTTATCACTAAGATTCAATCCAATTAGAATTTATTTCAATGGAAAAAATGTGTTGATTGTAACAGGGAAAGAGACAATTGACTAGGTATTCCGTGCTGCACAAAGTAAATTTAATGAGACTGGTAATATAGCACATTATATATAAATATTTAAAAGTCAAAGAGATAGTATCTTAAGTAAGTTACTTGTGGCACTTATAAACCTCTCCCAGAGAATTTCACAGGAGGACATAGTAAGTAGCAGCAGAGTCCTCAAGGGGTGCTGAATATCATAGATTATTCTGCTTTAGTGGACATTTAGTCCCACTAGTCCTAGATCAGTTTTCCCCTCAGTCCCAGTCTATTTTCAGGATCAATTCCCTCACACTCACAGACTCAGTCAACATGCTGCTCTGTCAGTTCAAAAACATATTGCTGTGAAAAACAAATGGAAGAAATGAGCCATGTTACTCTGATAATGTTAAAGCTAGTATTTTAACTAGATAAGTTATAAACCCACTACAGATAAAGATTGAAACTTCAGGCTGAGACAAGAAATCTGGTTAAGGAATAGGGATGATAAAATTATACAGAATACCTATATTATTATAGTGCTGAAATGTATTTAAGTCCTGTCCTGGCTGATGAGTGAATGACGAGATGTAAGTGGAATCATTGCCTTTGTAAGATGCTCAGTGCCTGGCAAAATGTGATTTCCCCTGGAAGGCCCAGCACTGTAAGGAAGCTGGTATTAGCCTCATAGGACATGGTGGTGTGATTTTCTGGTACCAACTTTTTTAAGTTCCTAGAATCATAGAATCATAGAATCATTTAAGTTGGAAAAGACCTTCAAGATCACTGAGTCCAACCATCATCCATGCCCCTTAGACCATGTCTTAGAGTGCCTTGTCTACGTGCTTTCTGAATACCTCCAGGGATGGTGACTCAAACACTTCCCTGGGCAACCTATTCCAATGTCTGAGAACCCTCTCAGTAAAGAAATTTTTCCTGATATCTGACCTAAACCTCCCTTGCCACAACTTGAGCCCATTACCTCTTGTCCTATCACCAGTCACCAGACAGAAGAGACCAGCACCCACCTCATACAACCCCCTTTCAGGTAGCTGTAGAGAGCGATAAAGTCTCCCCTGGGCCTCCTCTTCTCCAGACTAAACAGCCCCAGCTCCCTCAGCTGCTCCTCATAAGACTTGTGCTCTAGGCCCCTCACCAACTTGGTTGCCCTTCCTCTTTGCTTCACCTCTCTGACCATGGGGTAGATCATGTCTAAGCTACGGCAGCAGGAGAATGACACAGCAGAGGAAGACACGGGAGGGAAGCATTGAAGTGATGCTGTTAAAACCACCTATTCTGTCTCATGCTGAAGGTGGGCTGTCAAAAGCCTGGGGTCTACTTTTATACTAGAGATCATTTGTAAAGATTTCAATAAATCTTTGTTTTGACTACTGACGCAGAGGAGGAAAAGAGAACAGAAAAAACCACTAAACGCAATTTGACTTAACAAGGTGATAGTAAGTGATGGTATGGAGAAGGGCTAGGAGTCTGATAACCTTATCACTCGTGCAGCGAGTCCTACCCTACTCACGGTCAGATCTAATCCCTTTCTAAAACAGGCACTGGAAAAAGATGAAAGAGATGATTTATCTCTAAAGGTTTAGCAGGTCCAGAGACAGAAACCAGCCTTCTACATCAGAATAATATAAACAAAGGAGATTAAGTGTTTACAATAGTTCTTTGAGGGAAGGCAACAATCCCCCAGCTGGCACTACATTAAAATGATTTTAATCATCCTAATGGGGGAGATGGATGCTCTGTGAAAGAAAAATTCCATAATGATACTTTCAGAAGGGGAATTATTCTCTCTTTCTTAAGTAAAAAGCCTCTGGGTTTGGGGTTTTTTGGGGTTTTTTTTTTAAGCACATGAAAAAGGAAAAATTAGTCCAATATAGAATGGGGACTATGAATAATTCCAGGTTGTTGAAAGAAAGGGTGGAGGAGAGAAGACAGATAGAAATTTCTGCTTCAGTACAGTCTGAGGTTTTGTTGTATGAGGTTTTGATTTGGTTGCCTTTTTTTTTTTAATTAAAGGTCAAGGAATGCTTTGTTTGATCTCTACTTCTCAACAAGTAAGAGGGTATTTTATTAAAACCCCATCCCAAATATTTTCACCCAGAGTTCACCTTACCATTTGTAATGGCAAATGGCCTTGCCTTTACCAGTTGCTATGGTTTTGCTATCTGACAAAAATTAAAGTTCCAATCAGATTACTAAGAACGGTTTCACACAGGAGGACTGCATGAAGTGTCACCATTTCATGTAGCTTTTTACTACTAGAAGCGACACAACCAGGGTCATGTAGGTAGAGACAGAGTAGAAAAGGACAGAAGAGGGTTTGCTGTCATGGACCTGACCTTCTGTAAGCTGTGGATTGAGAGGAACAGGAGGCTTAGCCCCTACCATCAGAATCAAGTATCAGGTGTGATTTCCAAATCACAGCTTTCTTCAAAGATTCAGCAGTATTGTGCAGTTCAAACCCAGAATAAAAAGACATGCAAAGACCTGCATTGCTGGCTGGGTCAGCAGTGTACTGCTTCTTCCCACAGAACCCCTCCTCTCTCATTCTAGAAACTGTTTTTCTTCTCTGCCTTCTCCTGGCTGGTGGCCAACTTGAAGGCCCACAAACTCAACAACTGTGGCCCTTCCACTCTAGTACAATCACTAACATTGCCTAGTTTGCTCTCCTCAGCAAAACAGAAACACTTAGATCAAGGTTGTGGACCACCCTGCCTGACGTCTAGTCATACAAATTTATTTTTCAGTTTCCTTTTTACTTTGGTGTAATCCTAAATACAGAAGCTTCTGCCTTCACAAGAGATAGATGCTGAGAGTCAAAGTCCAGAAACCTCCACTGGTTCGTTGAATCAAAGCCATTCAACCATTGCTTTGAGTTTTAAAAGCAGTTAATCACATTTATAATAAAAATTTGTTATTATTGCAGATTAAACTGGAATCTTGTCACACAAAATAATAAATAAAAACATCTGAGGAGCAGCTGATTCCCTTCAGCCTTGGTATATAAGGCAAGGACCCAACACTGGCAATTGTGTAGACCTGAACTTGGCCTCTCTTAGCTTTGGCTACATAGATTTCTGAAGATCATAAAGGAATCAAAAACCTGCCAAAGAGAGTTCAGAACCTCATGTTTCTGCAAGACATATGGCAGACAGTATTGTGGCAGTGTGATACTGCTTTCAAAACAAAAAGTTCTTCCTAGGTTCCTATGCTGCCCTAGATTCCAACTCAGGGTTCAGTATGGCCTATAGTGACATGAATTACAGATAGCCCCTGTTGCAGAGCAATAAGCATGGACCCAGCAGGCTATTAATAATATTACCCTTAGCCAGCTGCACAAAGAGCCCTCCCTTTGGACTCTGCAGGGTTTTGAATGAGTACTAGATATGGGAGTTATTAATTTTTTGTTTCTTTTTAAAATTGCAAAACCTTTAGCACTTACCTGGGAATTTGAAAAGATGTTTTTATCAACCATTTCAGTGGCTTCATTTCTGTACAACAACTTGAACTATCTGAAATAAAATACTCCGCAAAATCCAAGCAAGCTCTTGTTTTCTTTCCTATTTCTTCTTCCATTTTTCCCACTGTACCTTATCATCCTGCATTCACTATTTAGTGCTCTTCACACAGAGGTGAAAAAATGATTTTTATATCCAATGTTTAGTTTCTCTCTTGAACACAGTAACATTCTGAATCACGACCCAGACCTCACTGATGACTTGCCTGATATCTAGCAGGCTGAGGATGCTATCAAAACCAAATCATATTGCTTGCTATTCTTGTTTAATAAAACTAGCAAGATTTCTTGTTGGATGAAAATGAATGGAAAATGCACCCACATATATAGGTTGTAAACTTATCTTTTCTGTCTGGCTCTGAAGGTTAGTGTCTAAATGATGTAGCAGATGTACTGAGGTATGGATGTGGCGTGGGAGGCCTGGCCTTGTTTTGACTATCCATCAGGACAAGCCTTGGAGCTACGGCATCACTCAACACAGCCTAGTGTGCCCTGGAGGAAAACCCCAGTGTGTGGCTGGGAAGAAGCCATGGTGGACCTCAGCCTTCATGGCACCTGCTGTGTGCACCCTTTGGGCCCTCAGCTGATTTGCAGGCACCTTGCAACTCCATCAGTGCAGCAGAAGATGTACATTCCCAGAGCCACTGAAACGTTTTTTCTCAGGAGTACCTTATTTTAGCACACACATGAGTGATCTGTTAAGTTGTGAGAGACTGCAAGAGTTAATGTCTCAAATACTGTGGCAGAGCAAGTTTGAAGCCGAAGCTGATCTGCAACAGGGCGCAGAGGCCATGCTTGAGGGTGTGCAATTCTGTGTTCCAATACGCTGAGAGGGGCAGCTCACCATGCATGGCCAGAGGTCATACAAAGTTTATTTGAGGAAGGGGCTCATGGCGACCCCAGGGACCCCTTATGGCCACCACCCCCCACTGGTGCCTACGCACAAGATCGAGAGTTACACAAGTCCTTACAGCAGAAGATGAAGAGGAGCGTGACTGATGTGAGAAAAGGTGGGAACTCAGCTATAAAAGACACCGACATGAGGAGCCCTGTGCATGCCCTCTGGAACTGGACATCAAGATTGGCTGGACCCAGGACCAGTGAAATCTTTCTTTTTTCCTCTTTCTGTCTCTCTCTCTCCTTTTCCATAATCCCTACATCTCATCCCTTTAGACATAAAACCATTGACCAAGTCTGGGACTAGAAGTGGATCTAGCTGCCCCTAGGCTCTTCTATGAGGAGTCTAGAAAGCAAGGGGGTCCACTCTGAACCTTGTGACTCAGCAGGACGGCTCTCCTTATTCCATGAATTGATGTATATCTGGTTACTACATGTTATACAGTTTACTGATGTAGTTTCATGCCAATTCCTGTTGTGAGAAACCCCACCACCTACTGTTATGCCTCCCGAGTTCAGGTTGTTTCTGCCATAAATAAAACATTCAACTGATAGTTTGGTGTCATTTCACCTTAATTTAGCCCAAGGGAATTCTGAACTCGCCATAACCCCTCCCTGGTCTGTCCAGCACAGGCTGTGACATAAAACATTGTTCTGTTGCTCATTTTGCTTGAAAACAGAAGATTCACACAGAGACCAGGGCAGTGCCATTACAGCAGCTGTAAGAGAGAGCTGGTGCTACTACTTTATGGCCAAGACTCCATATCCTTCCTTCAAAGAGTGTCTGCACTGCTGTTGTGATACTGGTTTCAATATTTGCTTAAATTTGTTTAAATAACTTTACCAAGAAAAAGAGAAAGCAAGAAAAAGTCAAACCTTTTGTAAATGCATAACAGATGCACTGGTGCATTCTGGGATGAATGCAGAACAGACTGGGACCTGTCATCACACTCCTCACAGCCACATTCTTTCCTCAGCTCATGTGGCTTACACCTGGGATACACTGGCAGGGCGGCTTGTGAGGCTCCCAGGTTCAAAGCAAACGCTCATACCTTTGTCCCTGAGTGCAAGTCTTTTTAATTTTAACCTTCTTCCTTCCTGTCATCAGTGTTGTCTTTCACTAGTAGTGGTTTTCTGACTATATACCAAGACATTTTTGGGTTTTTTTGTTTGGGTCTTTTTGGAGGGGTTTTTTGGTATACAGGATACCCATTGAAACAAAGTATAGATACTAGAGCTAAAAGTTATATAAAAGTCACGGTTAGAGAAAGCTAAGTAGGTGGAAGCATAAGGACTCTTGGTAATCTCTGGACATTTGCTACATTGAATGAATGCAGATTTTTCTTTAAGATGTTGTGAAAAGTGAGAACTTTTTTCTCATTTCTGTTTTTTTTTCCTGCAATAACAAAAGTTTCTTCAATCAGATTCAGTAACACTGAGGAGTAAGGGTCAATCATACATCTTTGGGATTTTTTAAACTGGGAGACTAGTGTAAACTGGCTGCACAATAATCAAAGGTCAGGCCTTCATATATGTCACAGGCTGCAAAATGGCACTGATGCACAGTGACTCATCATTGCCAGAATATGCTAAAATATCTCACTTGCATTAATAGCCCTTGATCTTACAGGAAGGGCTTTCTTTGAAGACTGAGGCTCAAAAACCATAGGTCCCAAAAACCCAGCAGGAAAAAATGCAGAAACTGTCAAAGAAAAAGCCCAAAACAAAAAAGGGAATGGTAAGGCTACAACACACTTCCCTGTTTGTAACTAGGCCAAATAGATTTCTTTGACAGGATTTACCATTCTTTTTCCAGCTACCCGTAGTGCAACATGTTGATATGTAGCTGGAAGTTGAAGTGTAAGTAAGAAATATCTATTCTCCCTCTGATGCTTTCCATATTGGCTTAAATATTAGAATAACATTGTTAGGAATAAAGTCCACATGTAGCTACAGTAGTAGCTTGTGCATTGAGGTCCATTTTAGAGTACACATTCCTGCTCTTACACCTTTCTAGCAGCTCTCTCTCTCTGATACACACTACTGCAGATCAGGGCAAAAGCTGCCCAAACAATGTGCTGGGAGCAACAAATTGTACAGTGTACACCTGTCACGCTTTTTACAGATCCTACAGAATTTTAGTAGCATACTGGAATTAAGACAATTGAGAGACTTCTCTGCTCTTGATTTTTGGAAAGTGGCTTCAAATACATTTTCCTTTAAAAAAACCTGATTATATAATTTTCTTGTGATAGTACATTATCTGATTTTGTCTGTCCTGTATCTGTTCTGTAACTGTCTTTAATGACCTTCCTCCATCCCAGGCTTCTCTGCATTAGCTGTTATGTATTGGACTAGTCAGGGACAGAATTCCTGGTTTCTAGAAAGGATTCTTAAAGGAAGATAGGATCTTGCTAAAAAAGAGTCACTAGCTTTGTCACAGAGCATACAGTTTTAGTCTGTACCAAACAGAAAGGTAGTTTTTAATAGCAATTTCATAAATTTCTTGGTGGCTTTGCTGATTCTGTAGTTAGATTTATTTCACCTCAAACCCCCTTTATTCATCTTAATTTTTTCCAGTGATGGGAATAATATGAGCTTCACAGTTTGCTTATTTCACTTTACTCTTATCTTAATATTAAGTTCCATGCAGAGAATGTTAACACTGAAGCACATACAGTGGAAAAAAGCTGAAAACAATTGACTCATCTAAGAGGAAGCTACTATGGTTTCTGCCTTCCCACTAGAAGTTATCTGCCCTTTTCCTATCCCAAGCTAAGATGAAAATTACCATCCTTCTTTTAATTCCAGTCTTTAACATAGTTTGCAATGCCACAAGGACAGATAACAGCTCCAGAAAGCACTTAGAGTCAGAGGTGAAAACCGAAGTGTGACCCACCTCACCTTCTACCAGTCCAGCACCAGTGCAACCCAGCCACCGGGACCCTATGAGCAGGTCACCTGCACAGGCTGCACTGAAACCCATCTTGTCCTTAGCTCTGATGGGACAAAATCAAAACTATGACTCTGTTGCCAATGGTATTCTGTATGCTTAACAGGAAGTCATACAGAGATATATACCATCCTCAGAATGTCACACAGTCTCAGAAAAAAAAACATCAGCCACAGCGGTAGGGGAGGTAGGGAGAGGAAAATTCCCCAGATAAATGAGACAGAGGAATTGCTACTTCTCCCCACCCTGCCAGCGATGAGAAACAACCTCACTGGCCACCTCTTCCCCCAGTGCCGTGAAGGAATCAAAAATGGGTTTGAAGCATCCCTGATAAAAAGGCTAGATTACAGCAAACACAGGAGAGAGATCCATGAGTCCCTGTCACTGCATATAGTCACACCCCATCTCCTGTTCTTCCTCCCAGCCCTTCCACCACATCCTGATGGCCCCAAGGGATTTGAAGTTTCCCCATATTTTGCAACACGATGTGTGTATTCTTTTTATGGTAAAATTCCCATCAACATCTGGAGTTATTACGTTTTCCAAAAATCACTCTAAAACTGAAAAAAATAATGCTGCAATGACAGTTTAATGACTTAGTAAAGCTGGCAAAGATTTTGGAAATGCAAAACTTGCTTAGTTTAGTCCACTTTTATAAAGGGTGAGGAGACACTATCCAGCTATGATGATGACATCATGTGTGAACCATCATCATTATTCTGTGTTAAGCAAGATTAGCTAAGCATTTAATTTAGGACTAATCAGGAATTTTAAAATTAAGCTTCTCACAAGTCTGTTAAAATAAAGTATAATCTTGGACAGGATCCACTGTGTGAAATGTCACAGTTCCAGAAACTTGATGGTGAAGTTCTTCAGTAGTCAGTACATCCTATGTCTTCAGTTTTTTAATTAAAAATCTATTTTTAAATTTTTTTTCTTTTTTTCTTTCATTTTGCTTATACTAGCAAAATGGAAATGAAATTTGAAAGCTTGAAAAAGAAGCAATATCTCTCAAAATTATCTCAGCAGACCCATCAAAAAATAATAGATAAGCCATTTACTGTTCTGAAAATTCTGGTCAGATAGAAAAGCTGACTGTCTTTAAGCATACTACAGATGATCATAAAGGTCCTTTTCAGATATAAGCAGCTAAACCAAGATAATTTTTCTTTGATTTCAGGACAACTATGGTTTATATGTTTTTACTTTTCCAGTTAATTTGAGATTTTCTGCAGAATATTGACCTGACCAATATTCTACTTGAGCAAGTGATAAATTTTTTCTTGATGGCAACAAATATTGGGTCAGGTTGAAATCTTTACAAGGTACATTTGTCTTAACAAAATTGTAATAATTCCATTAATTCCACAGAAACAAATGTGGAAAGTAACAATGATGAATATGAGAAAGGACAAAGGCATTTTTATAAATCTGAAAAGATTAAACTAATTTTATAGTGCAGTATGACTACTTTCTCTCCTTTACAGATAGCATTTTATCTGTCTGAGAATGTATATATTAATAGAAGGATTACTTTCTGTGGCTTACATTGACATTTTCAAGCACTTATCCATCACTACATAGTGAAAATTAAGATTAATGGAAAACTTTTCTCTAGAAAAATGACATAAGGAGGCCATATCTGCTTTTTTCAAATATCTGTCACTGTTTTTTCTCTCCAGAACATTCAGGAATTCCCCTTTGTTAGCAAATTCAAAGAAAAAAAGTCACTCAGTAAGCATAAAGTGATGTAGGAACTTGCCTAAATCAGTAATTTCAAGTAAAAGATACTATATGTGAAGTCAGCATAGCCAGTAGCCTCCAGTTTATGCTGGAGGTGAGGATTGTTTCCTTCTTTGACATAATGCTTCCATATGAATGGTTATAGTAGTAAGTGGTACTAAACCCTTTGGTCAGGCTTCCAGCAATGAACAGTGACTCATATATTCATGGACTATATTATCTTCAAATAGCATCTGCTCAAGAGAGATAACCTCATTCTCCCTCTGCTTCAGTGTGATGTTCTTGCTATGACAATTTCATCACTTTTGTAATAGTTGAGTCTCAAGCAGCAAGTTCACTTTGAAAAATCAAGTATAAAAGCCAGACTAAGCACAAAGATTTAAAAAATTATAAGATTTCTTAAAAAAAAATCTGTGTGTAAGGAAAGTAAATACAGTGGCAGATATTCTAATGAATACTGCCCTTCAGACACACAAGAGCCACAGGGGACTAAATGCTTTTGCATACATATGCATCTTCCACATGCATGCATATCCATCAATCTAAGATGGTGCCTCTAAACATTTTTAAAGCTGAATAACTTCAAGGCATAAATTATGTTTCTGGTGATAAGGCAGAGAAATAGAGGTTCAATCTCACAGGAAATACTTAATTCAAATTTCTCTTTATAAGACTTGAATGAAAAATAGTGAAAAATGGAAGCTCCAGTTCAAATTTAATTTGAGGGGACAAGGAATATGAAGTAAATGTCTTCTTACATAATTTCCTTAATTTAAATCCTAGACAGTGATTTGTGGGACTGGCCAAACATTCCCTTAGGTACTGTGTCCAATTAGGGAAAGAGAAATACAGCTTTTTGTTATGCTTATTTTCTCCATATTCTTACAGCTGTGTAAAATTGATTCTCTTCCACAAGTCAGAACAATTTTTAAGCTGCTTTATATCTGTCTACCAGCTGGGGTTTCCAGGGTGCCTTCTCCATGCTATGCATAATAGAAGCAAGTTCCTGCTGTACACAGGTAAGAGGTTGCTTGGGTCATTTCGCTCATTGTCAATGATGGCAGTAACCACACAGTGGCATATGGCAGCCCATATGGCACCTGAACTGGGAGCACTGGTTGTTGCCTCATCCACAATGTGGTCTAGTTACCCATTTACACTTGTGGTATTCCTGCTTATCATTCTGTAATCTTTGATTCCTGTCATTTATTAATGTCTCCCACCATTTATTCTATGCAACTAAGTTCTGCAGTGGAGCTGGGGATCATGGCATGCATGCAAAGGCAGTTTCCTGGGCCAGGGAATCCCCAGGAGAGTGCAGAGACATGCCAGGAGCTGGCAGGTCTCAGGATGGAGAGCGGCTGATGAGGCATGGGCCAGGCCAGGAGTAATGGCGGCCACCAGAGGTCTGCGGAGGACCTCCCGCAGCAGGTGGCTGAGCTGCAGGAGGCAGTGAGAAGGCTGCATAGCATCAGGGAGGCTGAGAAGGAGCTAGATAGGTAGTTCCAAGCGCAGTCTGCAGTGGACCCACAGTCCATGGCCAAACAGCCAAAAACTCCCCCACCAGCACACAGGGAAGGGAGGGGGGGCAATAATGTGGAAGAATGGAAGCTTGCAATGGCAAGGACCAGCAGGAGAAAGAGACTTCCCCCAAAGCCTGAGGTGCCCTTGAAGAACCACTTCAGCACTCTACAGACTGAAGAGGAAAGACCTGTCACACTGGGAGAGGTACCTCAGCTGAGTAAGGCAGCCCAATCTGTTCCCCATGTAACAACCAGTGCAACTAAGAAACAGTAATAGGTGAGAGTAAGCGACTCTTCTGAGAGGTACGGAGGTACCCATCTGCTGACCTGACACTGTCAGAGACGCGTGCTGCTTACTGGGGGCTCGTATCAGGGATGTCACCAAGAGAATACCAAGCCCTTTGCAGTCTGACTATTATTTGCTCTTGTTGTTTCACGTAGGCATCAGTGATACAGGAGCAGTCTGAGGAGTATCCAGAAAGATTAAAGAGCCCCAGGAGCAGTGGTAAGGGATTCTGTTGTGCAGGTAGTTTTTTCATCAGCCCTCCCAGTCAAAGGGAAGGGGTTTGAAAGGGCCAGTTGAATGTGGTGAGTCAACAAATGGTTACAGGGCCGGTGCCACAGCTACAGATTCCAGTACTTAGACCATGGAACCCCCTTTGAGAAACCTGGTCTGCTGGGGGCTGATGGGGACCATGTGTCAGAGAAGAAGAGCATCTTTGGTCATAGGGTTACTAAGGTGGTAAAGACAGTTCTAAACTCAAGTTGCCAGGGGAGAAGAACCCCAGTCCATCCCACTCCTACCAATTTGATGCCAGTGCCAGCAATAGACACCCAGAGCCTGCAGAGGGTTCACAGGTCAGCAGGAGAGCACCTGAAGAGCAGCACAAAGGAATTCCAGCCACTCCAGCCAGTAAGACAGCTTCATCAGGGGCCAAACTTAAGTGCCCCTATGGAAACGCACGTAGCATGGGGAATAAACAAAAGGAGTTAGATGTGCACATGCCTGCAGCGCTATGATCTTATTGGCATCATGAAGACATGGTGGGATGGCTCCTATGACCAGAGTGTTTGAATGGAAAAATACAGGCTGTTTAGGAAGGACAGGCAGGGGAGGTGAGGAGGGGGTGTCGTCCTCTCTCAATGACCAGCTGGAGTGCATGGAGCTCTGGCTGGAGATTGATGAGGAGCTGACAGAGAGTTTATGAGTCAAGATTAAAGGGAGGGCAGGGACAGTTGACATTATAGTGGGGGTCTGCTGCAGGCCACACAACCAGAAAGACTGAGTAGATGAGGCCCTCTATAAACAGATAGGAGCAGCCTCATGTTCACAAGCCCTGGTCCTCATGTGGGACTTCAACCACCCCGATATCTGTTGGAGGGACAACACAGGAGGGCATAAGCAGTCCAGGAGGTTCCTTGAATGCATTGATGATAACTTCCTTCTCCAAGTGATAGAGGATCCAATGAGGAGAGGTGCTATGCTGGACCTTGTTCTCACCAACAAGGAGGGGCTGGAGGGGAACATGAAGTTCAAGGGCAGCCTTGGCTGCAGTGACCATGAAACAGTGGAGTCCAAGATCCTTGGGGCACCAAGGAGGGTGCAGAGCAAGCTCACTACCCTGGACTTCAGGAGAGCAGACTTTGGCCTCTTCAGGGTTCTGCTTCATAGAATACCATGGGATAAAGGCCTGGAGGGAAGAGAGGCTCAAGGAAGCTGGTTAATATTCAAGGATCACCTCCTTCAAGCTCAGGGGTGATGATGCATGCCAACAAAGAGGAAGTCAGGCAAAAATGCCAGGAGGCCTGCATGGATCAACAAGGAGCTTCTGGACAAACACAAACAGAAAAAAGAAACCTACAGAGGGTGGAAGCAAGTACAGGTAGCCTGGGAGGAATACAGAGAAATTGTTTTAGCAGCCAGGGAACAGGTCAGGAAAGCTAAAGCCCTGATAGAATTAAATCTGGCCAGGGACATTAGGGGCAACAAGAAAAGCATCTATAGGTATGTTGGTGATAAAAGGAAGACTAGGGAAAATGTGGGCCCTGTCCAGAAGGAAATGGGAGACCTGGTTACCCAGGACATAGAGAACACTGAGGTACTCAATGACTTTTGCCTTGGTCTTCACCAGCAGGTGCTGCAGTCACACCGCCCAAGATGCAGAAGGTAAAGGCAGGGACTGGGAGAATGAAGAACCACTCACTGTAGGAGAAGATCAAGTTTGAGATCTTTTAAGGAACCTGAAGGTGCACAAGTCCATGGGACCTGATGAAATGCATCTGTGGGTCCTGAGGGAACTGGTAGATGAAGTGGCTAAGCCACTATCCATCATATTTAGAGAAGTCGTAGAGATCTGGTGAAGTTCCCATTTATTGGAAAAGGAGAAACATAACCCCCATTTTTACAAAGGGAAAAAAAGAAAACCCGAGGAACTACGGGCTAGCCAGTCTTATCTCTGTGCCCAGCAAGATCATGGAGTGGCTCCTCCTGGAAACTGTGCTAAGGCACATGGAAAATAAGGACGTGATTGGTGACAGCCAACAGGGTTTCCCTAAGGGAAAATTGTGCCTGGCAGATTTGGTGGCCTTCCACAACAGGATTGCAGCTTTGGTGGATAAGGGAAGAGTAACTGACATCATCTACCTGAACTTGTGCAAAGCATTTGACACTGTCCCACATGACATCCCTGTCTCTAAATTGGAGAGGCACAGATTTCATGGATGGACCACTCAGTGGATAAGGAATTGGCTGGGCGTTCGCACTCAAAGAGTTTCAGTTAACAGCTCCATGCCTGCGTGGAGATCGGTTGAGTGGAGTTCCTCAGGAGTCAGTATTGGGACTGGTGCTGTTTAACATCTTTGTCAGTGATGTGGAAAGTGGGATTGAGTGCACCCTCAGCGAGTTTGCCAATGACACCAAGCTGTGTGGTGCAGTCAACTTGCTGAAGGGTAGAGATGCCATCTAAAGGGACCTTGACAGGCTTGACAGGTGGGCCCGTGCAAACCTCATGAATTTCAACAAGGCCAAGTGCAAGGTCCTGCACATGGGTCACCATAATCCCAAGCACAAATACAGGCTGGGAAATGAGTGGATTGAGATCAGCCCTGTGGAGGACTTCAGAGTGTTGGTGATGAGAAGCTCAACATGA
>JANZLQ010000061.1:1470857-1578155 GCA_026212715.1 Elanus axillaris
TCATGTTGAGCTTCTCATCACCAACACTCTGAAGTCCTCCACAGGGCTGATCTCAATCCACTCATTTCCCAGCCTGTCACACTCTTAATTCATTATTAACACCAGCAGGAACAGTGTCATAGCACGTTGCAATGAATCTTCAGCGGATTCTGAAGTCAACTGAGAGAAGACAATGCATTCCCTGCAACTGCCCAGACTGCCTCTTTGGTAAGAATACCATCACAAAATAACAAAGATGTTTATGTTCACAGGAGCTGTGCAGAGATTTATAGCTTATTTTTAATTCAGTAAGCACTTCAGATAACAGCAAGCTTTGACTGCAACTAGTCAGTGGCCTAGATGATTCACATCCCTTGAGTAGTTTCCTGAACGTCCATATCCCATTACTTATTACCTATGACAGGTAAACCCCTCACTTTGTTTCACTGTGTTCAGTTCTATTTCTTACTTGCCAAATTAATAATAATGAGCCCACGTAACATATATTTTATAAATGTAATGATTTTGTTCATAGTAGCCGTTCAATTTTCCCCATAGGAGTGCTCCTTGAAAGTCTTTATCCTGAAAAACAGAATGGCAGTGCTTTGGATTAAATGAGCCAGATCAGCTATGGAAGGATAATTTTGTTTCACTCTAGTGGGACAATGTTATTCAAAAGCCAATTCCCCTGACCTAGAGGATCTTCCCTGACTTCATCTCTCCTGTTGGACTTTTCCACTTTGTAATTAAATATTCACTGGGTAAAAGGGAAACAAAGAATAAAGAAGGGAAAAAAATGAGCCCTCTGTAGCAGTTCCAGTCCTCTGGTCCAAGGAATATTTAATTATTTAGGCAAAGTGGAACTACTTCTCTGGAGAGGCTGAGAGTGTTTCACCACAGTGGTTACAGTCCAACAGAGAAAACAGAGGAAACTCAGTGTATAACTCTCAACAAGGAAAGAGTTGCCTGCCTAGCTCTTTCAAACAACATAATAATTATACTTAAAAAGTGACTTGAGAAGGAAAGGCATATCTGATTAGAAAATTAATTGTCCTTAATCAGATGTTTCATATTTCTTTAAAATTATTGTTCTATCCTAAATTATTCAGGTAGCTATCAAGGAAGGAAAGCAATGTGAAATTCATCAGATTTAACATGCCTGCTTCCGTAATAAATATGGGATATTTATTGTAATGGTTTGTTATAAATTATGTTACATAAACTTTTCTAATCTTTAACAAAGTTAACAAAACCTGAGGTGGAGGTACCCTAAAAAGAAAAAGGTATTTCTGACAGGGGAGATTTTTAAAGCAAGGTTGATTAATTAGTGATGTTACATATACTGTGTACCTTTATCAGTGACATGTGCTGAATCCAGCTGATAGGTCAAATGCACCAGTGGAGTTTTAATGAAAACAGATGCCCAGAGGAACCTAGAGCAGCTGCGTCTGCCCATTGCTCCATGTGTGGAACATCTTCCTGTTGCTTTGCGGTGCTGCACTCCCCCACTTCCAAGAAACCAGGGGCCTCTTAAAACAAGGTTGAAAGGAGAAAAGCTTGCTAGTCAGCTGGCAAAATATCTGCATTTTTAAGCTAGCCTGGATACAGCAGAGGAGAGCTTAGTTTTTGCTATGTGACTGACCTCTCTTAGCCAAGTTCATAGCAGTGTGAGCTATCAAATATGACAGGCTCTTGGCAAGCATTTGCATGCTTTTGGCTGGAAGCTCTTCCAAGCCCAGCTGGTATCAATTAAACTAAATAATAGTTCTTGCAATAACTAGTTCCTACCACACTCTTCAGAAATTGCTTAGTGTTCAAATGTAAATACTCTTAAGTTCATACCTTGCTTACCCTTCCCCCTCTTTGAAGAAACTGTGACAGAACTGCAAATCTAAGATTTTTAAAGCAAGCTCTTAAACGTTGAATAAGGAAGAAACATGGCATGTGCAGACATATATTTTTGTCTTCTGGTTTGCCATAATGCAATCCATTCTGCTTATCTAATATCCTAAATATGAATAAAAACCCCACCACACATTCATTGTTCTAAACTTCATGTTAAATGGAGGTGTCATTGTCCATAATGGATTAGTAAACCAGTCTAACTAAACTGTTATCAAATCCTGCCTTCCAAATTTGGAGTAACGGACCAGAAAAGTGTCTGTTGTACTATAACCCAAGTGTTTCCAGGACCAGGTAATGCTCACATTAGAACAAGGAGCGTTTAAACTCAAGATCAGTTTTTCCTAGCAATCTTATTACTGTATGGAGATTTGCTGTAAGCAACATGAATAACCAGCCTCAACATTTAAAAGATTTAAAACAGTGTAACTGGAGCAAACACACAAATATTTTTCATTGTGAATGAAAAGCAGAATTATTTTCCATTCAGGTTAAAAAACACCATTTTTTATAATCCAATAATCTCCAGTTATTTCCTGAGAGGAGCCCATGCTAAAACTATGCATCCAAACAGTTACTTTCTCTGAAGCCAGACAGTATTTTCACAATTGTAAAGTCCCTGATCATTCTATCAGTTATAGAGGAATACAGTTCTCTACGCGAATAAAAAGAAAAACAATAGTTTATTTGGGTTTTTTTTAAATTAATCTCATGTAATTTTACATGCCAACTTTACAAAACTGAATGTAACACTAAGAAAGCACTTGTTCTGCTAAGCACTTGAATGCAGTTGGATTGCTCAGCTGCTTAAAGGCCCTCAATGAATGGAAGCCAAGTTTTTTATGATCCTATGAAATGTCCATTACTACCCTGGAATAGTGTACTGTTTTGTCATTGCATTCCTTGGGTAATGACTTTCCCCACCAACTATTCTCCCGTTATTTGAGGAGATGGAACAGCCTATCGACCTAGGTTCTATCCACCATGTCCTGCTAACCTGACAGTCCTCCCGAGGAACTTGCAGGTCTTCTGCAGTCAGATTCTAAACATGATTAAATTTTACAAGTATAAGTTCTGACAATAATGGCTCACTTTAAATAAGCAGTATGAATAACAGACAGCCTATAATGTCCTCCAACTTCAGCCAAAGAGTCAAAGAACAGCTGAAGACACAGAGCTTGTCAGTTAAGTCCTCCCACGTAAAAAGATCAGTAAACAAGATGTTGCAAGGTCCTAAATTTTACATCGTCTTGGAGAATATGCTCATTTCTCTAGGAGGAGAGAGAGTTTATTATAGTTGCCAGTACTGAATGGTTCAAAGAGAAAGTTTATTGGTTGAAATCTAGAAAACCTCTTCTGCATCAGAGGAGAAGGTAGCCTTTGAGACCAATAACAATATCATTCAATGGGTAAGGATTTAACATTGGAAGTGTTTGCCAGTGCATGCTTTATTTTATGTAGGAGAGAAGTTAATCCCCAATATCAGCACATTTTAATGATATGATTCCACTTACCATAGCCTGTCTCCTGATCCAAATATTTGTTTTAAAACTTTTTTTTAAAAATCACATTCCTATGTAAAGTAAATCCCATTCCAGTAAACTTTCCAATGTAGGACGTGCCATGCAAAGTTAGTTACCCTTTTAAGGGGAAACCTCCACAGTGAGCTTGTAGGATAACCTCCTGGATAGAAGCCAAGTGACCTAACAGCAACTAAGGAGTTCAGCTCCTTATTATATATATATATAAAAATCAGTTTCCATTCCTAGAATGTCATGTCTACACCAAGGAGATGTCATGCATTTAAGCATCAGTTCACTGTTTCTGAATGACTCCCAAAGGGACTGCCTCAAAGACAGAGTAGTTCCCCAGGAAAAAAAAAAAAAATCACAGCCCAACAGTATTTTCCCAATATTTTCCAGTCTATGCCTGGCAACCTTCTAACACTGTTTTCAGAATGCATTCCAGGGAAGCATTTCCATTAGACTCACAGATGAGGCAGGCAGGCATATGGATAACAAAGTGAACAATTCTACTGGGTATCCCAAACCAGCTCCCAGCCTCATCCTGTATCTGGTGGCCAGCGATGCTCTCTAGAGACCCATGGGCACAGGAGCATGGCACCACAGAGAGCCACCCCTTGAAAGAGACACCAGATTTTCTTGTGTCTGTGTAGGCCACACCAGGCTCATATGGACTCTCCAGTTGGGCTGAGCTTTTCTGTGTCCCCTGAAGAGTTCAGGTCGATAAAGAAAGCAGAATTACAACATCTAAGAGTGGGTACAAGAAGGTGGGATGGAGGTCACTGAAAGGCTTTCAGTGTTGGGGAAAGAGTGAGTAGGGCAGTCATCAAGAAACAGAGCTAGACAAACAAATCAACACACACATGACATGGGGAAAAACAAAAGCATATGAGCTTAGAGCCATGAAACACAGATATGAGATGGCCGAACAGACTACTCAGCTGTCTAAAGCATTTAGAAAGATATTATTATGGTACAGCCAGGAACCAAAAAGAGGGAATTGATTAGATTCTCCTATAAATTACCATATATCATACAGTGTAACAGACTTACCAGATTTTCACCCATGCGGCTAATTCAAAACATAGGAGCCTGTGAGGATGGGGGCAACGGGAGAGGAGTTAATTGAGGGATGCGTAGTACATAGCCAGTCATCTGTACTTCACAGAGACAACAGTCAGCATTCAGAAATCAAGATAGGTGGACAAATCAAAAGGGCAAAACCAGTGTGACAATACATAGTAAAGATGAGAAGAGAGAAGAAGGGAAAGCTGCAGGGAGGGGCTCTGCAGCTGAAGCACAGAGCGCAGCTCAGCCCCTTGCCACTGTGCCCAGCCTCGTCCCTCACCCAGGGGCAAGACGGCCCAAGCTGCACCTGCCAGGGAGGCTTCTGGGAGAGGAAGAAAAGGCAGAAACAGCAGGAAAAGGAGCAGGGGATATTCTGCCTCCCAGCATTGCCGGCAGGTGGGAGGGGATGCACAGAGGAGACCCTTCCCTTGCCTCTTTCTGTGCAGGGGGCTGCTCTGACACCTCCCCCAGGCTCTGTCCGGCCCTTGCTTTCCCCTAGGCCGGCACCACTCAGAAATTGCTTGATTTGACAAAGATTGACAAAGAACAATGAAAGGAATAGGAATTGTTCAAACCGCCACAGAGTTTGAACAAACCAAAACAAGTCCAGACCAGCTGTTAAGCCACTGGGACCAGAAGTCAGTGTGTTACCCGAGGGAGGGTCCAGCATAGCTCGCTGCCATGGGAAATGCAAGTTACAATCGTGGCAGATGAACTGGGAGGAGAAAGCATAATTTTACCTGCTGCACACTGGTCAGTTACATGTGCCAGCAAAATGTCCAGTAATGGGTGAAAGGAGAGTTTCATACACAGGAGAGAGTTTCAAAAGTTTCATACAGAGAACAACAGCTGAGGAAAAGGGGAACCTGTGCTTTTGGGTAGGGAGTTGATCACTGTGACAGGAATTTGATTAGCTGTAGCTTTGAGAAGAACGTAAGATTTGTCCTTAAAGGAAGGGCAACAAAATAACAAAATGGGGTAAAGAACCTAAAAAAAACCCGGGGTTTATGGGCACAGAAACTAGAGTGACATGCTGTGGTTTTCATTTTCATTTAAGGAAACTCAGAGTGAAATCAAAAGTGTTTGTAAATTAACTCTGTTTCTTTCTGTGCACCAACCTTTCTCCTGGTCTTGCTCTCAGCCCAGACCCTTGGCATGGGTTTCTGCAATGATGCTACACAGTCTGCAGGAAAAAACTCTTTGCTTTTCATCCTCTCTGAGGCCGGCAGCATGGCTACTCCCTGCAGTCTCTCAGGTTCTGCTCAGGCAGCATGTGAGCTCGTGCTCCCAGGCACGCACACGTGCACACAGGCGTAGGCTGGGATCTCCCTCGTCCCACTCCCCCCAGCTCTGCGCTGAGCACTCGGCCCACCCTCAGACCCTCCACTGCGCCCAGACCTAGAGTGTGGCAGCTGGGAAAAGGCAAGCTGGCCCCTCAGCTGTGCTGCCTGCTGACTTTGGAGGAAAATAACATGCAATACGTGGTAGCCTGCAAGCAAATAAAACAGCTCTTTTCTTTTACAGTCATTGACAAATAGGCTAAAAGTCAGTTGGGAAGTTATGGAATATTACATATCAGCAATATGTGGAAAGAAGCTCAAAAAATATTTTCTAATTTATACCATGTGTATTAATCTATGTTCTACATTAACTCTCTTCTAATAAAAGATCTTCATTACATCCTCAATAAAAAAGTAGTGTTTATAATCTTAGCCAGTATTTTTATATATTTGATTATAAAATATTGGTTACAAAAGCAAGAATTTATTGATTTCGGTATTTAGACTGCTAAGGAGGAACACACAAGTCCTGGAGAAATTATCCTTGTCTTAAGTCGAATCTTACTAGATAGACTAAAGTGCATGGGACAGAAAGAAGAGACACAGAAGACATGTCAGGATAAGAAAGATCTGTATTATGTTATTAAGCTTTCTGTATGTAACAAACTAATGTTGTATTAAAATCCACCATCCAGTTCCTATGATGTGTTTTACTTTAAACAGGAACCAGCAGACAGAATGCCAAAATACCTTACTGAAGAGCTAAGTGTAGTATAATGCAACATGTTAGAAACAGGGTCTGGTGAAAGGAGGCAGGTTCTGTATGCATGAAAGGTACATTTTGAGATTTCCTTAAAGCCTGTGAAATGCACGCTATAATGCAAAATGTCTTAAAACACAAAATCACTATATACATTTGTTGAAAAGGAAGTAACAACAGTGGAGACAGTGAGAGTGAACGTATGGGTCCTGGTACAGATCTCCTGCTGGGGCTGGGAAGGGCTGCCTGACTGCCATTACTTTCATCTGTGCAAGCAGGGAGTGGAAACTGTTACCAAACCAGAAGCGCCTTGGCAACGCATGTGACAACTCCTTGGTAATTTACTTTTTCTCCGGTCTCGGGAATCCACAATACTCATACTATTCCTTTCTCGCAAATCCATCAGTCCTTCCACTGTCCACCCACAGGCTTAATACTTCAAAAACACCGGCATTTGTCCTCAGTTTCCTTTCAACTACCTGCTCAGCCAATAAGGGTAAGATGTCCTAGCTGAGGATTATGAAAGTAGTTTTCTAGTTGCCATTGGTGGGGGTGAACAGTAAGATTTAAGGTCCTCCAGACCCTTAAAATGTGCTTGAGGACGCACCAGGGGCTGGAGTGCAAAGGTGGGGAGGTGGGGGCAGAGAGAAACAAAGCGCTGTGGAGAAAAGGGCTTGGGCTGGTTTGCGAGAGCAGCTGTTTCTTCCTCGGGTGCCAGTGGCTCCATGGTGCTTCTCCCATGTTCTGTCAGACCTATTGACAAGTGAGACAAAGATCTTTTCACAGCAGCTGCTCTAGTTACAGGAAGAATGAGTATGCTCAGGAGGCTGGAAACTTTTAACACATGCAACCAGGGATTCTTGCATAAGCTCTGAAAATTTGGAGGGGGGGGGTGAGGTGAGGTGAGGTGGGAGAAGGCGAAAGCACTTTTTTTTCTGTTTTTCCTAAGGTTCAGCTAGGTCCTGCCTTTAATTCACAGAACTGCATTAGAAGGAATAGAACAAGGACAAAGCTTTGGAGCTAGTGTTTGAAACAGAAAGAAGTGTATATGTCTGCAGAGAGAGGAATGGAGAGGTTATCCAGCAGGTTTTGAGCCTGCTGTGGAAGGGGACACATTCCTTTCAGTCTTCGTAACCGATTCAAGCATGTTATGTTTGCCAGGGTGCTACAAGAAAAGTGCCAAAACTTGCACCGATGTTAAAAATGTAAGTTGGGATTTTCCATCTCAAGACCCAGAGAGCCGTCCTCCCTCCCCCCAGCCAGCACTGCCCCTACCTTTCGGACCGGCTGTGAGCTGGCTGTGACCTGCACATGATATAGTGCAACATGATGCTGAGACGCACTCCCAGGCCAATGGCATTGCCCTCTTCAGGAGCTAGCACACCCAGTCCCAGCTCAGGGAGAGCCTCAGTGCTCTCTATTGCATAGTGCAGCCACATGGTGAATTATATTAGCAAAGAGCCTTACTGAAAATCTCTAGAGAGTTGTTTTAGAATTAGATTATCATTCCTGATCTTTATAGGATTTATACACATGCAAGTTATGTGGGCCAAAACTCCCCTCCATGGTGGGTCTGGCCCATGCAATACTTCCATCTGCTCTCTGCCTTTCATCAGCAGTGTGTAGAAGCATTCCTGCTCACACATAGCCACAGTCTGTGAAAAGCTGCCACTGCCAATACTGGATCCACGCACACTGCAGTGGGCAAGGTAGAGACACAGGGAAAATTGGCATCTGGTCCAGGGTGGTCCCACCCAGCCTCTGTATAGGTGTTCTACACTACAGAGATAAATCGTTTCAGTTGTAAGATAGCTCTGTCATTCTCTCATTCTATAGTATAACAAGTGACACATACATAGGGAACTTTGAAAACAAATATATGGTCAGGAAAATGTAAAAAGAAATCCAGTTTAAACAGGAAATGATAAGCAAGAAAATAACTTTATAGATGGCTTAACAGCTTGTGAAGAGACACAAAGTTTCACATTTCATTGAGGAATTACATTAAAATTCTTCCCTATAAACAAACGTTGACAACTAAATGTTTTATTGATCATGGTTATATATTAAAGATTTGAAAAAAGGTTAAGAAAACAAAATAAAAAAATCCATATTTTACCATCAGGCCTTTTAAAAACAGATTTGGTTAAGCAAAATATCTTTAGTGTTTAGAAAATCATTAGGAGAGAATAGTAATGAAACCAGAAACTTGGCTCAGTAAAGAACATATATTCTGGATTTTTAATTCAGTTCTTGTTAGTCAAAGAATAGTAAGAAAATGAACATTTGCCTATGAGGTGGACATCCAGATCCCAGTGCTTATTGCACAGAGTGTTTTGGCCTGTAGTGCTTGAAAAATCAAAGGTGAATTTGCAAATAGATTTGGAGCAGACACATCTATAATTTTTGGCAAAAGGTCTGCATTCACTGAAAAATTTAATCTACCTTCATATGATCACTAGTCTGAGATTCACAGCTTGTATTTCACAAAGACTGCTACAGTAATGATCATATAACAGCTTGAGTGCTTTGTCCCCAATTTGCCTAAGAAATAACCATACAGATTGCTTGTTTCTCAATGACTAGGAATAGTCATTACATATCAAACTGTAATGCATAATGTAACATCCTCGGTAATGTCCAATTTTGCTTAGTCATAGATCATTAGCTTGAATAAATCAGTGTAAAAATATTATAGTATAGATACCTTTTAAGAGTCAACAGTGGTACATCTGTAATAGTGTGGTGCTGATCTTGACCAATATACCCTCCCTCTCTCTCGGGGCTCAGTAGCACAGCACAGTTGCCATCAGCTGGCTTAAAATGTGGGTAGAGTGGGAAATGACTGTGCAGAGCTGCCCTCAGTGTTATGCCCCATTAATTTGCAAGGTCCACCTCGTAGCTGTTAAAGAAAGTTTGGTAGGAATGAGGAGCCATTAGAAACATCTGCCATCAGAAGAGTCATCGTGCCCTTTCCAAGAGTGATACCATATATCACAGTTATTTTCCTTTTTTTGGCATACACATGAGAAAAATGTACCTTTTCTCATGACAAATGGCTCCCATCATCTAATTAAAACAAAATAATTGCTGTGCTACACACATATCCTCCCTTTAAGAGGATAGGTACTCATGATAGCTATTAAATATATGGCTTGGAAATTCCTCGAGTACCATAGTGATGCGAGCAGTGTACAAATTAGGATAGAACAGAAGATGAATAAATTGGGTGTGAATGAAGGATTTGTTACTGCGGTCTTCTGCAATTTAAAAAGCATTAAATGTAAAGGAGTGTAATAAGAGAAGCGTAAGACACGCTGGCTACGTCCAAGTAGGGAACATGCAGCAAAGTAATATGAGTCTAAATCTGGAACTGTGTGACAGCCTGAATATACCTAAAAAAACACAGAGGGTCTGAGTTCCTATCTCTTCCCCAGAGATTGTTTCCTACATTCTACAATACTGCATATTATTTATTAACATCCCGATGCTCCAGGTAAATAATTTTATAAGAAAGTTCATAAATATTCTGAATAAAGTTAATTATTCTGGTATGTAAGATGCCTGAATGTTCTATAAGCCAGACTTTTAAAACATGTTCCAGTATTTGTCAAATGCAGTGAAAGTGTGACTGTTTTATTTCCAGAAGCCTTGAGCTGAGAATTCAGCCTGAAATCTATGGTGACAAAATGAACAGAACTTTGATTAAAACTCTGTCTCTTATTACCGAATATGACTGTGTTCAATTCTGTTTCTCATCCAGAATATGTGGACTACCTGCAGCACTGTAAGAGAGACAAAAATATATAACATTGATAATATAAACTGCTGGGTGTTCTAGAATTAAAAAAATGTTATGATTATTACTGTATTTCATCATGTGAGTTGTATACCTTCAGCTGTTATCTTCAGCTGGTGAAAGTAAATTAAAGCTGACACTCACTGTTTTACACTATAAATTTTATTCCAGAGATGCTCTTTTATTATTGATAATTATTACCTATTGACATTTCACTTGTTTCACTAGCCTCTATCATTTTCCTCTTTTTCACTAAAAAGACACAATAATATTATTGCACTGATGGCCTTCTGGAATCCCTGAACTTTTCCAGAACCACAAACCTGGCTATCACAACATAGCCACAAGTGCTCCTTGGTGAGCAATAAAATATTCCCAGCATCAGCACCGAATCCAAGCTTTTATAGACAATTACAGGATCAAATAGTTACAAGGAGCAAGATAATTTCAAACACTGTCTGTGACTACCTCTGTCTGTGAAAAGCTACTAGAGATATACCTAGTTATGAGGAAACACAGGCATCTCTACAAATAAACAAATAGGAATAAGTTGCAGACTTCTTTGTGAAACCCAGAGCAAACAAATCCTGCCAAAGTCACCTACAGCACTAGACATATGTCTTCTTTCCTTTATTTAATACTTAATTTTATACTTCATTTCCTTAATGTTTAACACTGGAATGAAGTACTCGCTCATGTGAAGGGCCTGAATTGTATTATTTTCTTTAAAACACTCAGCATTTTTACTTGATGAAAAAAAGAAATGTAAACCCTTTATTGCACTTTCTCCTCCTCTTTAGAAAGTAAACAAGTAAAGCTAAGCAATGGAAAACATTTTCCAAGTGGCACCACCTAGCTCTTTAGCAAGTTTGTCAGGCACTTAGCTCTCATATTGACTGCATTTCACGTGTGTTCATATTGCTGTTGGACACACCAAGGTACCCCCTGAATCTACTGGGATGCCATTTTTACTTGACTTCTCTTTGATCTGAAAAAATCTATGCATTTTCCATGGCAATGATGAGTTAAAAAAAAAAAAGTTTCACAGTTTCACAGATTGGATTAGGAGGATGTTTCATAGCCATAAAGAGGTGCCTCTCCATGCTCTCTAATTTACATAATTCAGAAATGCCAGTTCAACAACCTGTTCTAGTCTGGTTTATACTGTGCCTGTCACAGTGGTATTTATAGTTTGGCATCACTCAGACCTTTTGGATCTGTAGGAAGGATTATTTCTTTCTGTAGAGAAAATGAGTTGGACGAATATATTTTTGCAACAAAAAGGTCAACAACAGAAATTCTGGGGGACTTGGGTGACAAAGTTATTTTGTAAGCTTGGGTCATGCTGCCCACGTAGTTTGGCTAAAACACATGGGGAGACCTTTTCAAAAGCAATGAATCATTTTCCTTGGCTAAAATGTTTCATCTTGGCATTTCCCAAAAAGTTTCATTTTAACTTTAGTCTCCAACAAACAACTCCAAATTTTATTCAAAGATGTGATGCTTAATCTCTGTCCTCCTCCACAGACAGTGTTTACAAACACTGTGAATTGTTCTGTAGCACAAAACAAAATGTCGCAGCGAGTCCAAGATTTCTTGCCATATCTCGCTGGAGTCCAAGGACACAGCATATTGCAATGACTCTCTGATCCCCCAACACGGAGGCTTCCATGTCAGACACCCTTATCTTTCCTGCCACTACGTAAAACAGCGCCAGGTTTCCTCAGGGCTGATGCAAGGCAGTAGAAGGTGCTCCTGCGAAACAAGGGTCTGCTCACCTCACTTGCACAACCGTATGCAAAATGCCCTGGTCCAACCTGCCTGCCTTACCATCAGTACCTTGCAGGGAGTACCCTGCACCTCCTCACTCTTCCCCACCAGGCCACGATGCTGGTCAAGGCACTTGACACTGACTGTGTGAGAGCAGAGCAGAGGGAACAAAGAGGCTGAGCCTAGTCATTGTGGCTAATCTGCTGCAGATTGGGACCCCTAAGTCAGACCAGCAGGGACGGTACAGGGACTTTTTCTGAATTAAAGCATGAGTGGAATGACCTAAGCAATAAAATTGCAACTGTGTAAGCAGCACTAAGATATCTGGCTAGTGATATGCATTAATTAGATGATGTTCTAAACATCTAAGCAATATGTACGTGCACTGTGTAAAGCAACACCACTATCAGAAATTGCAGGGGCAAGGGGGGAACAACACCTTTTTCAGAAGTTGTCTTTTCATTATCTAAAATCCATGAAAGGATATAGCATCTGAAATTCCTGAATAAAGGTTAACCCCCAACAACTGTAAATGGAAGGTTTCAGGTTCTCCTTTTTCACTTTCACAGGCCTTGAAGGCTCTGATTTAAACACAAGAACCACAGCTAATGGTGACCAAACCTGAGGTGCTGCCTGCAATGACAGATGTACAGTTTTAGTTACTTTCACACTAAGAAATGTGAGATTTTGGTGGGGTTATTTTAAAATGAAATGATATCATAGCTTTTGAGGTCTGAAAGTTTCCTACCATTTGTCAGTTTAATAAACTGAAGATTTTAATAGAGATCTTTTAACAACACACACTGTACTCTGAAGGTGTGAATATTTCCTAACTAGCCAAGTTTACATAAGGCTCACACAGGAAACTCACAGGTTTCTTTGTAGCCTGACAGTGAAATTTAGCTGTAACTGAGTAATATTAATAAAAAATAATATTTAGGACATCTGCTCTGCACAGTGAAAGGCTTGGGTTGTGCTTTAGAAGAAAAAAAAAAAAAGTAAGTACCTTAAATTAGGCTTCTAATTCTTCATTTAGGAGGAGCAATTCTTCAAAGATCCTAAGTGTCCACAAATCCCAAGACAGTTTTCTGGCTATCTCACAGTCTTGAAACATCAAATCATTTCATTCAGAAGCCTCAATATAAAATGAAAGCCTAATTTTAGGTTGCATTAAGGGCATTGTAAGAGTGATCTTCTTGGTACCGAAAGGGAAGCATTATGAAAGAAAACAATACAAAAAAAAGAGCAGCTAAACCTTCCAAATGTGTTGTGAGTGTACATTTCAGCTAATGCAGTAATAGCCAATAAGATACATGCTATACCAATATATGCTTTTTCAGTATTACAACCCAAAACCTGGTGTGTGGACAATAGATACCCATGAAGGGGGAAAATGTTGGAATTTGACCAGAATTTTAAATTTCTATAGAATACTGTGTGTAAGAAGCATGGCACTTCACCAGCACAAAACCACCCTGAACTTCATTTATTAGAGCCAGTTTCCTTTTTGACCCATCATAAAAAGCATAATCACACAGCATGAGGAGGTAGGTTCTAAGGGGCCTCAGCACAGCACAATAACATATATGAAAAGGCAGTAACTGCTCATTAACAACTCACAGAGTTTATGAAGAAATTAAGGACAGAAGTAATGCTGCTAGCTCCGTTTCACTGGCAGAAAACTCAGGTGCAGAGAGTGGATGGCACAGGCATTACACAATTAGCCAGGTGAGGGCTTGCATCTGGGAAGGCTGAGCACGCTGGCAGCAGTTCACCTTGGCGTGGGTACTGCCCCGACTGACACCGTCAGCACCCTCAGTTCATTTCAGATATATTAGAAATGGAAAAAGAACAATCCATAACCCAGGGATCAGGCCTGAAAAACCTCAGCCCAGAAACTAGCTAAAGTAAATGCTTCAAATGGAAGCTGTTGGACCAAACTTCTTAATAGTTATTGCTAGCAACAGCAATAATAACTTCTTTGGTAGCGTCCATGATGAGAGACAAGAGTATGATTTATTTGCACTTATGTTTTATACATAAAAGTGTGTAATTTTAATAATTTTCTTATTTTTATTGCCTAAGGTTCTTAAAATATATAACCTATTTTGTCAGACCACATCAGCACTAAGAAAACATATTTCAAAATTTTACAGAGTAATCAAGCTGGGACCTACGAGTTATCAACAAAATGCCAGCTGAAACAAATCCATCAGCTTTAAAATATACTTTGTATTTAGCTGGGTGAACCAAGTACCTCTGAAAAAAAAAAAAAAAAACAACCATTCAGTTTGCAGTCAGCGTTCTTCATGATGAAACTGAACTTTCATTTCAATTCTCTTGGAAATTTGGAATTACTTTATATTTTTCCTGGACAAGCACTGCAACAAACACATCTCTGGTTTTGCTGACACTGTGATCAGTAAGTGGGTAAGCAGAAACAGCAAGCACAAGTACTTTGCTTTCCTTTTGGTCACCCTCAGTCACCCAAGACATTGAAAGTTCATGTGATTTTCTCTCATCCGCATTTAGAGACATTTAGGCAGCTAATGTCTTGGAAGACACATACATCTGCCAGTCAGGCCATGGGAAATAACACTGAAGAACATGCCGAAAGGTGGAAATAGCATTTCTCTCAGAACAAGAGGTAAATGGAAAAGGAGGTATGACCAAACATGAACGTATCTGGGATTCACCTTAGAGAAGATGCCATCTAACTGAAGTTCAGACTAAACAAATAAAACTATCTACTTCAGCTGTGAGATTTTAGACCTGTGAGGCTCCTCTGGTATCTATGATAGGGTTATACTAAGCACCATGTGCTTAGAAAACATGCATTTGTCTTGAGCCTCTTTGCAAAAAAAACCCCTCGAATAGAGCTTAGTGGTTCTTGTTGCTGCCCTTACCCAACTTTATCAGTTTGTTTCATCCTACAACATTCTCTTAGACTACCAAGCAATCATCTGAGTTAAATTTCCCAGTGAGGTTTCAAAGCTGGTTTTAACCACCTTTGATGCTTTTTAACATTGTGAGTGTCTGGTTTAATTTTCATATTTCTGGTGCTGACTGGAGTTGGAGATGACTAGTCCCTCAGCACAGGTGTCCTAAGGGAGGGAGGCTGGTGCTGCAGCAGAGGAGAGATGCGGCTCTTGTCATAGGCCTGTCCCCTCTCAAGTTCTCACCCCTTTTTTGCTCCATGGCCCAAACCTGTGGGAAGAGAAGAGCCATCTCACAGCCTGACCAGAAGGGCAGGGGCCAAAAAGTGATCTTGGGGGTGGGAGAAGTGGTAGTGAATACCCTGTGGCTGCAGACCAGATCAGACCGACCTCCTCCCACCCCTTGCTCCATGGTCTGGGTGCAGGGCAGCAGCAGGTGGTTAGCACCTGCTCCTCCAGGCACTGTGTTTTAAAAAATTGTCAGCGGTGACTGCATTTTGTGTTGGACGCTGTCACTGCGAGCAAGGGATGTCCAGAGGATGCACACCCAGCGAGGCTCCTCCTCACCATCCTCTGCTGTCCTGTTCAGATATCCAGCATGGGAACTATCAGTTTAAAGAAGGAGGCATCATACTTTGAGATGAGCAGCTGGAAGAAGGTGTGGGTAATTTTGATATTGTACTTCAGTCTTACATCCCACTAAGCCCTATTTAAGGCATGCAAGAAACTTTTTCAAAGCTGGTCCTACATAGTAGTGTTTCATATATAATTGTTCTCTTGCTATATTCCCAAAAGAAATATGAGCCTCAATTGAAAAGGGAAGGATTTCAGATATACCAGGGAGGGAAGGACTTGCTTTTCAAATGTCTTAAAGGCAGCTGTGCGGTCCAAGCGGAGGCTTTGGCAGAAGTCTGAGTGTGGTGGTAATACTGCCCAATCCAGACTTTTTTTCTTTAATGGAAAATGATGGAAAGTCCTGCTTTAACAGGATTCAGACACTGGCTCTTGGAAACAGGCTTTGGTAACCAAAATAAAAAGGATCTCAGAAACTTTAATGGCCCCCTTCACTAAAGCCTGGCCAAGTACTTGTATTTAATAATTGAAGCTATCAGTTTACTTTAACACACTGGATCGAAATCTACTCTCCAATACAGACACAAAATCCCCTTGGCTTCACTGTCTGTAGCCGGAATTGGGTGCAATATATTTGTGAAAAATGAGAGACAGCGATGTTAACTAAAGTAATTTTGTCGTTATGGTTAGAAGATGAGGTGGCAGCTGATAATCCTCACATCCTGGCGCCAATGTGGTGTTTATAGGTGTCAATGAAATCACTGTGACCTCGGGTAGCTGACAGAGTCCCCTGTGTAGCTGAGTGAGCTGCACGGAAAGAGCCCACACTATCCCCAGCTGTTCCCATGAAACTCTACAAGCTTCCTGAGATGTGAGCTAGACTTCACTGTAGGGTGAACATGTCCTGCTAGAGAAACTCAGAATTTGGCCCAGAAAAGTTTGGATCTTGATCCTCAACATTTTAGAGAACATCTCTACTGCTGTGTTATAAAATTAAAAATATTTGAATTTTCTAGCTGAAAGATAATATGTAATTTTTCATTAAAACAGCTGTTCCATATTATTTTTAGAGAGAAACAGCACAACTCAAGCATGTATTATATTTATAGCAAACTGGATCACTGAATGCACTGGGCTGTATAAAAGGGGCTGCAGTACCATAGCCTGGTGAGAAGTACAGATAATGCCCCTCATCTCGGTCCTCAACTGCAGAAAGTCCTCAGATCACCAAGATCTATTCTGTTAAAGAAGTCCATACAGTAAGCTTAAGACATGCCTCCAAAAATATTTGTTTCTAAATTAAAATACATATGCATACAACTTTCAGTCTTCCCTTACTCTGCTAAGCCTCACTTGGTTAGCTCCCAAGTGTGGAAGACCACTCCTGGGCACAGGAAAAGAAGCTGACAATGAAATTTGCTGGAATATAAAAAGTCCCTCTGTCCACTAAAACAGGGTAATTGGAACAAACATGCAAAAAAAGATGTGGATCCATCCATTCTTTCCAGCCGTATACAGCTGGCTGTTGAATTAATGCTCTTTATACTTAAGAATTAACTAGCTTTATACAATATTCCTTTGAACTTGTGGAGCACCAGTATTGTACATGCTGTAAACTTGGTAGATGGGAGGTTTGTATACATCTGTGGTAGCTAACACGTTAAACTAAAGTGGACATAGCTGTTTTAAGCTGCAGGAGAAGAAAAGAACAGTTCTGGAGGAACATTGCACTCTTATCAGATCGGCTTTGTCCCACAAAAAGCACCAGATGTTCCCTGCCTCCAACACACAGCATTGGTTTTCTGCACAGCCTGGCAGTGTCAGTTGCTTACTGGATTACCACAAAATAAAATGTGCTATTTTGTGTTAAGTGTGTGGTAACTGCATGGTAGATGTACTGGAAGCCACGATTGCTATTACACAGTAACTTGTGGTATCAGTACAATATTGCTCTATGATATAATAGCAGGGGGCAAAGAGCTGCCTTGCAATGAGTCTTAGATGAATACAGAAGTCTGACTGGTTGCTTAAAGTTTCAGCCCCTGTCATTATCACTCTATCATCACTAGAGCAATACTATTGACAGCTGGGTAATTGCATCACTTTAATTTCAAATACTATAAAGGCAAAAGAAGGTTATTACATATTTTAAAGTGCAAAATTAACCCTTGCTCAAAAAGCCGTCATGAGCTATGCAAAATGCTTACGTCCTGATTTAAATCAGGGTTTCCCATGACCTGCCTGAGAATTGCCCAGGCTCTTGCAAACTTTAAAAGTGCATCGAGGAGGGCATATACATTTTGTTCACACTGAGGACAGTTAATGTTCTGGCATCAGAGAATTTCATTAAGTTTAACCAGCTAATGATGAATTATAAAAAAGCAAAGAAAACTAAGCATGGGGAAAAAAAAAGATGCAGCAAAAGCAGAAGTGACCAAATTTTTGCCCAGTGTAAACCAACAGTGACCTAAGGATTCAAGGATTCACGTGGAATTACACTGCATCACCCTCGCCGATCCACTGTGTTTAACTGCCTTCATTTGGGACTAGTTACATTTGTAGAAAACTGACAGATTAACCTGCTGTTCCCATAATTACTCTTGAAAGGTTTATCTTTTTCATGTTAATAACTCAGCTTTTAATAACAGAAATAAAGGGGTTATCTTCACTAAGCCACAAAAATAGAAGTTATGCAATATTATGATTCCACTGTAGGCAAACAAGGACTTTTAAATAAGGCAGTGTGTACCCATCGCAAAAGTTAACACCAGATTTTCAGAGGAGCTGGCTTGTAAAAAAGAAGGGAATTTCCACCCTGCAGAGAATTACATCATTTTGACAATCGTTACCGCACTGGAACAACACAAGCCTTTCTCCGCCTCTCTCTCCCTCCCACTTGTCTCTGTGTTCAATGTAAATAGAAATGTTCTCAAATATTTCAACCATTAGGAAAAAAAAAAGTAATTTTATTTCCACAAATTCAATGTGGAACTACACCTTCTTGAACCGCTACAGTGCCATGTGGGACTTTTCGCTCCTGTGCTTCATATCCCTGTTTTCAGTCATGAAAGAAGCACGTTATGAACAAGTGACATGATACTGATCAAAGGAGTCCCACGATCGCTGGCGAAACAGGGCCACTGACAGAAATGCAATTGTATTTCTCAGCAAAATGGCTGGTTCTGATACCCTTTTCACACAAAGCTGCAGCTTATCCCATGGAGAGTCTTACTGTGACCGATGAATCTAATTATGCAGAAAGGCTGGGGCTCACCTAATTTTAGCTTTCCTAAAAGCTAGTCTTCTAGCCTCACTCTGTAATCAGTGAAAAGAGATGGATACCTTCAGAGAGTGGTTTAGTTACAGTTGAAACCAATTAAAGTGTCAGTTGTGGCGTGCCAGGATCTGGTCCAGAGACACATTTATCCACGGTGCTATCCTTAGCACAGAGATCAGTAACTTGCATGAACAGCCCCGGTTTGTGCAGACAGACTGCCCCGCGGTACAGGCTGGTGTCAGAGAGAAATCATAACAGGAATCTCTATTACCCTGTGCTTAAATAAATACACATGTCCCTCGATTTATCTAAGGTCTCATAAAAACAGAAGCTGATTCAAAATGGCCTGGGACAAACCGTTTCCCACAGTCTGCCCTGCATGCAGTTCTGCAGGAGATACGCACATAGAGAATTTCAGGGAGAGCACAGGCTCCCAGGATTGCCAAGCACAATGCTTGGTCATCCTCTCCCATTGATGGGGAGAATTGGGATACTTCAGAGGGTAGTTCAGAAAAACTAGCCAGCTAGCTAAAGTAGGCGCTTACTGCTGATGTGGAAGCTTTATGCAATAGGTAAACACTAATGTGGTAGGTTGCTTGGAAATGCTAGTAGAGCCATTTGAAAACTATTCAGAAAAGCAGTATTCCTAATAGAAACTGCTATGACTTAAAGTATGGACATGCTGATTTATGTCAAGGAGAAAGGTCCTTTTTTCATGTAAGAAGGATGGCTGTAGTGAATGCAACTTTTCTCACACCATACCTGTTGAGGTCTATTAAAGTGCTTCATAAGAATAAGTCTCATAAAATAAAAGATTACTAACATGGCTATCTCGATGAGATTTTTCCAAAAGGAAGGATAAACAGGATGTGTAGATTAAATCTTAGTAACAAAAGATACTGTTTTCTTCAATTGTTAAGACCGAAATGCAATGCAAACAGCCTAGCTTAGCTTACTTATTATTACAGAAACAAAGTTCTAATAAAAAGCTGGAAATACATAGGTTCTAATAAAAAGCTGGAAATACATAGACATATAAAATATATAGATATATAAAAATACCTCTTCATAAGGTTTTATTTGTGTTTTTATGATCCACCAAATCACTCCCACTACGAAACAAAATTTAAAAAATAAAAACTGTAAGAGGCTAAAGGAGCTACCAAAGTTTCCCAAATGATTAATTAACACCTTTTCCTTCTCTTTCCTGCTGTGCAATTCAATCATATTTATTTTACATAAACTTCAGTTCAGTCTCTTTGTTTTTCTAAACTTGTAAGTAGGAGTAGCCTTGGATAAGTTCCCCTCCCCCCCTCCTTGTCCCCTCAGAACGTAATTAATTCCACTCTCTTTGTCATACTCTTTCTCTGAAATTCTTGTTGCTGATTACCGGAGAAAGAAGTGGAAAACACTATTATAAAAATAATGATTAAAAGACTCCAGATTTTTTTTTCTCTTTTTTTTGTTCTTTTTCTTGGTGAAGGCAACACGAGTGGCATAACCTGGTTTCCTTCTTGTCAAAAGAGGACATAAGTGCACATGCACATCTACTCTTGGTCACTGCCAGGTGTCAAATATCTATCTGTTACCAAAAGCAAAAATAAAATGATCCACAAAACCATACAAATACTTCTTGTTGCCAAGTAGGTAAGGTAAATCATCACTAAAGATAAACATAACTTATCTCCACACTCCAAGTAGGAGATTAAATTTGATTCCACATCAAGACATATCCAGGCACCAAGATACAAAATCACTTGAATAAATTACCAGAGTTAAGTTTAAAAACAAGTTAGATGCCCCCTTTACCCACATTGTCCCAAAAATTCAAATCTCTGTTTAAAAAAGTCTTCTAAATGTCCATCCCAAATTTTATCTGTGGTCCCTTTTGGTCTTCTGCCAGTACTGGCTTGTGATTAAAAAGATCCTTTTTCCTCCTTAGCCCTTATTTCTCCAATACTAGCAAACATGCATCCTCCCCGCCTTTGTTCACCCAGCCAGGCTGCCCCAGGACATATCTGCACAACGGGGACAGGCTGGGCCCTCCTGCAGCACATGTGGAGTCCAGAGCAAAAGCACCGTGGGGATCCCCCATCCCAACGTGTGCAGTTTGTTCTCATTCTGCAGGCAGTGCCGCCACAACAGCCCTGCACAGTGCTCAAGTCATGAGGCCCCATCAAAGCCTCTGCGCTGTATTCCACTGTGAACATCAACTCCAGTGATTGGAGTCTGTCACCAACGCTTTGTCCAACAGCACCAATGTTTCCCTGGGGTTGCTGGAGTATTTCCTTGTATCTGATAAAGCAGTTACATCCTAGGACCTTTTTTTAAGGGACATACCACACTAGCAGCTCACAGCCATCCTACAACTGGGTAAGATTTAGGCAATTCCTGGGAACTGTTAGGGACTGCCTAATTTTCACAGCAAAATGGGACTATACGACATGTGTTGCAACCTGTATCATGACAGAAAAAGCACCTCATCTTCATTTATGGAGCAGAAACAATGAGAGGACAATGAGAAAACACCCCTAGTGAAGTTGTTTGTGCTGTCAGAGGAACACTGTGCTGGCACACCTGGGGGTGTTATGTGAGCAGCCAAAGCCTGAACAAGCCCAGCTCGGGGTGCTGGAAGGGACAAGCGCTGCTCGGTCTTTCCCTGGGCTCAAACACTCAGAACAGGTGTACAGGTCCTACATCAAAGATGCCAGGTGCTTACACCAGTGAACTTGCAACCAGTTACTACACCCCAGCATCGGAGTCCACCTGTGTTTCAGAGATGTGGGAACTACTCCTGTGCAGAAGGAGATGTTACCAAAGACACTGACAGTAGGGTGAGCCACATGGCCCTGTGGATGTCAGAGTTAATCTTGCCCTTTACCACAGGTATCTTTCGAAAGCTTTCAAATATATTTCTTGAGATTGCATTCAATCTTCAAGTTTGTACAAACATTTGATGAGTTTTATCTTTCTTCATTGGCTGTTTAACTTACAGAATAAATAAATGTTAGTCATTGCTCAATGAATTTCAGCCTGTCTTGGACAAGAAAGTATTAACTGCTTTGGTTAAATATAATTCATTAAGCTGTCAGGAATACTCCAGTATATTTTAGATATTCTATTACGGTGTACAGAGAAATGTAAATGATCTGTACAAAGAAATGTAAATTACCATTACTTACAAAAGTGAAAAAAAAAATTGAAAATTTCTAGGAAGGCTCCTTCTTACTGAGTGAAAAGTTATTATCTCACATGCATTTCAAAAAAAAAGCAGAGCACTCTGTTTTACTATAAAAGATTAAATAGCTTTTTTCAATTAATATTTTTGTAAAAGAATAGAACCAAATAAACAACTTGCCAAGTGAAGCAGATATGAATATTCTTCATGTATAAGAGGTAACAGATCAAGCCAAAATAGCACCTTCTCTATTTTCAATGGAGAAGAAAATGTTTTCTCAAACATTTATGCAACTACTAAAAATTTTGTGGTTCAGAGAGAAATAGTCTACAGCTGTCATTTATGTCATCAGCTTAGACGAAATATTTTAGAAATCCATGCTGCTATTTACATTTCACCAAATTCCCCCTTGATTTAACTTACTTAATGAAGTTCCTTTGTGAGATGCCCATAATATAAAAAGAAGGAAAGCCTAAATAAAAATTTAAAAATAAAACAAAATTAACATACTTACTTGGAACAAATCAGTCACTAAGGTTATACTATCCTCTTCATCTGTGACATCCATATCACTGTTCTCCAGACTTTGCAAGATATAGCATTAAAACCAACTGTCTTCTGTGTCTCTGACACATCTGTGCATCATGTTATCAGACTGAATAGGTCACATATCCATGAAAAGTATTCACAACTCCCCAGTAACTTTTGCATGGGATGAAAATGTACACAGGAAAGGTCTGCGTGGGTAAACAAATGCAAGCACTAGTTTTGAGTAGGAATGAAAAGACAAATTACATGTAGAAGCTATAAATGTTCCAGCGAACAAATAGTGCTTTGGACCATTTGTTATTCAATATCCCAAGATTAGTATAGCTAGTTATCTCTGTGTAATGGGAAACAACATCAGGATTGCATAAGTGAAGTAAAGAGGAAAGATTGTAATGCTCACTAAAAAGAGTTTCCATGGAAAATGCAGGAAACAATTTCCTCATAAAATGGTGTGCTGGAAAGAAGCTGGAAACACTATACATTAATAGAATATAAAGTATCGGCATCTCTGTACCTTTAAAGACAAAAAAGTTCAGAAATGGAGAACTCATTTTGATAAAACCTGTAGAATTTAGCAGATGATGCATGTTACCAAAGCAACAGAGAAGTTGACATATATCTAAATCATAGGCATCATTTTGCAGTCAGAGACAACACCTATATAAGAGCTATACAAGGAGGAGGTAAAGCAAATGCCATCAGTGGTATGATTTCAGTTTTATGAGAAAAAATCATTCGTTGTGCTAATTTATGATGCTCTTTTTTCACAAGTAGCATATTCTACTCCACTAGTATCTTTGCTGACTTCATGATATGAATTATGATTCACTGTGAGTGTGCCAGCTTGCAACTCCTTGAAAGATTTAGAATAAGATCACTTTCTTGCAGAGTAAGAAGACAATGCAGCCCTTCCTAGCCCCTACTTTTTCTTGGCATGAAGGAGCTGGTAAAGTCATTGATTTCTGCTGCTGCACCTTCTTTCTCCATCCTTCCTCAAGGACAATGTCTCTGCTTGGATAGAAATGGGAGTGAATTAAAAAATAGAATCTTGGATAAGTGAACTGGTCTAAAACGCTAAAGTCTCAGACCTTATGGTCAGATGTACACAAAAGTCTGTGCCCTTGCTGTGTTTTAGTAGAACAGAAATAGCCTTACTGACCTTTGGCAGGCTTTGGACCTAGATCATGTATTACAATTGTTTTAGTGCTCACACTTTTGCATATACTTTAGGTGATGAACAGTATGTCAATATTTTAAGTGAACACTTTGTCCCTTGTATCCCAACAGCAACCTGATGTAGTTGGCTTTGCTTTGAGTGGGGAGTTGGAATAGACAGCCTCCAGAGATCCCTGTCGACCTGAATTATTTCACAGTTCTATGATTGCTCAAAAAATTAAAAAGGCAGAGGTATATATTTACATTTGAGTGTTCTAGCTGGCCAAGGATGAGGTACCAATTAATTATTTCCATGTTGTATTGTATGTAAGGCTATCTCCAGATTTGCTTGTTTCTATAATGTTCGCTGTCACATTTAGAATAATGTAGCACTGTGCATTAGTTACCTCAGGTGGGACATAAGGGACAACGTGTCACACCATGGACATTTCCACAAAGAGTTTAGATCTATGTGGTTTTGGGGAATGAGAGCATTATGTTGTATGGACACAAGATTTGGCAAGTTGTTTGGCACTTTTCCAGCGTTGATGTGGGGTGATAGTCTTGCAATGTCCATGGAATAGGCAAAGAAATGAGAGAGAAAGCAAAGCAGATCAGACACATAGCAGTAAGATTAGAAGTCTTTTCTGGTGGGTAGGTTGTGGAGTACAAAGATTAAAGCACCTTTTACTACTTTTTTTGCTGGAATTATTATAGAAAGACTGTTAAAAGGAATGATTAGTAGGAACAAATCTGAATGAATAAGAAATCTCCATTTGTTAAACAAGTGCCAAGGAATATTTTGGATGAATATTCCAATGCTGTGGAAAACAAATGAAGAATATGGTACAAAGGATTCACTTTGCTTTGGAGGAACATAGGTAATTGGGAGAGAGAGTAGGAAAACAAGTGATCCAGGGGATATAGTGAGCATGAAAAATGTTCATATATGGAAAGGAAATGGAAGCACAGGGCAAAGACAAGGAGAAAACACCAAGCCAGGCATTTCATCATAGAAGGTTATCAGGTTTGTCAGACACGACATCCCCTTGGTGAATCCATGCTGATTACTTCTGATGACTTTCTTGTCCTTCGTATGCTTGGAAATGGTTTCCAGGATAAATTGTTCCATCGCCTTCCCAGGAACTGAGGTGAGGTTGACTAGGCTGTTGTTCCCTGGGTCCTCCTTCCTGCCCTTCATGAGACAGGAGTGACATTTGCTTTCCTCCAGTCCTCAGGCATCTCTCCCAGTCATCATGATCATTCAAAGATTACCAAGAGCAGTCTTGTGATGACATCAGCCAGGTCCCTCAGTACTTACAGGTACATACCATCAGGGCCCATGAACTTATGTGTGTCCAGTTTGCTTAAGTATTCCCTGACCTGATCATCTTCCACCAAGGGTAAATTTTTTGTCCTCCAGATTATCCCCCATGGTCTCCAGGGCATAGGATTCATGAAGGCCAGTCCTGCTAGTAAAGATTTGATGTGAAGAATGCATTCAGTACCTCAGCCTTTTCCAGGTCCTGTGTCAGCAGGTCCCCCACCTCATTCAGCAGCAAAATCACATTTCCACCAGTCGTCTTTTGTCACCTCTGTACTCAGAGCATCCCTTCTCATAGCCTTTGACATTCCTCACCACATTCAATCCCAGTTGGGCTTTGCCTTTCTGAACCCTGGCTCTGCATACTCAGACAGTATGTCTGTATTCCTCCCAGGATACCTGTCCCTGCTTCCACCTTCTCTACACTTCCTTCTTATATAAATTTTGCCAGGAACTCCTTGTTCATCCATACAGACCTCCTGGTATTTTTCCAAAATCCTCCTTGTTGGGATGTACTGCTATTTGATTGATTCGTGCTTAGTGATATAGGGTGTCCTGGTTTCAGCTGGGATAGAGTCAATTTTCTTTCTAGTAGCCAGTATACTGCTATGTTTTGGGGTTCAGTATGAGAAGAATGTTGATAACACACTGATGTTTTCACTTGTTGCTCAGTAGTGTTTAGACTCAGTCAAGGATTTTTCAGCTTCTGATGCCCAGCCAGCAAGAAGGCTGGAGGGGCACAAGAAGTTGGGAGAGGACACAGCCAGGGCAGCTGACCCAAACTGGCCAACGGGGAATTCCATACATGTGATGTCATGGCAATTATATAAACTGGGGTGAGTTGGCTTGGGGGGATTGTTGCTCGGGAACTAACTGAGCATCAGTTGGCGAGTGATGAGCAATTGCATTGTGCATCAACTTGTTTTGTACATTCCTATCCTTTTATTACTATTTTCATCTTATTATTGTTATTATCACCATTGTTAGTTTCTTCTTTTCTGTTGTATTAAACTGTTCTTATCTCAATCCACGTTTTACCTTTTTCCTTCTGATTCTCTCCTCCATCCCACTGGGTGGGGGGAAATGAGTGAGCAGCTGCGTGGTGCTTAGTTGCTGGCTGGGGTTAAACCACCACATAAGGCCACCTTTTTAAGAAGATAAATCTATAATCATAACATGGAAATATGTTTCAGTTGTAACAAAGTAATAAATATGCACATTTTATTGTTCTGTGTGTATGATCTGTAACAACTTGAGGTAACATCATAAATATTTCATACTGTTTTAAACAGAGGTAAATGCAAAATCTGAACTTTCATTCTGCAAGAGGTAGTGCAACTTTTCATTCAAAACCATAACAGGTGATTAAATATTTTTTTTGTGTCTGAAACTTTTGTGGCTATTTTAAGTCAGAAACTTTCTGCAGTATCACTTGTCTCATGGGAACTGTACTTTGGGTGAATTATACCGAGTCTTTTAGCAGTCTGTAATCCAAGGCCATGTTTGGTACAGCACAGCTGTGTGATCTTGGCACAGTTTTGCTGAGAATTGTTGCTAAGGTGTGAGAACATATGTGAACCAGAGCTGTGCAAGATAAGCAAAGTGAAAACCTAGTCTAGTGCCAACTCTAGACTAGAAGGTAGTTGTTGAAATCATGATAGTTAGCAGCTTACAGATTCAAGAAGAGAAATGTTGGCATGAAAAGGTGTAAAACCTCAAGGAAAAAAAAGAGCAGAGGATGGAATAGAGCAATTCACCAAGTCTGTGGATCAGCTGTCCAGCCCCCCCGCCACTGACATCTCATCAGTGTCTCATGGGTGAGCTGAGCATGTTAGTGCTCAGCATAGTAGCTGAATAGTACAGCTATCTGCTCTCCACATTACCCAGTAAATAATTGCTTGGTGTTCCCAGATTGTGTGTATCCTGCTCAAAGAGCTACTCAGCACAGAGGAAAAGATGCCTGAACACTACGAACTCCTCACATACCTCAGTATCCAGAGTCATGTCCCTTGACATGAGCCTCCTCTCTGATGTCTGCAGGTAGATTTTTTAGGAGGTGAAGTCTTTCAAAGGAAGGAAATCCACTCCACAAGGAAAACAGAATCTTTTATTCTTAGCTCTTATCACATAGTATAGCACAGTGAGGAGATGCAGGCTAATGTCAGATGGAATGACTTTCAGTTCAAGGAGTCAATCCAAAAGATTCAAATGTCTTCTTTCAATTTTCCCACCAGGGAATAGAAAACAATAGTAACATTAAAATTTTTGCACATAAAAGTACAGTTTCACAGATACTACATGTTCAATAAGGAAAAAATCATGGGAAATATCAGATCAGCTCTAATTTCAGTTTCAGCTCAAAAATTCTTTCAAAAGTGAATCTCTTTTTCTTGTCATAACAATAACGCAAAAATTTTCAGGAAATGGTGAGAAGGTTATCAATGTTACAGCTGAGAGAGATTCAGCATGATCCAATTAAATGTAATTATCTTAGCAAAGAGCTGTGCTTGTTAACTCATTTTGAAACCAGTATATAAACTAGTCACAAGAGTTTTGTGTAAGTAGCGCACTGTTCTGTACAGCTGCTGTACGAGGCTGAAGGTACCCTGATAAGATCATCTCCCTGACCCCAGGCCAGTCTTTCATCCACACAAGCAAGAGGCAGCAGCAGATCAGCATCCATCACCCTCTGATGAGCTCCACTCCAGCCCCAGCCTTTCCTGCTGGAGGAAGCTGCATGCTGCAGTTTCCCTCCCATGAAATTCCAGCCTGGCAAAATCCCGGCACAGATGGAGCCCTGACCAGCCTCCGCCAGCAGCATGGGATGCCGCCAGGAGGGATTTCTCCTGCATGGGGCTCCATGACATAACTGTACAGGGCCACCCTGTGCAAAGTACAAGAAAGATGTTTTGTAAAGCTGAAATGAGTGGGCACAGCAAGTGAAAAAAATAGCTTATTGCTGAGACTGGTGTAAGGCATTTTATGAGTCATTACCTCAGAAGGATTTTATTGTGGTTCTGGGAAATGAGGAACTGGGGCTCATTTGTAAGGCTTTCAGAGCTGCAGGTGAAACACCACCTTCAATAGGTGGATTCATGAACGTCCAAACTGGAAGATGACACACTAAAATATAACTTGCTAAACTAGTAGATTAGCCTTCATATTGGTAAAGCAGTGCCCCATGGAAATCTGAACGTTCTTTCACTTTCTGTGAATAAATTACATGTTTCATGTTAGAAGCTAATACTTAGTTAGACATTTTACTGAATGTAGTGTTCTGATCCTGTGCTCATGAACAAAAGTCACTTATTATAAGAAATATTGAAGTCAGATTAGTAGCATTTTTCTTTTTTTTTTTTTAAACTCAGGAGTAATTTTAAATCTCAAACAGTCATTAAATCTCTTTCATAATCTTAAGAGATGGGATGGAGAAGGCAGAAGATTAAAATCACCTTGTTGGACAAAACATACTACAATCTCATGTTATCGGTACCTAACAGTAGAGGCTTGGGTGACTCAACTGATCAGTTCACACACAGGGCACTAAGTTTTGCTCACAGCAGAAATAAGAGAAGGAAGAAAGAAAGGCTCAGTTATGCTGAGGCATTAATGACCCTCTGGAGAATCCTTAGTCTGTGAGCCACAATAGCTGAATTTGATTTGAATATCCAATTTCAAAATTTCAAAGAGAAGTTTCTTTCCATACCACTCAGCAAAGGGGTGCGGTGGCAGTCCTCACTGCCCTGTACATCAGTCCTGACCTTCTCCCAGGACAACGGGGCAATGCATCATCTTCTGCATTCAGCCTCAGAGCTGGGGCATTTAGTGGAGTTGACTCATGGGGCAGTTCTGTGGAGGCAGAGTATGATCACTGCTGAAGCAACAGAAAAAATTTATCAGCAAATCCTTCTACAAGTTCTGCAGCCTTACTGCCAGATAGGGACCACTGAAGGCTAAAGTTGAAAGAATTTCCATGAGAACTGCAAAAGGCATCTGCAGCGCACCAGGTCTTCTCCGTGTCAATTTTGAAGGTCTTCCTCCAAATACTAGAGATACCAGCGTGTTACTTTCACAGTCGTGGAAGAGCCCCTGTTACTCTGGCCCATAAAATGGTTAAACCTTTGCTGTCAAAACATTCAGCCTAAGGCAGAGAACAATCATGGAAAGTTTCAGCCCAACCCGTTAATGTTTGGCAAAGCTGTAACCAGCTTATAACAGAGGCTTGTAATTAGAGCGGGTCGGAACATTCTCAACTAAATGAAATTTCATCGAAATATGCTGTTTCATCCAAGCCAAAACATTTTTCAAAGACATATCTGTTTCCACAAAGTTTTTATTGGGAAAGCTGAGAGAGAAAGCATGCTTACACACTATATACTGAAGATTAGGTCACTAGTTTCCGATGTGAGAGAATCAAGTTTAGGGCCTGACTCACAGTGGTCTGCGATAAAAAACTGCTCTGCATTGGGAAGAGTAGGCACAGAGTATTCCAAGTGCCAAAGTAGTGCCCTGGCTAGGTTATCTACAAAAAATGACACATCACAAGAAACATGTTTTGATTATGAAGTTCAAGAGGTTTTATGTCTTCAAGTGCCACATGCAAAGTTGTATTTTTAAACATTCTAAGTTGACCTAAAAGGGAGCTGTCCTCTTTCAAAAGTCTGCACTTCTAATGGGAAATGATAGGGAACATTTAAACTGTTAATGGTCCATTTAAATTGGCTCCAACTAAAGTTATCAGATGCAATTCCTTTTACATGTTCCCCATAATTTAAATGGAATATTTTGTGACAACCATCATAACAGATTCAGAAATAATTCAGCAGTGTACTCACAAAAGCATTGTACTCCATTTGTTGTGCAGGGTGTCAGTATCAGGCTAAGGTCCGACTAAAGCCCTCCTAGACCTCATGGTCTGGAAGGGGAAAGTGGAGGAGGTCCTGTAAGGCTTTAAAGTGGCATTCAAATTAATTTCTCCATGTATGTGCAGCCTCAAGACTCTGCACAGAACAGAACATACTGTCAGGGTCTACACAGAAAACAAGAAAGAGCCACAATTCCTAGGGCTGCAAATGTAGAGGGGGAGCAAACCCTGCAAACTCTTATCAGTAAGCTCAGTTCTGCACTTGAACAGATCAATAAACATTTTTTTTAAAATGAGAGCCCATTAAAAAAATGGAATAAAAGATTAATATTATCAGATGAAAAATTGTTACTTTTTTATTCTTATGTTTTTCACATTTTAGACAGGTACATGAATTAGGGAATAATAAGAGAAAATATGTTTGTATTTAAAATGTATTTCATACTGCAGTAGTTCCTTCCAACAATTACAGTGAAGTTTGAGGCCTACAAGTCCTGTCCAAGCAAAGATGGAGACATCAGAACTTTTCATTTCTAAAGGTGTAAGCAGGAAGTCAATGCACTGCTGAGTTGAGCTGATGTAAATCTTTGCTTTCATGCACTATTACAGTGTCTTTAGCTTGTGTGATTATTTTATTTCCTAAAACATCACATTTGGTGGACACCTGCTTTTTTGAAGATTATCCAAAGGCTTTTTTACGTAAACATTGGGCTTCTAGCATTCACTGCCTTACTATGTTATTGCACATGTCAGAAGAAAGCAGTGATGTGATACAGAAGACTGGTGATCATACTTAGATAATTTCATGTAAAAATAAGACCAGCACATTTTTTTTCTAAAAATATATTTTCTCACTTAGAAACACTGGGTTGTCTAGCTTTTTTTTTTAATTCTTAGCATATCATTCTCAAAAACATTTCATTTCTGTTATTTGTACAATCTATTTAAAAAACAGAAAACAAACCCAAAGAAATCTCATCATTTCAAAGCAACAAATAGCTGCAGTATTCAAAATCTGGAATTCTGTTCTCAAACCATTGTGATTTGTGGCAATGTCCTCCTCCCTGAACAACAAAGACTTCAAAGTGGCCAAGATCTGAAGTTTCTTGTTAATGTTTTGTGAGGTGAAGTTGGACTACATAAGATATTTTTCCAGAGATTGAGGGTTGTTGGCAAACATAAAGAGTACTGGAACGATGTTAATGAAAAATAAATTTTCTTAGCAATTGCAAGAAAAAAAATCCCTATTTGTCGATTAACTCTTATATTCCTACAATCAGGGCAAAAAGAAAGGCAGGTCATCTTTCCTGATGATAACTAATAAATAGCCAGTTGTAACTGAATATATTCCAAATATATAGCATTAGTTACATTTTGTTTGGGGTTTAAAATTGTTTTCACTTTGATATCGGTTGTTATCAGGGGCTTGCCCTGTCAAAGCTTTAATTGTTTTAACTGCTGTGGTATCGGGATACACATTAAGTGAATGAGAAGACAAAAGCAAAAAACCTAGAAGTGATAAACCATCACTGTTACTGATAATAATTTAAAAAGCTTCACAGTACTGGTACGCAATAAAAATGTCCAAATCCTGTCAATTTACGGCTTTACCGATAACAGATTATTCTATATTCAGTGTTCGAATTGCACATTATTTCTAAATATTTCCAAAGTTGCATGAAACAATGTGAGACTTAAATGTAGTTTGCCACATAGGTAAAATGCCAAATAGGTAAAATGAAGCCATATTCCATGTCAAAGTGTGCAAAGCAATTTGAAAACACCTAGTGTTCTGCATGGTAAAGGAGAATATTGCTGAGAAGCTGAGAATGACACAATATTTTATCATTGTTGATTATTTTGGAAAACTTTGTAACATCTTAAAACTCCCCAGTGTTTTCAATGGTTTAAAAACAGCCCACAGCACATGAAGTGCCAAAATAACTCCTTGACATCCCAGCACTACTTCAAACTCACTGTATCTCTCCCCCTCCTTAGTCCTAAACATACAAGCACTACAAGAGCATGCTGGACCTCAGTTATACAACCTCCACATAGCCTAGTGATAGACTGAATCCTCAGCTATAGTGACTCTGATCATTTCAATTCAGAATTTTGCCCCATGAATGGAAGATTGTTAAAAGGGAATTAACGCTTTTGATTTGGCCCAAAGTGATGATTTAGTTTAAGGCAGAATTTGACCAGCCTGGAATGGGAGAACAAATCCAACAAGCTTTTCTGTCAAAAGTAATAGCCTTTCTTTTCCCACTTATAGGTATTTTCAGCTCACAGGGTTGGACAGGGGGGCTGAATATATTGGCTTTCTCTACAAAATTCTTCTGACAAAAAAGATACAAGATGTATGATTAATGTCACTGGGGCAAGGAGGATGAGGTTTAACAGAAGATGAAGGAGCTATGGGAGACTAAGGTGCAAGTACAGGTGTTTGTCCATCATCATGAAGTGCCAGACATGAAGTATAGCTTCCCTGCCAGCAGACTATTGATTTGTCTGCAGTTCAATACAGCACATGTGAACTGATTTCAAAATTACTTTCAAAAGAACACTGTTAATGCTGAGCATAGTGCTTTAAATCTACAAATAAACCCACTGAAGTCAAGGCAACCAGTGAGTAAGGTACTGAATCAAACTAAAAGGCTTTGGATGTTATCTCAGACAGTTTAATATTTCATTTAAAAACAAGTAACTGCCCAGACTTCTATCCTACTGTAATATTTAAATAAGATAAACAATCTTTCTGATATTAAAAAAGCCATCTATATGATTTTTTTCTGCGGTTAGAAGTTGAAGGACTTGTGTTAGAGACCGAGAATGGAAAAAAGCTTGCTCATTAAGTCTGGTCTGTATTTCTGACATCACCACAGATAACTAAAGAACAAAGAGACAGCTAGGTTAGAAAATTATAATAAAACAACAGCTTCAAGAGAAAAGGCATTGGACTCTGAGTGATAGCTGTGTAAACCAGACAAGTGGCAGCTGCAGACCACTGGAGGAATTTCAAAATCCAATGAGTTACGGTCCCTAATGGAGGCAGATAGCAAAGAAAAATAGAAGAACAAATATACAAGGGTAACATGAAAGTACAATGTACAATTTCCATTTTTGGAATTCACTAAAAGATATGCAAAGTGTAAAAGTACAAAGAAGAAGCTATAGTAACTAAACAGCAAGAACATCTGACAAATAACTAAGAAAGATTTTTTTCTTTCTGCTTTCTATCTTCCATCCTGCTGCTTTGATCCTTTTAAAGAAAATGCCAGAAAGAAAAATGAATCTTCCTGTAAGGATGAGAACACACCTACATCATGCTAGAAATAATTCTCTATGTATTTGTATGAACCCCTGTAGGTCAGAAGGCTAACACAAAGCAGGGACAGGTGGAATGCTGACTAATCTTCTGAAAACCAAAAAAAGCAAAAGAGGGAAATGTTAACAGGCACTATTAAATTTCTGAGATGTACAGGAAGATGGCCTAAAGAGAAATTATCAATTTGTCTACGAGGAGTAATGATCACAGAAGTTAACACAGGTATTTCAACTTGACTGAAGTGCAAAAGTTACTAGCAGTGTTACGTATTTATGCACAGGGGATCAGTTATACTATTTTAATATACTGAAAGAATTCTAGAAGGACAGATGAAGATAAAAAACCTGGTTTCTTTAATTTTTTGCTTTAATTGCAGCACCTTACCTGTCACTATTGAACTATTCCAAATTTTCAAGATCCCTGAACTGGGAATTTACCTGTTCAGGACCAAGTGACTGTAGAAGCAGACTGACACATCTATCTTTTCTTGTGTCTACTACACCGTTATGTTACTGTGCTGACAAAAATAGGGAATCCCTGATATCAAACAGAATTTCTAAGCTGCATGTATTCTTAACATGTTTCCCCAAATCACTCAATATGCATTATATCCACTGAAGAAAATTACCCTTCAGCAACAGTTTTTCACCCATGTGGGTTCTCTGAAGTATAACAAGGCAAAATCTCTCACAGGGTTTTTCACAGACTTTAGCATTCAGCATCTCTTTTCTGCATGGACTATCCAGGGATGAGAAACTTCACTATTCAAATGAAGTGTCACTAACTGACAAGGCACATATTAGGAAATTAAGTTTCATTCACTTTAGTGCACAGAGAATTATTTGGCCTCGGAGAACCCTTCCAATGTGCAATCCTGAGCACGCAGTACACATTCAGTACCACTTCTTATTTAACATACTTGAAGCTCTTAAATGTAAAAGTTCTTTGGGCAGTCTTAACTGTAGATGCTTTTGCTCGTGACCAGCCAGTTTTATCTGTATAAAATATATGAGTGTGTAGTTACAAATGTATGTATGTGTTCCATCACACATAATCACACAGCAAGCACTACACATTCTTTCAAATAAAAATATCAATTAATGTAAATAACAATGAGGTTTGTGGTTATTTTTTCCCAGCTCTAAAAAATGATGCTTTAGTGATAACATTGAAATATAGTATCATTTTTTACTCTTGACTTACTGTTAATTCTGAATTTTGCAAGCAACATACTACTTCTTTAAGTCCCAAAGCTGCTAGTTATGGGAGGAAACAGGTAAATAGAGAAAGATTCAGTGTTTGACCACCTATGCAGTATTTCATTTCTGTACCTTTAGTACTACATGCACAAGGAAATTTCCATATATGAGAATCATGGAAGATGCACAACCATGAAGCTACACTTCTAACCTATAAAACTCCCAAAATTATTACAATGGGAGTTTGAACCTACTATATACTTAATAGGAGAAAGTTATCAATGTCAAGAAAGGAAATAGTCTCCCAAATGCTACCTTGTAATGTTTGCAGGGATCCTGTGAACAGCAGACCAAACTATCCAACACCTCAGAAGTGTAGAAGTTGCCCATGGTTTATATGCCACCAGTGAAGTTAAAATGGGGACTGTGCTTCTTCCGGAACAGTTTTATTATTACTGATTTCTTACCCCAATAAGTATGTCACGATAACCGTGTCAAAGGATTGACTTTGAGTCTTCTGACAGAAAGCAGTTATGGGTTTTTTTTATAAATATAATCATTTACAGCACTACTATAATAACCTTCTTACCATGTGTAAAGGCTGTATTTCCCATTTTGTCTGAGAAAGGTGGCACGTCAGATGTAAATATCCTATGGGTCAGATATAGCCAGTTGCACTATACGAATCTAGACCTAAAACCTATATATTCAACAAGAGTTTCTGCTTGGATGTGCTTCTTTTTTTTTTTTTCCCAGATATTCAGAAAACTGGGTGGAAAAGAGTTCAATTCTTCTTCAATAACCTTTATGGAAATAAAATTCAGTGCTTATCAATTGCAAACTTCTTATTTCTCTTTCAGTTAAACTTTTAAGGAAAAACTCCAGAAGTTACTGAGGTCATGCCTTAAAATGCAGCAGTTGTGTGTTAAGAATCAGATTTTGCTAGCTTAGAGGAAAAGTAACACCTTATAGTACAGTAAATATTTGTACAATATATAAGCCCATCAAGAATAATTGCATAGGTTTAAATGATGGGCCATTCCAGTTGTCCTCATGGGATGCAAATTAAAATGTTTGAGGTGAAAAAAATGCAACACTCATATTCTAGAAAACAAATCACTCATTTAATATTCAGGTTAATAGCCTTTCACACTTCCTTCTGACCTGAAAGCACATTTTATTTTCTCAAGGCCCATGCACCTTCACAAAATTAAAACACTGTAAAGAGAAATTCAATCTCCTAAAAGCTTTGGGAAACCACAAACTTTCCAGAAAGAAAAAAAAAAAAAAAAGTTTGCAAATTTTAACATGCTGAACCAGATCAGTGTGGTTTGCTTTCCATTACTGGCTGACACTTCTCAAAATTTGGGGACTATGGATATAAAGGAAAGCCTGTTGTCAAACTAATGACTTCCTTGGATTTTGTGGTAATTCCACTATCTCAGACTGTACCTTAATGCAGCCATCCAAACAAGTATCTCTGCTGCTGGCACTTTTCTGGCTTTCAAGTACCCCCCTCTACAATGTTAATGGTTAATTTTAACACAGACTGTTGTAATTTAATAAATGTATTAATTTTAATATATTAATCAAGGCAAGAAATATAAATGTGAATGCTTATACAGTGATTAGAAAAAATATAAAAGTTCATATAAGCGCTAAGTATTTTCTTAGTCAATGATCCAAGGAGTTCTCAAATATTTCTAAAAAAAAATTTAGTTTACTGCCTTAAATTTTCTACCGGACACTTGTAACTTTCTATCAAAAAAAAAGAGGTGAAAACTCCTTTCACATACTGAGTACATGCATAAAAGAACATGTGCTACTTATTAACAGGAGCAAGCATTTATTAAAGTCTATCCTGGCTTTTGAAAATACGATGACTTCATACACAGGAAAGAGGTATATATGATAAATTTCAGGGCTGTTTTGAAAACATTAAAAAAGGGGGCTAAACCTACTTTACTTGCCAGTTTTAATTAATCTAATTTCCAGAAGGAATTTGACCAGTGACAAAGCAAAGCGTAACCTCTGGGAAAAGCTTAAGCACCAGTCACTTAAAACTCTTTATGGCATAGTAATGTTTCTAGTTTCAATACTTTATGAACTGCAGAAGTGTCAAAAGCTTTTTACAGTTTGCATTGAATATTTTGAAGATCTATCTCAATTCTAATTGTAAAATGTCAATATTGGCTTGATAAAAATTAGCAAAATAACTCTTACTACCTGATCCTAATCTTCCAGTCTATTCTGCCAAATGCTAAGAGGAGAGTGTAGGAGTTATTTGCAGTAGTCACAACTTCATATGCCACTGAAAAATTACCTATAGCAAGATATTATATCACATTTTCCTGACATTAATATCCTGGTCAGATCACCATCAGACTATTTCTAACTTGGCTATCTAGTGTTTTTCCATTTTATTAGCTGCCTCTTTCACCTAAGTAGATGGTAATCTACATGATCTGTAGCGTAGTGATGTTCCTGAGTGTTGTAAGCAGAAGCTGGACTCAGTAGTGCCTTTCATGCTCCAGAATAGCATGGAAAGCACAAATGGAAGTTCTTGAGCACAGTCACTGGAGCTAGAGGAACCACAGGGAAACAGAGAAACCAGCAGAGAAAATTAAGAGTGAGCAGGCATAAGATTAGAAACACAGATTGGACCAGAACAACTTTTTTCTCTCCCCCCCCCTCTCATATAAGTTGCATCTTACATTAACTCAGCACACCACCAATGGAAATGCTGCTGTTGTCTTTTTTAATTCTATTACCAAAGTCTCTCAACCTTCCTCCTTCACTTTCCCTCTGGCATTTTTCCCTGAAGACCCTTTCCAACTGTTCTTGTTATATACAGATGTTTCTGAACGCGAGGCCAGCAGCTAAAGGTGGAAGTATTCCTCCTGGACTAACAGCCACAGAAACAGACAGATAGATATGCATACACACAGACAAGCATACATACACATGTGGATATATATATGTGTGTTTGTGTACACATATATGTGTATATAAGTATACACACACATATATATACACATGTGTGTACGCAAATACACATATCTGTGTATATATATGTATATTAACATATAGACATATAAATAAGCATATGCATATACATATATCTGCCCGGTAGGTAACACAGTGAAGGACTCCTAATTCAGGATATATCAGTGGCTTCAGGAATTTCCTGGGATGGGAGGAGGTCTCTTAAAACTATACCCGAACACATTCACCTTAGTTTTTACCATTGTGCTGCAAAACTCTTTTGGAATTCCTCAAAATAATGGAAGCTGACACATAAGTTAAAATAAAAAGCACTACAATGGTGTACTTCATTATTAAAGACCTTAGCCTACAAAAGCATGTTTGCTGTAAGCACTCATGCACATATGAATCTGATTTGAACATGAGAAAGAATGGTGTTTGATAAGTCATCTGAAAAGCAGCCGTTTTCACTCAGTGGATAGTTAGTACTTGTATGTACATATATTGATGACAATAGATGTCTCCTCCTCTTCACGATGGAACTCACAAAGGTGTCATGTCAAAAATGTTTAAATACAATTTTACTGAATGTCTTTGAAAATATAGAGAGCTATGAAATAGCCCGTTTTGCTCTTCAGGTCATGAAATTTCAGTGAGCACACTTGACATTCTCATTCACCTATTTCATGGTAAGCAGAAAATCTTTCAAAGAAATGAAAGGGTTTTCATGGATGAGTGCAGGATCAGACTGGAGACCATAATTATGATTAAAGTCAGATATTGAAGGAAATATAAGGTGACACAGGAGCTAGTTGTTTTTACTGCAAACGCCCCAGGCCTTTGACACTGCCTGTAAGAAAATCTATTCACTAACTGCCATTGGTACCTTAAAAGGTTTTTGTTTATCCATGAGGAGCCAGCATTGAAAAGTACATATTCTGTCCAACCAAATAATAAATTAACAGAATCCCCATAATTGATTCCCAGAAAAATGACAAATTTTTATATCAACTCTTTGTTTCAAAAGGGCATAGTCACTCCATTCCATTCTTCTCAGTTTTCCTTTGCACAGTTGATCGCAGAGGCCATTTTGCGGTCATCTATGCTCACATTGTCTTCAATTTATTGGGTCATATTTTCTCATACTAACCCCTAGTATATAAAAGTCACTAGGTTGTGAAGTCAGCTTTGCACTGTAGAGAAATTAGGAAGTGCTTCTCCAGCAAACTAGCCCACTCATAGAAATTCTAGGCCTGAACTGCAAACTATTGTTTTATTTTAGTACAGCACTTAGACAGTGTGTGGAAATATTCTCAGATAAATAAAAGACAATAGAAAAAAAATATATATACCTTGGGGAAAGAGTATAGGAAATACAGAATAATAGCTTCTGTATACTAGTCTTACTTGCAGCAGGCCTAACACTATTAAAACATGATTTTCTGGGCCATGATGCAGGTCCATGCAGTCAGTGGAACTGTCTGCACTAGCAAAGGCTCTGCACCCAGTCTCTGAGGGACTCAAAAAGGGACATAAAGACAACACCAGACCACTCTTTTTGTTCTTACTGTTTCTTCCTAAAATGAATAGATACACTTACTTTATTCTCACATGGAATTTTTTGCAGATTATCTCATTTTACCTTCCCTGTTAAACTTTACTATTGCACCATGTTGTTGCCTGGGTTTGATTTTCTAAAAAAATTCTTTTTTTTAGTGATGTAAAAACACTGCCAGTGTATTTATTAATTTACTTACATTCTTATAATAAAGAACTATTTTGATTTTCTCACAATAACTGAACAATAAATTTACCACTGAACAATAAAACTACCACTGAATTAATACAGAGGCAATGAGAGATAAGACTTCAAAATATGGCTGAAAATAAGGAGGTGTCCTCCAAACTCTCATGACCAAGATTACCAACAAACAAAAAGTAAGGGCATGTACAGAGAGATGGGTGTATTGTATGAAATACAAGCCATTACATTTCATTATTGTAGTTCACTGGTTTATAAGGAATTCTATAATAAGAATAGGCAGTACTGAGGATGAAGATGACAATAGAGGACAAACAAAGACTTGTAAGCTTGATTTAGTAGCTTTTTTTTCTTCTTGCTAACTCACTGAATGTTTTCAGTGAAAACTAACTGACATGGACTAAACGAGACAAACTCAAAAATAAAAAAGAGGAAGGTATCTTTCAAAATCATGTTAGATGCAACTCTTTACCAGTCACATAGGTTGAAATGAACGGAAATCGTATTGCATCTTATTAGTGGGAGAGCTTAGCTGAGATATTTCACCTTTTAATCTCTTTCTGGAATACTTTAGATTTTCTTCTGAGTAAATTCACGTGAATTGTAAATCATTCTTTTTTAATGAATTTAAAATCTTGATTACTCAGTATTATGATTCATTTCCAGTCAGAATACAGTTGAATTACTAATATGCTGTTAGATCAGATATTACCTCAGAGTTCAAGAGTTCTCATCCAAAGATTAAAGTTCATGCAAATAATAAAACAAATAGTATATTTACAAAGAATTAGATATCAAAGTATTAACAACCACTGAATGTGTCAGAGTAGTGCTCAGAGTGAAAGTTGTGCAAAGAAAGGGAAGATAAAAAACAGGATGCAGATTAAAACCAGGAGTCTACTGGAAATATTCTTTAAGATATTACTCTGTCATGAGAAAATTCCTCTTCTGGCTTGAGACTGAACACTTGAGATTGAACGCTACATTGAAAATATGTTCTTCTATCTCTAGTCTGTTGTATATGGGGGTATGGAGATCATGGGCTGAGTTTCCTGCTGGTGTAAACAGCACAGCTGGAATTTTATTCAGCAGTATTTTCTTACATATATTGTTTTGGGATATTCTGCAGATTTCTAAAAAGAGCTGACAGAGAACTGGCATCTTCATCACACAGGAAATTCCATTATTGAAACACTTTGTCCTGATAACAAATCAGGACAAAACCTCAAAGTATCTTTTTGGGTTTTTTCCACACAGGAAAACATGCCCAACTCTGTTTTTAAAAATGCCAATGGTTTGGAATTGGCTTAGTGAAGACTGGTAATCATTTGTGACAAAATCTCACAAAAAAATTCTAGCTTCATGTCCCACGTCTCCATTTTGCCTTTTGACTTCCCCATACAGGTTTGGCTTCCTGAGAAGACCACACCTGATCTTACGCAAGGGAACATTCACCTGCTCCTGCCCATTCTGCCATACATAAGCACATGGGCCTAGACAAACATCCAAATTGCCTCCAAAACCATTAACCAAGTATGCACTTCAGCTTTCATACCAGATAAAAAGTGCTGCAGAACTACTTTTCCTTGGTAACTGGATACTGCAAATACTAATGCAAAGAGGTAGATTTTGGAAAGATGTTTGCTATAATGGAATGTTTAACCTTGACTTTATTAATAAATAAATAAAGCTGATTACAGAATTCATGGCAACAGCCACAGGATAGTTAAATATATGTATTTCTAAATACAGAAATGGCTGTTTACATCTCAGACTAAAATATGCATTAGCTGTATAAGTACCCGTATTCCTCCCATGAAAGTTACTGAGGTTTTTTTTTTATTTGAACAAAGGTTGACTAATGAGCAATGAATGAATCTAACAAGTCTACAAAATACTTCATGAGTTGTGCTTAATGGATGCACTGTGCTTCTGAGATGAACTTTTCTTATGCACCTCTCAGCTGTAATATTCTTTATAATTCTCCTGACTCTCAGTTTATCTTTTAACTCTGTACATATCTTGCCCATGAAACTAAAAAGGCAAATAACTCCTTTTTGAATACAGTGTTTTGAATAGTTTTCACTCCCAGAATGTCAATAATTTATATTATAAGATCTGGCAATTCGTTTTGCAGTAACTACAGCTGTAATGTGTTAGGCATAGGATTACAGCACTATACATTTTTCCAATCAGTTTGAAAAAGTCTTATCTCAGAGGAGCATAACTATTCCATATATTATTTTCATTTCTTGCCTTTCTAGCTTTGGCATGTTTAGTAATTTTCTAGATCATTCTATAAACTGTTATTTTTAACAGAACGTGTATTTGGGGAATAAAAATCAGAGTACAAAAAGACCACAAAAATAACCTAATTTCTGGTATTAGAAAGCCTTCCTGCTTAAACCTAATACTAATTAAGAACTATCAGGATTTTTATAAAAATGCTATTACCATAGAGGGGAATATCCTGTTTGATTTTGATAGGATCAGATATATGCTTATTGCATATGTTTGCTTTTCAAATTTAATTAAGGTGTTAAACACTCTTCATGAAAATATTGAAGGTGAAAGGCAAAGGAAAAGTGAGAAGTTATTCCTATACATTGTTCACACTTGCTATGATGTACACAGGCTTTGGAGAGAGATTATTTATTTTGTATTTTATTAGCTTACTGGTTATTTTTCAGTTTATATATACACATGTTCATTTGGTCTTAAAACCTTATCCTGACCCATTCTGTAGTCAGTGGTACTGATCATGTTCTCTGTCTTAAAGGGTAGTGTTAGGTGAAAAATCTTGGCCTTAATGAAAGCAGCGGCCACAACACTCACTTGAGTGGGACCAGGAATCATGGAATTCCTGCAGGCTAAGAGAGATTTACTTGTGCCCCTTGCTTTCCTCCCATGGAGTAGGGATGCAGGACAATCAACCTTGGTAATTTTTATTACAATGACACCAATGCCTCTTTTCATTTTACACTCCAGCTTTACAGCCCTCTGTTCCTAGCTGATAGACATATATATTGTTCCTTTGTCCTTGACAACCATGGGTCAGTCTATGAAATTAGCAGGTGCATCACTTCAGCTGAAATGTCTGAGAGAAATCATGGTGCGGCCCACAGAAAGATGGGGCTGCATGCAGGGCAGCAGCAGGCACCATTTCACCCCCACTCTGCCGGGCAGAGTCATCACACGGCTGCAGTGCCCCACAGCAGAGGACAAAGTAGGTGCAGCAGCATGTTGAGCGTGGAAGGATCATTCACTCCTTGTACAGAGCAGCCAGATGGGAGGAGGTATTTTCTGGGACATTGCCTTCTTACTGTGCTGCTTCAGGGGAAGCAGAAAACCATACAGTGGGCAAGTCAGGATGTATAAACAACCCCTGGTGCAAATAACTGTTTCACTATGTGCTTTTGAATCACAGATTTCTGTGGATAGGGACTGACTCCTACCAGATATCTGCAAACAGCCCAGCACAGAAGGACTCTAATCTTGGTTGGGGTCTCTAAGTAAAACCCTACTGCCAACAATAGCTGATTTTAATCCTAGTCGATTTTAAATGACTATGAGACTATGCAGTTTGGACTAACACAGCAAAAATACTTTCATTTTAATCTTTTGGTTGTTCTTTGCTCTCATATGCTTAAATAATTCAAAACATAAGTGTCTACTTATTTCTTGCTGCAAGTAACATCTGTTCCTCATGAATTCACTGAGTCGCATGCATGATATCTGCTATGCCTGGATACTTTCCTTTGAAACATGCACGAACTAAAGATGAGCTCTTATTCTGAAACATGCCAAAAGTTTTGATCAGTAACAGAGTTACAACAAAAGGTCTGCATTGGGCAAGATTTTAACTCAGCCTGGGCAAAATCTTCAGACTGAGGTTTTTGACTGGAAACGTTTATCTAAACAGAGCAAGAGGAATATGAAGATACTGTACTGATGCATCAGAACCAGTTCATCCAAGAATAAGGTAAAGCTGCTTTCATTCCACATTTTCCACAGCATTCTTTATACATTAGTCCTGTTATCAGGTTTGTGAAGCCAAAGAGACAAAAAGAAAACAAAATTCGCACTCACAAAAGACAGCTCTTTCCCCCTCCCCCAAAAAAATGTGTTTTGATCCAGTAACTTAGAAATCATATATTGCTTATTCAGAACACAGTGAAGCTGTAATCAGAAGCAGAGCTGTTAAAGAGCCTGCCACCAAGGCAGAAACAAGTTGCTTGCTCTCATGTCATATAATCCAGGGTGGTCTGCTGTTGTCAGTTTAAGGACTTGGATCTGCAATCCAAGGCCACCCCTGTGGGCAGGGACAGCCAGGTCTCGCTCTACCGTGAAAACCCCAGAGCCCTTCAGCAGTGCCCGCTGCAGCCGCGCTCGCCCTCCTGCCCCATAGGGACTGGGACAGAAGGGCAGCGACCTGTGGGCAGAGACACGCTGACATGGCTGATGCTGCAAAGGGCCAAGGGGCTCGGGGAAAAACACCTCCCATCCACAGCCGGACAGAGCTTTTTCCATCATCATAGCACATGGCTGCAGCAAATGCATGGAAAAGTGCACAGCTTTGGGGGCAGCATGGGAACTTATTTAAAATAAGTTTTCTGTCAGATTCTTAGAATCGCTGCCCACTAGGAACTGACCTATTCCCGAGAGGACCTTGATCCTCTTACACTGAAACACAAACAAGCATTCAGTCTTGTAAAAAGAGGTTTAGATAAGTCCTGTGTGAGGTGTCAGATTGTGAAGGTAAGTACTTCATCAGGAGCCTAAGATAGTCAAAAAGCCTCTTCGAAGCTCTGCTAAGGGAAATAGGTGCAGCTGAGAGCATGAAGCTCTTTTCTTTTTCCCTTCTCCTTTTCTAACTCCAAGTAAACAACTGGAGCTCAATGCTCTGAAGACTTGCTTGACTGAGTGGTAACTTGGTCCTCCCTCCATCACTCTTCCCAGCATTGCCAAATACGAGAATTTTTGTGTTTGATTCTTACACTGGAAAGCTGCTGTTTATTTTTCTCTCATGCTCGCATAGTTGTTTTCTGTGAAAAAAACCTCAACAGACTATTTCAAGATAACTTCATTAATACATATTCCACCATAAGACACTAGCATAAACATACTGATGATAAAAACATCTTTATTTTCTTTCTTACACATCTGATGGCTGTACCTAGCAGTCTTGTGGCAGCCACCTAATTCCGTGTATTGGCAAGGGCTTCTATGCTGCTCCTCTGTCAACACTGCATGCTTCTCACGCTGACTCTTTTCTGTGGGGAACATGAGAAATTCGTAAATCAGAAAGCTAAAAATATACTCAACATCACTGCTCTTCTTCATGTTTTACCAACAAACCTAGCCAAGCCTCTTCTCTGATTCCTCCCTTTTCCTCTTTTCATTTCCTTTGCAGACTTCAGTGCAGGGCTGCTGTCATTAGGCTTAAGGAAAATAAAGCTACGTTTTCCTCATTTGACCATTTTCTTTGTGCATATCAGTGAAGGAGATGTATGATGTAAGAACTATTTAGTCTTATTTTCAGGAAGTTAGTTACAGAGCCCTGGAGTACATAAGCACAGCAGTAGCCCAGTCAGAGCTAGTGAGATGACTTGATGATCAGTAACCTAACGCTGGAAGTTAATTCTGCTTCACTGTACTAATACCATATCTCTGTACGAGGTATGGGAAGTAAATTAATTGTATATCTTTTTAGTTAACAATTTCAAGGAGATTCTGATAAGCAATGACACTTATATACCGAGTCAATCTCTTACATATGTTATAACAATGTAATATTAGCAGACAGTTCTGATAACTGCTTTCCAACAAACCACAAGATGAAACATTACCCCTTACACAATGAAAAGTGAAAACCTTGAAACAAGAGTAATGGACAGAGAGGGGCACTAAAGGTTGGTGAGGTCTCCACTTCCAAAGTGATTTTGTATCTCCTGATGCCAAGTGCACTAATCCTTTCACTAGACCACATCACAGTAAGGAAAGTGATAATAGATACAAATCCATGCACGAGCAAATTTTATATTGCAAGAAAATTGTGCCCATAAAAGCTCTTCATCTAATGTCATATCAGAAAAGACAATTTTCACAAATGATATGGTTTAGGGTAATTTAAACTGAACAGAGCAGGGAACTGAGTTCTGCAAGTCTTTTTGGTCTTTCAGCTTTATATCAGGGTCTGCAGTTACAACAGAGATAGGACTGAGAGAGCAGACAGAAAATAGCACTTTCCCATAAACCAAGGTGCTGTCCAGCTGGAGTGATGGAGAGAAGACTGGCAACTTCTTAGTTGTCAGTACCTGCAGAAAGGGTTGAGATGTTGTTTCTGTTCACATATGTTAAATCTTGCTAGATTTGGGTTTGATACAATAAAAAAGAGTTCATGCATAGAATATTTTGACTTTTTATATCAAATAAAACTGAAAATTGTGTTTCTGGATAACATCTTGTCCACACTAAGGTACCTGCTGGAAAGCAGTAGAGCTCCTTGTCCATGCAATTTCTATTGGAAGCAAGGGTGTCCCTTAAGGGCAAGAGGTAGGGTAAAACTGCAGGACTAAACATGTTTGTTTTTTTCTCAGCTGCCAGCCATTGTGGGAGTCAAACCAGCAAACACATAAAAGACTGAGAATTTTCAAAAATGTATCTGATTAATTTAAAAAAAAAAAAAAGCAAGAAAGGAGGGATCATAATGTACTGATGTGAGAAGATAACTTTTCACAGGAATTCCTATTGTATTTCAAATCCTATTGCTTTTTGTACATATGAAGCTTAACACAAACAGTAGTAGTAGTTCACATTTATATATTGCATGAGGTAATGGCGTTACTGTCTCCAGACATTTGCCAAGATTGCCTTTCTACTTTCTAAGGGAAAATCAAATCTTGGTATTTAAAAACAGGAGTGTCAGGTAAGCCATGGATCTTCAGAAGATAATACCCAACCACATTGTTATTCCCTGCAAGAGCAGTTATTTCCAGATGACATATCCTGTCTACCATCCACAGTGCCTTTGTTATAGTATGATATGAATTAGTAAATTTAAAATAGCAGGAGGGTTGTCACTGGCCATTGCTCTTTTTCCATACAAGCATTTTTTCTTGCTATCTTTAATGAGGTAAATATATACATAAAGAGTTGACATCTATTTTCTAATTTCATAGCTTCAATATAAATGAACTTAATTAGGAAGCTGAACTAAACCAAAAGATTAACAACATAAATAACATTACCTCCTAATAAGACAGTATCAGACAAGACTGCATTTTCTCTTGACACTTGTTTTTTTAAACAAAAAATAAAAAATAATAAAAAAACCCTCCAACAGTATGATTACATGAAGGTATGGCTTAAATATGCCATATACAAAATGTTGACATTGACATTTAATATTTTAGTGTTTAATCAAAATAGATTTTCCACTATAGCTGTGCTAAGGATTTTTTAATGAGAACTTACCAAAGCAGCACAGTGTAGCATTCCTTAAAAACAAGCACTTCCTTATCAGCTCTGTTTGGGAACATTTTTAGTTTGTTACTCATATTTTTGCAATAATTTTCTATGGCATTTTGCCAAGTAGGTCAGTTTCATTATATGGCCTATCAGAGACTTTTTTACTTGATTGTGTGTATTTAACTGACATGGTCAGTGTTTAACATTTCATTTTTGATCTAAAATCAAGGGGTATCTATTGAGTGACAAAATGATTTTGTGACAATTTCAGAAATACACACACGGTATTCTTTATGGCTTTGCAGATGACAGCCAACCATTTTCTCTTCTCTTTTTGGGAGTAAGTTAACAGAAAAGACAGCAGAACTTAACTCTTTTCTTTCCCTGACTTTCCCTGAAGAAATAGACTTCCATGTCTTGCGTTCTTGGGAGGGCTACGGAGGAATGCAGCTCATGGTACTGACCAGAGCATCTCTCTCTTCCATAAACAGGCAATATATGGACTTTTAGCTACAGCTGGCTATCACACACTTTGCAGGTCTGTGCTTTTTTTTTTTTTTCAGGGAAGAAAAGACAGAAGTGCATCTTAAAAAAAACCCCTCGCTTCTTCATAGAACCATTTATCCCAAGGCCAGTTAAATAAATCCCACCAGGCTTCTCTCTTCTCATTCTCATTTCCTCCATAGTCTCCATCTACAAAGTCTTTTATATAACTTATAGTTTTCATTACCACACTGCTCTGAATTGGTTCATACTGGCACCAGTTTTCATGAACCACCCATTACTATCTCATCTAGGCACACTGATTTGTTTTTGGAGTCCCACGGGCCAGAAATGCCTAAGAGTTATTAACTACTATTTCCAGAGAAGATGAAAAGTGTAATTTTGTTTGCAGCCACCTGCCAACTTAGAATTGACAAAATTGCAACCAGCTTTTGATTTTAAAAGCCCACATTTTAATGATAGCCTATTGCAATCTCTGTTTTCCTTTACAATTATTTAAATGCCAATTTTCCACCATTCATTCTTTACTTGGCACTCTCTTTTCCCACTACCTGGCACAGAGAACTCTAGTCTCATCATATAACTTCATTCCATGGGGGCACTCCCAGCTTTATGTTTAATAGATTTATCTTTTCGTTTGCTTTTAAGTTGTTGTGAGGAAGTATTGTAGAAATGAGACAATAGCCTAGAACAATTTTGCAGTTGACTCAATATCTGAATGTCACTGAAATAGTAGCATAAATTCTTCTGGACCAAATTTCAGTGGTATTAACAGCAAATCTGAAAATAAAAGCACTGCTTCAAGAAACAGCTGAGTTGCAACAGAAGAGTTGCTCTAACATTTAGTTATCCAGGTCTGCAACTTTTATGACAAGAGAAAACAATCTAGCATCATTCTATCATCTAAATCAGTCTGGTGGTATAATGAAGTGCCCGGTCTTACTCATTTCAGTTTCACTAATCAGATTATATCTAGTGGTTAACTGCTAGTTCTTGGAGGTTTGATATTTTCATCAATATTCATCCAGGATGCCTCAAATGCAACTACTTTTATTTACTTTCTTCCCTGGTACTTTAAAGTTTTGGAGGAGGTGTAACTTCATCTTGTCTCTGATGGCAAGGAGGAAGACCTTTATGTAGAAAATCTCATTTACATGGCACTGACATATAGAACCTACTCTTTATTGATGTCATTAAGCATCTGGCATCTTGGATGTGGTTTTTGTAATGCTGGAAAATAGTTATTGGTTGCCCCTCTAATTGCAGTCATAAAGTTGTTCCAAATTTCCAGCAGTTGATACAATCTTCCTTTTGTGTAGCTGGTACTAACTTACATGAGAATAAACTCTAACCACACTGAAAAACAGATACAGAGAGCTGCAGATAAATGTAAGTTTGCTTATTGTGAGATGTCTGAGTTTGTTAAAATCACCAAGTGTATGATCCAACCCTGAATTTATACAAGTAAATTTCAGAAGTCTCTTGGAGAATGCAAAATATGTCTGCAAAACATATTTGACAAAGTTATCTAGTAAGCAATGACCTTGGTATTAAAGGACATACCCTCTACAACAGAAAAATGGGAGAAATAGAATCAAAGTAACAATTTGAAATATTGGCCATGACCAAGTTTGACAATGGCCACTATTATTTACAGCAGATCTGTTGAACAGTGGCAGCAGTTAAAAAGGTAGTTTGTGAGATGGCTGTGCAGTTTCTAAGCCTTACCAGGGAGACACAACTCATCTTTTGCACTGCTGCTATAATTATTTCCTGCTCTCAGGCTTTCAACACAAGCAATTAATTCCAGTATAAGTTTCTGCTGGTCTGTTAGTTGAATCTCATTTTTTTCAGACATGAAGCCTACAGTCTGAGACCATAGCACATATTCACATATTTTTATCATGGGACTTGATTCTTTGCAGGGAAATATTTGCTGTCAGATAAGCCACATTGCTTTCCCTGTCTGTTTCAGAAGGCCACTGAGTTTTGTTCCTTTGAGTATCTTCCCTGTATTAGCATGATTATTCTTCCCAATATAAGTTGTCCTGCAGAAGCTGTGTTAAAATCATAGCATCCTTCTCCTGACAAAAGCTTAAGCTGGCCACATGCACTGAAATTGGGTTTATATACCTTTTCAGAGAGGAACCCCCTGCTTCGTCATTACTAGAAACTCCAAGGGAATTCAAGAGTGTGATTCCCCAGTAAAGCCTTTATAAAAGACTGTGCAGAATTAACATTATACTTACTATTGCCCTGCAAGTTTCAATTTGAGTATGCAGTAATACGAAAATATATTTCTTATGGATGTAGTTGTTCTACATAGCCTCAGATGACTCAATGAAAGAGATGGCAAGTAAGACGGTGCATTGATTAGAACATAGAAACATTCTGCATGAGTGTATGCACATCCCTTTGGAATTTCTAAGTCTTTTTATCCAGGTCTACTCAAAATCTTTTACTAATTCTGAATAAATCTTTCTGCTCTTCTTCATAAAGCTCTAATAATGCAAGATTTGTAACTTTCTTTATAATATTTTTCCAGTTGTTTTCCTTTCAAAGGCCACCTTAATATGTGAGTTGTACAGCAATACATAAGGCCTTTTCACTGGGATTTAATTAGGACTCATGCCCAGACAGCCTAGTCATTTACCTTACTGTTGTAGCCTCTGCAAGTACATAAAGACAGACACATCCACTCCCACAGCATGTAACTGTACAAGGGTCTAATCCATCTGTCTCTTCCCAGTTTGGTTCTTCTCCAACAGTGCTAAAATGCATCTTGCAAGCCTTTCTTTCAGTCGTCTGGTGCTGAGTCACCAATACCTTGAAACCAGTAAAATACATACTGGGGGGGACAGGTGGGGGGAACCTCACCATTAGTTTTTTGAGGATCTCACTGATGATGGACCATAACTTTCCTCCTGGCTCTGAACTTTACTGAACAGCCTGTGAGTCTCAACTCATAAATCATCAGCAGCACTATTGCAATACCACTGCTGCTTCCCGGTGTCTGGGTGCGGAGTCCTTCAGACGCTCTCCACCCACTCAGCCTACTGGTAACCGGCATTTGGCCCTCAAAATAGTAGCTGCTGCTTTTTGAGCAGATATTTCCATGGCTGGCAGGGGGACTGAGCCTGGTTCTTTTTTTGTCTTGTTTTTCATCAAGATGCGCGAGGAACAGAGTGTGATCCTGGACCTGTCATTCAGCCTTAAAATGTGTTTCAAACAGTAAAAAACATGGAAGCAGCAGCTTCCCATTCATCATGCGTTACACAGGCTGAATCCTTGCTGGCTGCCTCAGAGCCTCATGATATACAGAGATTCCTAAGGAAATGGAAACCTCTAATGACACAGAAAAGTTTTCTGGCACTTGTGCATGGGTGTGATAGGCACCTGGGCCTTCACTGGAGTGCTTTGAAAATGCTTTTAATATGACAATGCTGGCAAAGCCCCTTTGAAATGTCACTGTTTCATTAACTCTGGGACCTTTTGAGTGTTACTTGCAATAAGTTTAACTCAAAGTACCACAGAACAGAAAACTTAGAGACATTTGGAAGGCTGCAGTTCTCCTGCTCACACTTTCCACAGGGTTAACCTAGCCCACAGAAATCTGCCTTGAGGGCTGATTTGCAAAGAAAATAAATGTAAGGCTTTTCTCACTTCTTTATGACACCTACAACCTTGTTTTGCCATGGTCTGTTTGTGGAGTTGTTAAAGGGAAGCAGGTATGCAGGTATGTCTGCTTTAGGAAATGCTAACATCAACACTGCCGCCAAAAAGTATTCTCTGATTAAGTTATCACACCAGACAAAGTCTGCACAAAGAAACTAAGACACAGAGATGTCATTAGTCTATGACACAACTCAGCTACAACCACCATAAACTGTGATACTTTTTCCAGATCAGTATTTTCTGCAGACACATCTCACAAAAAAAAAAAAATCCTGTTTGTTCTAAAATAACAGGTTTCTGCTAAAAGACCATTTTAGCTTGCCCTTTTAATAAGCCAAAGTCGCCTTATAATATCAAAGACACAGAAAGGATTGGCAAGGGACAATTTATAACAGTCACAGATAAAATGAGGCTTATTAGGTTCCACTAATCCATCAACAGCATGGATTGATTGTCTAACCATAGTTCTCCCAAAGCCTTTGGAAGGAACACAGGTTTCCTGGGGTAGACCATCAGAACTGGCTCCACACAAAACTCAGGGCAAGGGACATGAGGCTCAATCTAAAAATGAATTGCCTGCTACCAGAAGGCTTTATGCATACATGGCTCCTGTTAGCTGTCCCCATATTTCAGCAAATTCTGCAGCCAGGTATTGTGAGACTATTTTTCATGTAGAGTGATTAAGCATTCAACAAAAATTGTCTGTACAATGCAAAATTTCTGAAGAACATTTCTTAGAAGAACAATTCAATGTGGCTGTCATTCAAGTGCCACATATTTTGACAAAAGGTGTCTAAAACATCGTGACTTGAGAAACTCTTTGGCATCTTTGTTAACTCAACTACATTGTATACAGCTCAATGTGCTTATGTTACTTAGAATTGAACACAACTCTTGTGGTATAGAAAAAAATTATTTCCATTCTTCTTCAATACACATTTCAGAGGACATCAAATTAGAAATCTAAAGCTATGAAGCTCTACTTATCCTTAAATAAAATTAAGAAAAAATATTTACTGCAAATAGCAAACATTTTATGTGCAAAGCTATCCTATCCTTAAGTTTTTCAGAGCCAAATCCCCTATAAAGTCTTTTAAGACAACATGTATGATACAACTAATGATGTCAGAAAACTAGCCTTTTGCTTGGTAATTATATTATCTTAGGGAAAGCTGTAGCCACAAGATAAGAAAAAATCACATTCCTCGAAAAGAACAAAAGAACCTTACATATATACATTTCCTTTATTTTCTTTCTGGAAGCAGTGATGGCTGATAGTAATTTTTTTCAGAATTTTTGCAGGGACCTCCAGTGTCTAAAAGTTATTATTTTTTGCCATGACTTCTAGATTATGTTGCTTTCATACTTTTCCTACCTGTCAAAGAGTAAGTCTCTTTAATTTGTAACCTTTTGTGTAGCTTATCACTTAACACTGAACTCGCAGGACTGCCTGTTCCTAATTTCCTCTGCAATATCTCCCCTTTGATTGCAGCTATGACTGGTTCCAGGACAAGACAGGGTAAACCTGTCCCACCCTAAATAAAAATCGTCTGTTTATATAAGAAACAACCCCCCCTGGATAACTCAGATACATTTGCTACCCTTATTTCTCTCCTAAGAGAAAAGCACTGCTAGAAGTTCATTTGCTACTCACTCTCTAGGTTTTAGAGTCACCATACAATATAGGCCCATGCTTCAGACAGGTCCAAAGGAGATTCCAAATTTAAGACTTTCTTGGTACATTAACCCTGTCCTGCTCACCTTACACAGGGTAAGCAGTACCCTGCTTGTAACAGCAACTGAGCCACTCAATAGGTCTAAATTTGGCCTCTTAGGGAGTATTCATGTGACAATTCAGATTTTTTAGATCCTCTTGGCAGTCAATGAAGGTGACTTCAAGCCTTAGGTGCTTCTAAAGCCTGATTCTCCATGTCCTAAGGTAAGCACTTTACCTACCTAGTAGATAAGAGTCTTCAGTTCACCTAGTAGGTAAGACTAGTTCAGAGTTGCTGTGTCCCAGGAATGATCATTTCTCTCAGCTGACACTAAAGACATTCCAATGTGTGCCTCTCCCAGGTAGACTTCTGAAGTTACAGGAGACAAATCCCTCCCCTTCTGCACCCAGAGGAGCAGAACACAGCTTGGCATTCATGTGTGAACAGAGAAGCAAATTGCAAAGGAAAGAATCTCAGTACACATTTGAGGAGAAAATTGCCTAGGAAACAATGTGTATGTGGTGGCTGAATTAGCCACATCACGGGGACAGCTGATAGGTCATATGTGTGTTGCATAACATCACCATGTCGTACAAAATGGTATTATGCCAATTCACAAAATTGGAGATGTGGCAGAATGGACCTTTAGTATTAGCCCAGCGTGTTAGGGCAACCTTGAGCCAGAAATGCCACAAAACCCTCAGGCAGCTAAGCCACTGTCATTGGACACGAACACTTACACAGACCTGTGCCTGCATCTAATCCAGCCCTGGCAAAATATTTAACAATATTGTCTGGATGTTTCTGTCTTGACAGCCTGGTAAATTCAAGCCAGAAATACAAAAGATGTAGCTGAGCAAGAGAGTATTGCTGAAGCACAAAAATCAGCATCAGCCAAAGAAACAGACCTAGCGATAGCCTGTAGCCAGAGCTGCTAAGAGGAAAAGTATTCCTCTGTGTGGCAATTTTAAGAAGAATTCCAGGAAAGGCAGACCCTGGTCACAGGAGAAGGTGGTGAAGCAGGGAAGGAGTTGGCCCAGCTGGGGAGCTGCGTGCACGTGGGGAGCTCAGGTTAGTGGGTTGAAGTGTAGGAGGAAGCACTTCAGTGCTAATTCAGGCTCTCCTGCACTTTGTTATCTCCTATATACAGGCACAGCCTCCCTCGCTATTAAGGCACTTTATTCTCTGGAGCAAATATGCATCCCAGTTGTATAACGCAAGCCCCACACTGCTAAATGACTCTAAGTAATCCCTCTATTTTTAATGTAGGTATCTCTCATAACATTAGGTAAGGAAATAGCAATGCTGCATTGCTGAGGTGCGAGTAGAGGAGAGGAAGGTGTGGACAAATTTACCTTGAATTAACCTGTTCACATATTAGCCACCATGTGCCATGCTCTGAGGCCATCTGGAAAAGTCCTGGGCAGCTGATAGCCATGTTTGCCATAACCATACTACTATTGGCAATCAAACCAATGAATTTAAAACATGGGCTCATGTGTGTCTTTATGATTACAGTCATACCTCTTCCAACTTAGAGTCTGTATTCTGCTAAAAAAAAGAAAGAATGCTACAGCTTCAATCTGGTTTTGCATGGAAACATCTGGCAAAGTGCTGTTATTTTGCAGAAACTATCCCCCTTACCCTTATCTGTGTCCACTTAATCTACTGCTTTTTCAATTCCATTTGCATTTCTAATAATTCTGATGTCAGTTTGACATATATGATAGGCCTATCATTAACTGAAAATGCAACATAACTTGCCCAAACCCAGTAGATATCATTATTATTATTATTATTATTAATTGCAGAGCTGTCAGTTTGGTTTGGTACACTTATCTCCCTTTCATTCTCTGGTGTTGGCTGAAGTCAGATGCTGAATACTTAATTAACCAAAATGATTGTGGGAGTGCACATTTTCATGATGTATATAAGGCACGAAAAGTTACAAGTCAGTTTCCCCCCTCTAATATAATTGGCACATATTTTGTGCAACTCCACACTTCGGAACATAAAGAAAACCATGGTTTCTAAGAGAGAGACAGAATGGTCGGTCACTGAAGATGGGCGAGACGTTTTTACTTGCTGCAGTCACAATGGGCAAAAGCGCTCAAGTCACGGTTCTGACCCACGGAGAGGGCTTCGTCTGTTTCTATTAATTATTTTTATAGAGCCATGGTCAGTGATCTGGTTCTCTGTATTATCTGCAGGACGAGGAGATGGAGTGCAGGAGCAGGAACTGCTTCAATGGTTTGCACCTCCAGAACCCAGCATGTCTTCAACATTGAGAAGAAATGGATTTGGGGTACAACATGAAACGTTCAGAACATGGGTGCAGGGAAGCGCAGAATAAGGCAGCTGTTCCCGTCACTGACTTCCAGCATCACATAAGCGGTGCGAGCACAGGCACCCTGTCACCTCGGGCTAGGAGAGAGAAGCAGCATCTCTGTCACAGCCCCGGGGCTCAGGCCCCAGGGCAAGGAGAGCCCTGCAGGGTTCAAGGAGGCTGCACCTCAGAAGCCCACTCCCCCTCAAGCAGTGGGTGCAGACAGGCTGTCCCGGGCCTGCGGGGTACAGCCGGCAGGACAGCCAGGTGTGCGGCCGGGTAATCTCGCCTCTCCCAGGATATCCAGCCAGAGCAGCCAGGCAGGACTAGGTCTCCTTCCAAATGTACATAGCCCAGAGCTACTAGCGAACGCTCAAGCTGAAACTAGTTCTTCCTGTGTGTAGTGTAAATCAACAGGGGAAGGTCCAAAGTGAGCTGTAACACACAACCTATGCTTTCACAGTCTTTTATCTTTCTAGTTCCCTAAGGTAATGGAGTAATTGCAGATAATTATTTGGGAGATTATTATCTAATTCATACTGTGAATCTACATGACAGATTATTCATTTAGCCAACAAGCACTGCTATTTTTAATTCCTATCTAGTCTCAGTTCAGTCTTTCACAATAAAAAAGCCCACTACTGATTCCACAATTCTTTGTGCTACTGGCAAGGTACCGAGAAAATTTATGTGGATAAAATGCCTGTGCCTAGCTAAATTATGAATATGCTTTATTAAATTGGATCTCCAAATTAACATTAAAACTTAGTGAATATGTTCACTCTGAGGCTTTAGAATTAAGAAAACAAGGATGAAAGTATATTTCATTTCTGACTGCAGAAGGCAGGAATATTGTATTTATCTCGGTCTTTTCTATTTCTGTCCCAGGCTTGCAGATCATTTTAGACACTTTTCTCATAATCTGTCTTTTTACTTTTTTCTCCAAAAAACGTTTACTTTGTGAAAGACATTTTCATCTAGAACTGCAGCTGCTTTAAAAAATAATATTACAACAGCCATCTTGACTCTAGCTCTCAGCTGATTGAGTGGTTTGCCATGCAGAAAACTTCTGAACTGATGAATTTACTAAAGAATAATTGAATCCATCTTAAGAGCTTTCTAATTATTTATCTGATAGCTATTTTGTATAGAAATGTTTACTTAGAACTCTTAAAATGTGCTTAACTTTTCTTTTTCTGATTACAATTGTTTCATTGCAAAATAATTCCTTCCTTTCATGGGTATAAAAGCGACCCTCCAGTTTCAATTTGTATCTCAACTATGAAATGATGTAAAAATTAAAATAGCCTTCACAATAAGGAAACGTAAAACTTACAGACCCATGATTAGAGACCTACACATATTATTTCTTTGTTAGTTTATAATTTTTAATTTATTACCTATATTATTAGTTTCCAGACATTCAAGCAATAAAAACAATGCATTTACTTTTCCATAGTTTTCAAATTGATTTATGATCGACAGCGAATGTTCTTTCCCAGACTAAAAGATCTCCCAGAGTCCTAACAGCAAAATAATACATAATACATAAAGTGCAAGTAAGATCTGGTATTGGACATGAAATTGCACTTCCTCTAGAATTACACCCTTGCTAATACTTGTACTTAGCATATCCTTACAGCCTTGTTCAGCCTTCAGCTCCCCAAAGTCTAGGTTTTGATGTTCAGGTTTAGCTAGATTCACAGCTATGTAAGGCAGAAATGACAACACAATACTGCCACCACAGTTGTGAAACTAAGATATGAAAACCATTGATGGTTTTCTGTGTTTCTATCCATATACCAGCCCATCAGTAGAAACGTGAAAATGAATAAAAGCAATTTTGTTATTCCTTTTATAATTCCTGCTTATATTTAAAAGTTGACTTCATTGCAAGACAAGGCTTGGAGTGCTCCCAGACCTTTATAAACTGAAAAGCCATTATTAGTAAAAAGACCATTTATAAAGCAAAAGTCTGACAGAAATGCCTGTTCCCCTCATTTACAATATGCCAGGTAATTTGGACTGACGGTCACTTTTAAACACGGTTATTTTTCATTGCTTAGGCTGCTTATTCACATTTTCCCCGTTCACTCAGTGAGGAGAAGGTTATTTGGACTTAGAGCAGTCTCTTTTATATCTGGTTACAGGATTCGATCTCGAATACACTAAATCCAGGTTGGAAGACTCCCACTGGCTTTGGTAACTGCTGATTATGCCCTGCTTAGGTCACTGACCCTCGCAGGTTCCCAAACACAAATACACGGATATTCCTTGAGGAGGGAGGGTTGCATTTCTGAGCATATTTTAAGACAGAAAAATCTGCACTGTGAGCCAGTCACAGGGATACTGTTATTGTTTCTTATCTTTTTTTTTTCATATTTTATTTTGAAAAATCATTGGGATGGCAGCTCTGTATTCTCCTAACACAAGAATGACTTCTGGAAGACAGAAAAAACTCTATGTTCATCTTTGTAAGATGAGTCATCTCGAACACCTCTATAAGGTAACAAAATGGATAAACCCCACTTACATTACTTTCATGTCATGTTATAGGCTTTGTGGTTCAGGTTTTCATCCTGTTTTTTTCTCACTTGAATTTTATCCTTTACTGATAGATGAATGAAATTAGGATTTTGATTTCAATGAGTGAGATCCCTGAAGCAATTTCCAATGACAACTTTTTCCAGCATTGATGTGCATTTGGGAATATTATTAGAAACACTTATTATAATGTACGTTTTATCAATTAATAAATTAAGCACTTAGTAAATAGGGACATAAGACACCTCAGTGTCTGCTTTTTTACAGCACAAGTAGCACAACAGTGGAGTGAATAGGACAACACTTTTGCTAGGCTTTACACAGTGAGTAGAACAAGGTGCTCTGCTATCACAGTTTACCCAATACCAAACAAAGCTTCAGTTTGGGTGGATTAAAAATTCAATACACTCTGCTCAGATGTTGTGGTTCACTAAAATTAACAGTTCTCTGGCTTCCCACCCTACTGAACTCATATTTCTGACGCACACAGACATGTGCGAGCCCACCCTTCTTCCCAATCTCATCTATTTACCACAGTCAGCAAAACCCTACCCAAATAAGTGGCTTGTTGGCATCTCGCCAATTCCTTGAGGGCTGTATCTTGCTTGTGCAAATGAAAAACCTGTCATCTGAAGCAAGGGGCTACAGCCCAAGAGGCTGCAAGTATCAGCAGGCAAGCCTCCATCTTGGACTCTGCAAGATAGATATTTGTTTTACTGTAGCTTTTCCACCCAGTATTGTAATGGCCTTAAAATTTGCAGGAACATAATTCTTGGCACTCCATTGATTTATTTTTCTCCTCTTCTGCAGAGCTGTTTCCTAGTCAATGTAAGTGCATACTGACCTTAGTATTTGAAGGGAATGGGAGGTCTCTTGCTATAATTTTGGATGATTTCACATCCGAAGCTCAGTGAGCAAGTGCAGTAGCACTGGCAACTTCACGTAAAAGCCATTGTCTTCAGATCATGTTGTTTGTGTCATAGAGTTCGCAATCAGATGAAATGGAGACTCTCACCAAGGACTTCCCAGAGCCCACGTTAGTTTTCTCAGAGTTAGGCAGCCAGGCCAAGGCACGAGCTCTGACCTCCCCTCCAGCCATGGGGATGATGAACTCTACCTGAGGAGGGGATGACCGTGCTGCAGGGAAAGCACGCCCTTTCTCTCTCTCCACCACTGAAGAAGCTTAGACAAGATTCCTGACTTCCACACACCTCAGATTGGGCAAAGGAAGCCTACTGGCTCCTCTGCTACCTCTCAGGGGCCACCAACATGCATTATGGCGTGATAGACAAATGCCTGTGCTCAGTGCTGGCATGCTCAGGGTGACATGCACTGCTGGGTGCTGCTGATCAAACATAATGAGCCACTCAAGCAAGAAGACATGTCAGGGAAAGCCTAATAGAGGAAGAGATACAGACTTTGCAGGAGGGAAGTAGAATGGAGAAAGCTCATGCAGGAGCTCAGGAGCAGGTCGCTACATGGGTCGCTACCATGTGGGCTCCCTGAGCAGTTCACACAACTCAGGCAACGGGTGCAGCACCCAACACGTCTTGCGGGAAGAAGGAAAAGCAAAGAGGATGATGCCCAGAAGGGAGCTGCAGGAATGCCAGCCAGAGACTGACACTTCCAGGGTGTTGTCTGGGGTGTTGCAATGCCTGAACACAAGTGACTGGGCTTGAAAGGCAGATGGAGCAGAAAGGGTGGGAATGAGAGTAGCCGTCTGAGGTCTGCAGGTTGCTGCTGAGGCAGGAGTATACTGTGCCCTGTGTGTGCCTGACACAGTCTAATGCACCAGGAGACACCTCAGGCAAAGGCTGAGCTTGAGTAACACCAGCAAAATAGGAACACTAGGCCAAACAAGTACATGACAGCAATATGAATCAGCTATCCTTGGACCACAAGACACCAAAAATACCCTGGATCTGAATCATACCATTGGGACAAACACCGTTAATTAGAAAAGACATAACACCTGCTTTTAATGATAACAGGCTTTTAGACTAGCCCTCAGGGGAGGAAGCTTCCTCTGAAATCTCCTTGAAGATGACGTGGTTCTTGTCAGGATAAGAGCGAATCTGCTTTGGGGGAGCCAGGGTTCCCAGCAGCTCTGGAGACCTGTCACTCTGTTCTGCTCCAGTGGCAAATGTATGGCCTGTTGAGCTCTCATTCCAATGTCAACCCAACCCAGGCTTTCCCTACTCTTGCTAGCACAGGGAGCCAGCAGGGAGGCTACATGCCAACATACAGTTGGAGTAAGACAGTAAGATATTTGTTCAATACACTGTCCTCAGTTTTGTTTTTATCCTAGGCTGGAACACAACCTCTGCTAGAAAAGTAAAAAACAAAAATGTCTCAGCTCAATGCAGACACTAAAGCAATCTGCAACAAGGGTGCAGCTCTTCAGTGTCCTACTTTGAGGGAGGAGCAGAGGCTGAGCAGAAGGCATTTATTCACATGAGCCTTAAAATTATTTGCAGTCGTTGTTTACCAAATGTATAAAGAATTCTTTTAACAAAGCATCAGTTTAGATTAAGAAACATGGTATCCTCTCTCCCTGTGTATGTATCACAAGTCACAGCCTTAAAATACCCAGGAGTGTGGGTGTGCTACTGCTCCACATAACTGCAGAAATTAGTTCCTTGATCATAAAACAATAGGGTAACTCCATCCATGTCCACTAGATAACTAAAAAAATGAATTTATTTGTTAGAGTGAATGTGTGATTAGTTTATAGCTGATTATGGTGCATCTTGAGAGCAGAATTTGATTTTAAGTTTTTTTCTAATATACAATCTAGTCAGCACCAATGACTGCTTGCAAATCACATTTCTGGATAAATAATTAACTTTTTACTGCATTTATTTGATTTTGTCCACAGCTGGATGGGATATTGACATGTTATTTTCTTTGTTGTGTCTGTTCTTCTTCAAGAGAGAAATAATTTAAATGATATTTTAATTTGCTTTTTAATTTTTATTGTCAGTTATATATTTTTGTAGCTTGAAACAGTGTTTGACGGTACGTCTTTGGCTTTCATTGTCTGATAAATGTTCAAGTTATTGTACTTGTGGAAAAAAAGAATCAGTTAAGCTTTTATAGCCACATGGGCAATTTTTTTCCCTCTAAACAGCGCAGAGGCAAGCATGTAAGGACATGTTGGGGATGCACTGACAAGAAATATAAACAAGTTCTTTTCCCATCAGTTACATAAAGCTTCTTGCTGTTTTAGATTTGTTTCCCACTTTATGTTAACTTTACTTATCAGTGCACAGGCTCTTAAATGAATTCATTCTTCAGCTCATAATTTACTAATTGGAATTTGCAAGTAGCGGTAAATTGGCATGAAAAAAATTGAAATAACATCCACATATGTTCTATGTCTCTTCATAGGAGTTCAACAGCATTTGTACATGTGGTATTTGTGAGATAAATTTTACCTAATGTTTTGTTTTAATTAACTTCTTGAATTTCACTTATGGTTTATAGGATGTTGCTCTCTGGAAAGCATGCACAAAGAAGTAGCAATTCAGTGACATAAGAGTGTCTAAAAGAAAGAAATCTGTATTTAGTATTCATTAAAACAAACATTTCTTATAGTTCATCTTTTTTTCCTACAGTACTCTTCATAAATGTTCCTAGGCCGAGATTTTAACACTGAGAAACTCGAGGTTATTCTGAAATTTGCATTTATGCTTCCAGGTAAGTAAATTTCTTGAGTCTTAGATTTTGTATGCTTAACAGTTTTTTGACGTTAATTAACTTTAGTTTATCCAGGCATGGACTGAAAGACTTTAAACTTATACTGCCTTTTTTGTATATTCTGTAAGCGAGAGAACATCCCTCAGTTCCCCATCCAGGACAGTGCTTACTGGCACTATTTCAAAAAGTCCCCCACAAAATCAAAACAATACAAAACAAGAATTCTGGTTACATTTTCAACCATTAACTGTGTAAGTTACTATAAACAGCATACATTAGGCTGATCTTGCTTGACTTTGACTTTTATTTATAAAGCAGTTGCCCGCCCTCCCCCTCCTTTTGCATAAAACAAAAGGAGCAATTATATGAAGGAAGGTCAGCAGCCTAAAAGATCAGAAGATATATTCTAGGAATAAGGATCTGGAACTTTTTTAAACATTCTCACGCTTTCCCAGAAAAACAAACATTTCTTCAAAACAGAAAAGTCTGCAAACCACGTTGGTTTCTAAGAGTTTTAGCAGAGAAATTAATCTCTTCCCCTCAAGTTTGGTGCTTAGAATGCTCAGTTATGTTTCCTTTCTACCTACATCCATGCACCAAGGCAAGGCCTTTAAAACCTGTGCAACCTATATATAAACTATATGCTATATGTACTATAAAATCCATCTGTTATGAGGAAGAAAGAGTTTTAAAATGGCTAAAGGGTTTAGAAATATTTTGTTTCTAAGCTTCTTTATTGTCAATGGACAGAGTGAGATTTTTCAGAGAACTGTAAGATACACTCCTGTATCAACTTTCCTTTTGAAGAAGCTTCTCTCCCTCCACTGACTATGGCCTCCCTCTCCCTCCTTAATACTGAAATACTGAGTGATTTCCTTTTCTTTCTATTTTAGAATGGAAATAAACTGTGAAACTTCTAAATTCCTCATAACTGGAACTGTTGTTTCAGAACATTCCCAGGAGTTCAGATGTTTATAAGTATCTTATCCAGTGGTTCCAGATGTCTTGACCTTGGGCTAGAAACCTCAGGAACATACGTTTTCCCACTTGTTTTTTCAGTTCTGATTATCTTCTCATTCTTCTGTTTGCATTTAGACAAGAAAAAGGTAAAGATAAGTCTGATTTCAGGTAAGAGGTGGCTCCAGTTCTTTTTCACAAAAAAGTTTGGGTATTTCCTTCATTTGCTCTAAGGTGGTTGCTCTAATTCTTAAGCAGTGGGGCTGATAAGAACAGAAACAAGTTGGTGGAGAGAAGTGACTCTGTAGGTTTCTAGGAGAAACACATGTTCAAGTGCAAGGTTATAAGCACAGCCATGGGAGCTGATCAAGAGGAAGTAAGATGTTTCTCTCCTATTCTGCCACTTTGCATTTCAAAATTATGCACAATCACCACCCCAAAATGAAAGTGCATCAGAGTAGAACAGGTTCAAAGGGAGTGCCCAAATCCAGTGTAAAAACAACAGCATGATATACTTTAATTGCCTGGTATCACAATGCCACTATTGGTAATAGAGACAGATTAATAATGGAGATTTGTGGGTATGGAGGAAGTCATTCTGTATTTTCCAAGATTCACTTAGACATTTTTAAACACAAAATGCAGCGAGTTTTCATGTTTCACACACTTCTATCTTTAACCTAACATGATAATTTTTTCCAAGCTGACTTCTTTCCAAATCACCTTAGGTAGTCTGGGCAAGTGCAAAACAGCTCCACTCCCTTAGTACCCATAAATCCAAAGAGCGGATGAAAAGCCTTACATATGATTTCAGTTGAAGAACTCAAAAGACTTAGGGAACTCCCGGCCAGATTATTAGGAGTGGCTCAGGGAACACCAGTGACTATATGGCCTGCTAATTTCAAGGGTGAAGTGAGAAGATGCTAAAGCATTAACAGCTGCATTAGTAATTTATTATCTTATTAATACCTGAGTTCCTGAAGTGCACAGTACATGTATGTGTGTGTATATGTACTTAATTTGATATATCTCTCTATATAAATACATATACACACATACACAAAGACATACAAAAAATATACTGTGTATATATATATATACATATATATCTGTAAAATATTTTAATCAAAAAAAGGTTTTGGAGTCCTAGTTAACACTACTGATAAAGAACGAACAGTCTAACACATATTATATTACACTATATATTGCACCATGTTTTATAACTATCAGACCATCTCTGGTTAAAAGTTTGAGCCAGAAACAACCACTGGTTTTATTCTACAGTTTTGCTTTTGATTTTAGGGAGCTTTTTGGGATAGGAATCATGTCATCTTCTATGTTTTAATTAAAGTACAAACACTTCTGAGCACAAGACCAAATTAAACAAATGCAGGGCTTAAGTATTCCTTTGGATGGTATGATTTTGTAGCTGATGTTAGCACACACCCAGGCAGCAGGACCTACAGTGATATGAAGATCAAGCCCTCCTACAATATTCCCACTCACAATGTGACTAGGACTGTAGTTTAAAAAGACCAAAGCATGCTAAGTAACCAGGTGCACAGCTCTTGCTTCCTTCACCTGCAAATAAAATCTAACATCTTTTTCCACATTGGAGAGGCAAAGAACAGGCATACAGCCGTCAACTTCTGTAGCCTACCCAACATGTCCTACTAACTCATTAACTACTGCTCCTCATTGGCTTGCAACCGCCTGTCCACTGCCTAACATTACTGATTTCTGGAGTACTCTATAGGCTATAATTTGAATCTAAATAGTTGCTGATAGTGTGCAGGCTCTTATTTTTTCTTTTTTTTCCAGCCAAGGAGAATCACTCTCCACATCTTAATTTGTCAAGGACTCACACATCAGAAAAATAAGATGGAAACAATGTATAATATAATGCAGCCACAAGGGGTTCCAGATGTCTTTCTTCATCAGTTCAAAGTATTTTAAGTGTGTTTTCTCAGATGCTGTGTACAGATAAATCCATGTATTTAATTATGATGATAAATTGCTTATTGAGTGGTACTATTTTTTTACATGTAACAATAACACACTTGTAGGACGTTCATGCATCAAGGCGCACAAGTAACTTCACATGCAACTACATCATATAACACAAAAATGTTTGAAAAAAACAATTATTTGGGGGTGTTCATATTCATAACAGACTCTATGCCAAAATGTTTCAGTTTTTCTTAGTCTGATATGAGCTTTTGAAGGAGGCTGGACATTGCAAAAAGGACATGGAAGGTAGGCACACATGATCAGAGCTCATTGCTTGCGTTGATGCATTTTTTTAATGACTTAAAGACTGAAAGGCACTGAAACCAATATAGATCTTTCACATGATCCACTTTGGAAGTAATCAAAAGAATTTTTCTTACTTTCACTCTATAAATAGTTACATTTTTATTTTTGACTTATGGACTATACAAAGCACATAATGCCCTACATGAACATCTGGTGACAGCAAGAGGAAAGAAATGAGAAGGAAATTAAAAAAGCACATGAAATTTAGAGTTCACAGAAAACCTACTGAATCACATTTCTTTTAAAATTTAATTTTGCTTTGTGCTGTACAAACCAAGAGGTATTGTCTAGCTGTAAACAACTGTGATTACAATATAGCAAAGACGTCCTGAACTTGGTATCTGTTTTTACCAAAGGGTCATGTTTACAGACCAATCTGCCATTTAAGCATTTAAGCATTTTTACAGCCCTGTTGTGAATTTCCTACCACGTTTCACATATGTGTCACATTTACCTTGTTCACTTCAGCAGAAACATATGACCTTCTTTCCACTAATTTGTAGATCACCATCACAAGCCCTCAGTAAAAGGAAAACATTGCATTCAGGGGTTTAGGTTTTGTTGATTAGTGCATTATTCATGGCAAATCACAGTCTGTCCTTTCAGAGGGACAGAAGCTCTAGATATAAGACACATTTACAGCTTCTTTGGGCAGAAATTGAACTTCTTGCACTGAATTTGTCCTTTGGCTAAACACATGTTGGGCCATCAAATTCTCCTTTTCACTCTAGAAAGCCACCAGTGCACTGACAAACAACAGATGATTACATTTTGGCAGCAAATTACAGAATAAGGATCAACATGCGCTTTGTAGCATCCAAGGAGTCTTCATGGGAATGAAACGTGAAACTCCTCACATCTCAATATTATGTTGCAGCAAAAAAAGTATTGTTTTAGAGCATTGACAAATACCCAAGAGTGCTTAGAGACAAAAATGACTAATGGAGTACATCACTAATGCAAAATTAACCACAAAGGAATCATAGTCAACATCAAAGCTGCTACAGCAACTTTAATTATTATCTCTATTTTTAGAAAATTTAGAGGCCCCAGATCAGACTTTACAGTTTTGCTAGCTATTATACAGAGATGGTTCAGTCCAGCTGTAGTGACAAAGCATGGGATAAAGCAGCAGATTCCCCCTCTTTTATAAGCGGGAATTAGCCTCCAAGGAGACCAAGATGTACTCCTGTGGTCATGCAGGACTCCGTCACAAAACTGGGAGCTAAGCTGAAAACCAACTTCCTCCCTACATTTGCATGATAAACAAATGCCATTTCACTGTGTCCACACTTCCAGTGTATATGAATTTGCTCTGCCTGTAGTCCAAAGTAACTAAACCTATGGTCTGCATTAACTTAGTGCTGAGCCAAGAATAAGAAACCATCTCTGTCACAGGGGGCACCCCATGAAACCCAAGTCCTCCAGGTTATACCTTTTACGTATATGTCACTTTAACCATTAGTCTTCTGTTTCCTTTTACCTTTCACATTTGGTCTATTTCATAATACATGTGCAAGAGAGAAAAGAAAAATTTTGCTCTTTTTTATACAATGGTAATGTTGAATAAGTCTTGCAAATCCTTCCCAACTACTGCTTTTTCTTGTTACATTTGGTCTTGATTTATCAAGCTGGGTGCCTCTTTATATAGACTGTCACTGCAATAGTTTTTGTAAAAATTAAATGAATGAACAACAAATTTTAAAGGTGATTCAATTCTCTAAAATTGCTCTCCTTTGAGACAAGATTCTGGCAAACTAAAATACTGCATTCCCAACTGCATAAGCTGCAAACATTTCAATAGCATTATCCATTAGTGTGAATAAGGGTATTTATAGCTTTTTGTATTTGTTTTCATTACAGAATGATTGTGCTTCTTCAGCTATCAACCCCTACAACTTCTATTTGAAACAAGCTATTTCCATAGCTGTAAAAGTCACAGTATTTTTTCTCCATTATGATGTCAATGATAGACTTTCTGTATTGTTGAAGTGAGCTAATTCAATAGATGATAATGGCCTCAGCCATCTACCAGCTCCCAAAGAGCTGAGCTAATTGAGCTCACGGGTATGTAGTCAATGGTTATGTTCACTGTATATTTTTCATGGTTAAATACAGACCTGAAAGTAAAGACCAGAAATGAATCAGTTTAGGTTAATCTTAAAAAAAATGATACAAATATTTTGTGTTGTTCCAACAATAGGACAATGTACTGAAATTTCAATTTAACTTGAATCTCTTAGTATAAGCAGCATGTAACACACTAACATACCTTTCTTTTCTCCTCAAATAAATTCTAAAACATCAATCTTGCCTGACAAAATTACATAATTTAGTTCTATAACCTTTTTTTTTCCTCTTCTATTTTTAAAATCACCATTCAATACTGTAGATAAATTAGTAGCAGTTTATGGCTTGGTATTCACAAAGATCATACTAGAAAAGCCATTTTTCTGTATTGCATATTTCTTCTGCATTAACAATCAAACTTTTACTGCTGGTTGGGTTTATCTAAAACTATTTTTAAAATATTTTTCCTCCTGCTTATGAAAAAATGATGCTATTGTTGGCCAGAACATTTGCTGGTAAGATACATGCTCACATCATCATAAAACATCTGACTGGTAGATTATGTGCTAGTGAAAGAAGATATGGTGTTTAAGTACAAAATTTAACTGTTGAGTGCTGCAAGAAGTAATCAGATCATAATAGTATTTTAAATTAAAGGAGTTTAGGATCACTGATTAGGCTTTTACTGTTACACTGACATGAGGATCACATTTCCCCTTTTAATACTTTGTTTAACCCTCAGCTTTGTCACCGGGAAATTACAGAAAAAAATACTAACATGAAATGCTTGTTTATAAGATGTTGACTGCATTTCTATAGCTAGTCATTATCATTTCACTGACAAAGTGCATTTGTAAACTGGAACACTAGTGCCCTCGCTGTCAGTTAAAACACCAGAGAAAGCAATGGATGAATGGACGAATACCAACCTACAAAGAGAAAGAATAAAAACCCCAAACCCAGCCATTTTCCTCTATCTAAGACTCATAAAAAGGAGACTTGACAAAACTGAAAAATAAGTTTTATAAAATTGCATTAAAAGTACTTGAAATCTCCCTGTTAAAGGTATTGATATATCTTAAGGAATATGTAAATAGTTAAACCAGTTTGTCCTCCGGAGGACGGGAGGCTGCAAAGAGCCCAGCACACCCCTTGACAACAGGTGGGAGCTCCTGCAGCCTTCTGGATTTTCTTCCCTGACAGTTTTTGGTAGCTGAGTGCCCTGGCAGCTCAGAGAGAGGTGCCATCAGCTGCAGAGGCAGAGCCACACCACCAGCCGCAAGCAGCAGCAAGAGCTGCAGAGGCGCGGGCTGTGCCCACCACCCACCACCCTGTGGGGCTGACCCCCGGGCGGCCGTGCCCCCTTCTCGACACGACCATAGTTAGCCACACATCAGGAAGTCTGTGTTTGCACACTAGCAGATACAGCTTAAACATTAACAGCAGTCTGTCTCCCACCTCACACCACTACATTTTTAACCGTTTCCCCAGGAACCACACACACACACACACACACACACACACACGCTCTGTGTTAGCCACTTTCAGAAGTACTGTACATTACAAGAAACACAGAGTTTGTTATGCTGACAAGCACCATTTGTCATTTGTTCAAGTCTGTCCATGTAAAGTTGCCAAAAGTTTAACAAAACGTTATGTATTCGTTTGAACTCAGTGTTCCTCCAGCCTTTGTTGGACAAAAACCATGGCCAATACTACGTGTTCCAGCTGCAGGGATTTTTATTCTCAAAATATATGGGAGGATGACTAAAGAGTTAGCTATACACAGCACAGAGAACTGAACAAAGAGGATCACAGATTGTCCATGTTTAATAAAACAAGACAGCATGGATAATTTATGACAGCTCTGAATTATAAGCACAACACACTGAAAGGTAAGGCTGTCTAAAAGTACCAGCCACTTCCCACACACTCTCCTCTCCTTGGCAAGGACAAAGTTATTTCCAACAGGAGCAGGCATTTCTGTGCATCTTGGTTCCCTTCATATCTTCCACTTGCTGGGCCTCAGACCACAACAGCCCTCCAGCACATCATTAATATTAGCCCATAATGTTAACCATTAGTTCACCAGCCCATCAGTATAAATAATCTGCTTAAACGTCTCCTTAGGTCTTATTTATTAAAAAAAGAAAGAAGACTTGGGAACATACATAGGTGTTTTCTGAAGTAAAGGCCATAGATTGCAACCTCAGAGAAATGGAGAGTTCTTTCTTCCATTAAAGTTAAAGGAATGACAAGAAAAAGGAATTCAAGTTACTATAAATCAAACAAACTAATCCAGAGTGGTTTCAGCTTCCCTTCCCTCCTATTCTTCTACCACCCAGTTTTGAAGTCTGGCGTTGAAGTCTCATGAATGAGACAAGAGCTCTCTAAAAGGTTTGGCTTAGCTGGCAAGCAATGCAATTAATGTGATGTACAAGGTGCCACTGGACCATACAGGTGGCTGCAGCAGCTTATTTAAGACCTGCGAGGTTCCAGTAGCTATTTAGGCGGGTTTTTTCATTTTTATGTTATGCATTTTGCTTCTGTGCAATAACATCTGTACAACGTTTTTATTGCATCTACAGTTTACTGCATTGATACATCATTACCTTTAATAAATTTACTTCTTGGAGAGTTCTGGGAGTTTGTGGTCGGTGCAGTTACTCCTCCCTCCCTAAAACACTCTCTTCAGCTGCTGTAAATCCTGGAGTTGGCAAAGTGGCTAGCAAATAATCTCTTCTCTAATGAGAAAGATGACAAATGGAAGCAGAGAGAGTCACAAGAGCAACAGGGAGATGCATCTTCTAAATGTGCATTAAAAAAACTGGGATACCTCCAGGTGGTTTTTGTACTTCCTAAGCTAATGGATAACCAACTGACTGGAAAGAACTGGGCATAATGAGCGGAACAAACTACTGCAGCCCCGTTTCCAAATCTCTGCCTGCCCTTTGGCTGTCAGCAGTAGCGCTGCTTTCTTCAGTTCATAAAGACCTGGGAGCCACACTCTCCCTCCCGCGCCTGTCCCCCTGCTCCTCCTTGCAGGAACAGCACGTCTGCAAGGAGATGTTCAAAAGCCAGAATGGAGATTCCCCATTTCTGGTGACTCGCTTACTGTGCTCACTGAATAAGCACTACGCCAGTCACCTCCATGCAAATGTCTAGCATGGGGGCAATGTTATAAAGTGTTTCAAGGACAGTAAAGTATCGCTTAGACTCTGTGGCCTTTGTATTAACAACGAGATATGATGGCGACTGCCAGTTGTGAACTTAACTGCCCTCAGTCAAAAATGAGTCACCTTTTTTATACCTTCCTTTCCTCTCCTCGGTAAGCCTTGCTATGATCTAGCATGCTGAGGGAATCATGGGCAGGTGGGATGCAGTGTCTATGCTTGAAAACCTTGTGGAAAGCCAGGGGATTCTGCCTGCCTGAGACACAGAAGAGACCACTGGCACTGTGGGATCAATGTTTCCACTCACCCCCATGGATTCAGGGGGAGTGAGACATCAGAGACAGTTTCAGATACTCGAGCCTTTCAAGATGACTTGGTGAGAGCCCATCTCTATAATAACTCCTGTTGTCTAAGCTTTGGCAGTTCATCTAAATGGAAAACAGCCGAGAATAAGGAGTCTTTGCAACAGCAGCAAAAAGACAGTGCAAGTTCTCTGCAGCTGAGCCACAACAGGCAGAAACAAGAACAAGTCTTCTCGGACAACTGCTTAAAGTTTATCCATTGCAGCCTGACCCAGACTATTCAGACATGAGAGCCTTCACCCCAGACACACCCCGTAGCAATATAACAGGACATCTCAGAAATACAGGGATGACAAAACAGAAAGAAAAAGAGTTCTCAAGACCCTAAGAAGCAAATCCTACTTGCATATGGCATATCAGTGGAGCTCCTGAGATAGGAAAAGATTTTAATGAACTTTGAACATATGACTGCTTCTAGCATTATGGAAACAAAGTTGTCATTCACTCTACAGTCCCTATCACAGCCAAGTATATCCACCACTGGAAAAAAGTCTGTAGAAAGGTACAAAATGAAAGCAATTAAATTTCCAGTTATCACAATATTTTCTCAAATGCTTTTCTCTGACAAGCCAAAGATTTATTTTAAACAGGAACTGCTTCCAAAAAGGCAGAGAAGCCAATGCTATTAATTTAAACCATAGTAGAGGCAAATAGAGGCAAATTTGATGTTAAAAGTGGTTCCCACTCTCTAAAATTGTTTTTTTTTTGTGGTGAATTATAACACTTTCGGTATAGAAAATTATATCCCAAGTAATGGTTTGAACACCACCTCCTTGGACTAGCAGCTGTGTGTTGCTTAACACGGCCAAGCACTGATCTCAAGGCACTGACTTGTGCATTGCCACACAGTTTTCAATGACTCCTACTTCTCAGAATTACTGGTGAAACATTTACTGCCTCAGATAATTTTGAGTTTTATCATAATGCAAGATTTAAAGAATGAAACGCCTACAAGCTAGGACCCCAGACGGGTCCTCCAAGTGGCAGGAGGATCTACAATAAATGGATATTCCTTTAAGCAAGAGCAAATAATTTTCTTTGCTGTGGGCCAGAGGCTTATATCTGTGTGTGTCTGTGAGCCAGAAGACTCACTCCACAGGCTTTAAAGAACGAAGGATAAATTACTGTGAATGTGGTCCTCTGGAGGAAACCCTACTAGTTTCATCACTGGACTGAGCAATGAGACTTGGCTATGCTGGCCATGCAGCAGAGACCTGGGGCCATTTGTCACTGTCACCTTCAGCCACGCCTGCTGGTTCGTTGTCTTCCACAGCCAGGAATCCAGATTGCTTCCCATAGGTACCTTGCGCACCGGTACAGTTTTGCACGGGTGTACTAGTCGCACAGACTTGCTAGGAGAGCCATGCTTCAACTGCTCACAAGCCGCACAAAAGTCACTGATTGTCCCTGGTTTAAAAAAATTATACCTGTAAAAATGCTAACAACATTTAAATACTTGCATGGAGTGTGATTCCTTCAGGAAAGTATTTAAAAAAAAAAACAACAGTGGGTAATGTGCAGAGAGCACAATAAGAAACACATATTAGACACATATTGCATTATATGCTACCTATCTACCTAGATGTGGAAGATCTCTGGGCACACAGTTTAAACCTGTTACAACAGTACCAAAAAAAAGTATAAACAATACAAAACAATGCATAGTTTTACAATAGTACAAATTTTTTCTGACTGCTTTCACGTAGTAAGTTTTATATATGCCCCAGTCAGGAGTAGTATTTAATAAATGAGAAAAAAAAAAAGAACAACAAAACATTGTGGAATTTCTGATGTTTATATTCCTTTCTCAGTGCCATAATTCTCTCCTGTGGATCTGCCTCCTACTTAGTACAGCCTCTTTTGCTTATATATTCCTCAGAGTACAACAGCAGAAAGAACATTTAGAAATATGAAAAAGTGACAAATTAAAAGCTGCTAAAATGAAAATATTCTTTCTATAAACAATCTGTGAAACTAAGTGCAACAGGACAATACAAAACCTCAGAGGTTATTGGATGTAAAACACGACAGTGATAAAGTATGAAATATTCAGAAAGATATAGCATTAAATAAATTGTTGTATCACAGAACGTGAATCACTTTCTAACTCATGATGGGACATAGAAAATGTGTTCAACAGGCTGTTACTAAGCTGGGCAAACCAGGAGGATTTAAGGCTACTTTACAAGTGGCAATGCCCTGAAAAGCCAGGCTGGTTGCTGTTGCTGCTGCCACTGCTGAAGTGGATGGGGTACATGTGTTGACTCAAAGGAACTTCCAGAAGCTGAAGCCCTGGCTGCAGCTCCAGCTCCCAGGGCAGAAAGACTACAAATGGGCAAAAAGACTGCAACCCAACATTGGTGCAGTACTTCTGTGCTCCTCTGTGATGGGTGGCATTAATCATCACTGCTGAAGGAAGGATTCTGGAGAATGATACTTTGCCACGCAATCAGTATACTAACAATAGCAATCCCTCCCTTCCTTAAGGCTACCTGAGATTTTCACTTTCTTACAGACCCATTCCTGACAGACAATTCATCCCAATATCCACACTCATATTAGTTTATCAATCATGCCATTTTTCTCAAGTCCATTGCTCAAGAAACACAGGTGACATAAATTACCTCCTGCCTGGATAAATAACAACACAACAGACTTGTCCTCATTAGCAGTGACAGTAGTGGCTGCCTGAGAGGTGGCAATGGCAGCAAGGACAAAGGGAACATACCTAATGAATGTGTGACATATAGGGCATGAAGAACATCTGGCAGGAAGAGATAATGGGGCCTGCCACAAGGGAAGAAGGAACCCTAAGGCAGAAGAAACAGTGGGGAGAAAGAGGTAGGATGGGATAGTAAAAGGGGAAAGAAGAACACTCAAAGTCTTCAAAGGAGACAGTGAAAATGGAGAAAAGGAAGGAACATGCTTTGTTTGGACCGTCTGGCATATGGTTGCAACCTGGAGGTGATACTAATGCAGATTGTGAAGAGGCACACACAATTACAAGAAACCTGACTGAGGAGCTGTCAACCCCTACAGCCCATCCTCTTCAGCACTGACAGCAGCAACAAGAACTAGCCTGTTCCATTGCTATCCTTCAAATTTTTTTAGTGTTGTATACAAATTTCTATATCCTATGTAAGCAATTAATAAATGACCGTACAGCCATCTACAGTAAATGGGGATTTTTCACCAGAGAAAAGATTTCACTTGGTGCAACTTCAGTGCAAATAACGCTATAAAGACCGTAAGAGTTTGGATGATATTAACACCAAACAAGAACTGAATGAATAGCAAAGAATGACAACTCATTATTCTAAATGATAGGGTTAATTTACTATGCTTCTCTGAACTGTTAACAGCTGAAGAAAGCTAAACAAGAATGAACAGGGATAACATGCTGTGCAATAGTGTTAACTACTTCAGCCTGTTCTAGCCACCCAGAATTTTAAACTGTTTTATGCTTCCTTAAGCTGCCAAATCTTTTTCATCAATGAATATAAAGGCAGGTCGAATTTCTAGAATATACCTACAGAATTCTAGAAAACCGTAGGTCTATCAAAGCTTTAAACTCTACCACTGCCATAAAAATGCATCTATCTTTATAAATGGATTGCAAAACAAAAAAAGAAGGGCAATCCACTGATGTGCAGTCTCAAATATATTTAAAGAGTCGGAAGATGAGTACATAGTATGACATCTTGATTTGCAGGTTTGCCTTCCGTATGCCTTTGTGTCTAACTGATTTTTTCCAGTCCTAACTGATTGCTTTCTGCAAAGGAATAAATCAATTACTGCCAATGACCACAGTCTGACATATGGAAAAATAAATCTTTTCACCTCTAGGATTTAATCTCAATGATGAATGGAATATATCTGATTCTTTGAATGTTTTTCAACACATACAGCTTCCCTGGATTAACAGACAAAGCAAGAAGAAATATGTACCATTGCATAACTGTTTCATACACCAAACATACATCATTAACAATAAATGCAGCATTTAGTAGAGAAATAAAGACATTTAAAGTGAAAGCGGAGGGGGGTTTGTAACAATTAGTAGTATTATGGGATTTTTGAGTGAGGTAAATAAATGCCTACATTTAAAAAAAAAATAAAGAAAACAACAAATTAACCATAGAAAGATGCAGAATCTGCCTGGAACAGGAGGGGCCATAACTGTATATAGCTCTTCCCTAACTTCAGATTAACTATATCCATGTAATTGCAGCCAGAAGTCACACAACCACTTGTAACTTTTCTAAATCCTTGTCATTTTTAAGAGAAGCTAACTGAGAAATCAGTTCTCAAAATGTCTTAAGTTTTTAAAAAGTATTTATAATTCATATAACTCAGTGGAGAGAAAGGAAAGACGTTATAAGTGAGAAGGCTCAAGGCTTTCTGTCAAAAAAGCATTTTGTACTTCAGTTGATAAGAAAAGCCAGAGAGACCTGGTAGGTCTTGCATGTGTTGCAGGTCAGTGGCTATTGTTATTTTGGAGATTGCCTGGAGAGCTGTGGTACACAACATGAAATTCCAGCTTTGCTGGAATTTGCTGCTTGTTCTGGATGCTCAGTTGTCCCATTGATTTGAACTGACTCTTGCTTGGCCCTCTCTGCGCGTCTCCCTCAGGAGGGGTCTATCACACCTAGCGTTAGCACTCCAGATGTTAGGCAGTCTTCCAGGTTCCTTTACAGCAGGAGAAAGGGAGCAGCATCTCCAGAGGGTGACTCATCTCCCACAGCAGATACTGATCTTCCGATGGGATGAACTGCCCTTTGCACATATTTCTCTCTCAGTCTAGTCTTTGACTGGAGCGGAGGCCTCAGTGAGTAGCAGCAGAAGAGCTGTGGTTGGGCGGGCTTGAGGACTTGGATACAGCAAAGCTTGTCGTTAGAGGTAATACTTTTTACTAGATCACTGTCAAAATATAAAGGGAGGTGAGATGAATCTTCTTGGATGTAGCAAAAGAGAAGGAATTGCATCATTTTAACAGGTGTTATAAATCACACATATACACACACACCTGTTTCAAGCCACACAACCGAGTAGTGTTCTTACTTTCAGTGGGACTGTGTTTGGATGTCAAGGTTTATAGATTTTCTATCATCTTTGCAGATTTTTAATCATTTACATCTCAGATGGTGCCTGGAATCTTTATACTTGTCTGTAATTGACACCAATTTTACAAATGTTTCATAGAAATTCAGTGGGACAGCTATTCTATATGACTTTATTAACCTCACAATAATGCATTCATACCTGTCGTATAATTTATTGCCTACTTCTTTCCCAAGGGACAGCACTGTATGTGCACATGGCAATGCAATGATACAGTATGTATTACAGCATTGGGTCATCGTCCTCCAGGATGGTCTCCAAGCAGAGAAGATTGCAGCATCATTTGGATTAACATCCATGTAAGTTTGCTGTGACTGAAGAATCCAAGAGCACAGCTAAACTACTGCCTGATGTAAGGGTTAGAAAAAAAACATTTTAAAAGTAGGGAAACACTCACTGCTCAGCATCAGTGACTTGCCCACTTAAACATCCTATTCTGTCTTCAGAGAAGTTATCCAATCATGAGGGTATATTTTCAAAACACTGCAAAAAAACTAGCCTACTATGCAACAATGATGAAAACCATTCTCTATGCCCTTCATTTTCCTATACCTAAGTTGGGGGAAAATATTTGCCTATGCTGAAATAAAAATTATGTGCAAAATTCAAGATGGTTAGAGACACAATTTTCTTGCAGATAAACATCATTAAGTTTACTGAGTGTGAATCTGTTTCAAAGGTCTAGTTTGGGACATGGAAGAAAAACTAAGGAAAGCAAATATTGTTTCACTACATTTTCATTTAGTCCAAAAAAGCACATATTTTTCATTAAATGTTTCCAGAATATTCTCTGCTGGTTTAATCTGATGGTTGAGAGCATTGGAGTGGCCCCGCTCTCCATCTCTTTGTCTGTATGGAGGCTGCCAGTGGAAAGGGCCATTTGTCAAAACATATCAATTGATTTTGCAGGGAAAAACATCTGTAGCACTTACTAGTTTAACAAATTTTTTTTTACTTAAAAAAATAAAAAACAAGAAAAAAGGAGGGGCTTTAATTTATGTGGTCTTTTACTTGGGAAAAAAATTATATGAAAGCAATAACTCATTTGGTAGCATCATATCAGACCCCAGTACTTTTGTGGGTGGTTAAAGATGAAGACCATGAGTACACCTGAATTATGATGGCATATGGTTTGACTAAACACCTTGTAATTAATGTATGCAATGCCTATATTAGTGAATTTCTTTGTCTTCATTATGTTGATATAAAATATTGATATATAATATACTACAGAAATTAGTTTGGGGGATTTTTTTGCATCTTTACAAAAAGACTAGTGCAATCATGACTGCTGGAAAAGGTTGCTCCCTGACTGACTCCATGAGTAAGACCCATTTCAGATGTGACATTAACATGTGAGTTCTTAATTTCGTTTAAAAAAAAACTTTGGCTTTCCACATTTCTCTTCTAGATGTCTGATCCAAAGTAATTTTTTAAAAAGAAAATGGAACCTTTTGTTCTTCTTCCAGCTCTCATACTTTCAAAAGCCAACCACCTGCTGTGACAGTTGCTTTGATTTAGTAGCTTAAATTTACTCCACCTGCTTATCTTTTCTAAAAAGCAGTAAAGCCCCAAAATCCATGCAAGTTGTCTAGAAACTGCATAGGAAATATATTTCTGAAACTCTTCCTCTCCCCCTCTTACATTTTCCTCAGTTCACATAAAGGAAATTATATTGTTATTTACATTAGAATCATTGTGGTGAAGCCACTGTGGTCACCAGAAGCAATAATCTTCTGTGATATAAACGATACAAAAAAAAGAAAAGAGAAAAACATTAATGGCACTGTATATATATAAATGCAAATTTTACTCTTTTCTAAACTATTGCAATATCACAAACTAAATAAGGAACTTCACTTCTATCCATGTTTTTCCATCTCCACGTGCTAACAAAATAACATTTCCCTGGGCTCTAGGGTAGGCTTAGTTTAGGGTAAAGTATGCTCTCATTCTGCTGGAGTGTTGCCTGATGAATAGTTGTGTAAGAAAGAAGCCTTAAGGGGTATGAAAGAAGGGCAGTGTCCTCAGATGGGTAAATTAATACTGCAACATTAAATTTTCAGCTATGTACCAGAGTATAAGTGTCAGCATAGTGTGAGTTTTTGCTTTCAGTACTGCTTTTAAAGCTATAGGTTCTTGATTTTATGATATGGTTCTGCCAAATCTCTTGTCTCAAGAAGCAATTATTCTATTCCTTCCTTCATCCTACTGGTTGCTGTATAACATCTGCTCTCACATATTTTGGCTTGTCTTTCTCTTCACTGACCTGTCCAAAGAATTTCTAAGGTTTACTGGACAGGAACTTTGCAAGTTGAAAGAATTTTTACTTCTAACACCATACCACAAAAAAATCATCATTACTATGATCTGATTAAAACATGCTAAAAAAATCAAATGAAATCTTAACAAAGAGATTCGTGGAGCATAACAATTAATAGGTAAAACTTAGTGTTATGCCAAATGAATGAAAAGAACAAATAAATGAAGCTACAGAATAAATTTCCTTAATACCAAGAAATTCTGCCTAAGCATTACTTCAAACTTCCCCTTTTTTTTCTAGAAATCATTTGGTATTACATACATGTTATTTTACAGCTGAATCCTTTTTTACAACCTTTTATATGATTTCAGACTTCATTCTGTTTCCCTTCCAATAAAAAGAAAGCATGTTTTCAAATGAAGCATAATTACTAATAGAAATATGTTTCCATGTTTTTTCTGTTAAATAGTCATCTTTCCTTCCTATCATGATTCTATTTTTCTTCCTTTTTCTCAAAACCCTTGAAGAAATAAAATGCTTATGATCCATTTTACATCTAAAGCATTTTTCCCCTGCTCTGTTAGTAAGCTAAGATGATGTTAGGTCATGAGCTATGGATAATTTAAATGAGAATTGAACTGGAACAGCTAATGAGAGTTTTTACTACAGTGTTAGTGGGATTCTATGACTGTTGCATGGATTTATACCTATCTGGGACAGGGTTTTTCTTCTCGGAACCTCTAAACTAATAGCTATATTAGAGAGACACCACTCAGCAATACAGCTACTAGACTGAATGAAAAATCCAGTCCCTCTTATTTCTGAAGAGCAATAGGTCTGTTAAGATCACAAATTCCAATTAGCAAGAAAATTCCCTCATGATGTATGAAAGATCGAAAGCAGATCAATACTAGTGAGACAAACATTTGTAAGCACACACACACAAAGCTAGACAAAGCTGATTTATAGTTTGATTTTTCAATTCCAACACCATTAGAACAGCTTGAAAAAAAGCTCTGATGATAAAAATGCTGTGGAATCCATGAAAAAAACTTGCTGAAGTAGAAGCAAAGCCAAGTGCTGTTAGAGCACTGGCTCTGTTATCTTGTGAGATTCAAGGCTTCATTATACAGTCCTAACATATGCAGGCAAAACCTTAGAATAGTGAAAAAGCTCACACCTCCAGTGCTAAAGTTCAGCTAGATGCCACAGATCTATTAATAGAGCTTTTGAAACCTAGGGAGGGTCCCTGTACTGTCTAAGGCACTGCTCTCAGAGTTGACAAGGTCAGCTAAAATTCCCGTGTGAATTCTGTGACTGCAATTGCAAGGGCCAAATTCCTCCGGACACATCTAAGGTACCCTGGCATGAGAAAGTGATAAAAGAGCCACAAAACCCATCTTATCTCCTTCAAACCTGAAAACAACCTTTGAAAGTTTTTTTTCACCTTGTTGTGTTCCCTTTCATTTGACTATCGGCCAAATCACTCAATAATCTCAACAGCTCCTATTAGGGGTAAGTGGATTTACGTCACTGCTTTCCCCAGAGGAAACCAGATCACAGCAGGTTACTGACATGCTTTCTAGAGCTGATGATCAGGTCACATAGAACAAAAAACTTTCAAATTTTATTCTGATTTCTCCCTTTCCTTCTTTAAACTCTCTACTGAATTTACAGTGTTTCTTTCAGTAATAATGAACATCTGTGACAGTGGAGAAGCCAAAATAAACCCAGTCAAGGAAATTCTATGTAGGTATGCTAAACAAGTTTTATTCACAGGTTTAGGTTTCCTATTAAAAGTGGTACAAAATGTCTTCCTGCCCTGACTTTATGTGTTATTATATATATTACTGAAAGTAATGTATACAATACCAAAGGGTTGTCATATCATTAAGATGATTTTTCACTCATATTCTCCTGGAATAAAAAGCAGTTATGCAGCTTTCAAGTCATAACAAGGAGATCAATGCTTATTGTGTCAAATGTTTTCCTTTACCGTCATGATGAAAACCAGCCGGTGCTGGTAGGTAACCCACTATAAGCAATTCAGTCATCAACCATTTTCTAGGGCAAGTGTTGACCTGGCCTCAGACAAAATCCTTATTGTTCCCTTTGTTGTTCCTCTTGCTTTCCCTCCCTATGTTTAGTTATGATATGCAAATTGTACATGAAAAGAAAAATCCAAGGGAATTCACTCCTTTCCAGCTGCAACACTTGGAGTTGGGAACAAGTCATAATAAAGTGACGTTATGATTAAGCCTCTTTGATTATGCTACTTTTGCAACATAATGTGGATTTAAGAAGTCATCAGTGGTTTGTTTGTACACATATTGCATTTCTTCAGAAGTATATGTAAACCCTTTCTTCTTTAACGCTTTTAATCATCTCAGTGCTATTTGGCTGTGACAACAAGACTTTCAATGCAACTACAAAAACATTTTTCTCATGTGATGCATTGCAGTATCCAAGCCAAAGAGACCCAGACACTTCTGCAGCATTTAGAGAAAAGTTACTGAAGCATCTAAACAAACCATTTATTACTATTTCCTATTTATTGTCAATAAATTGATTGAAGACCACCTTATTATAATACAAAAATAGTAAACCAAACAAAAATACAGAGCAACAAAAGTGTCTTGTACGTTATTGTCTTTTTCACTGTCACAATTTAACAAAATTCAGATATTCATTTAAAAAAAGATGTATTCGCTTCTAAAAGCTACAGCTGGAAAATTTGGTATATTTTTCATGAAAAATATGTTATCACTGTTTCCATCAAGTCAGAAATTTCAGAACATAACAGGAGATGATAATCTACTGTGTGTCACTCCAGAAGTAATGTTGTCTCTAAGGACTGGCAATTCAGTGTTAGGAACGATGACTGCCATTACATCACCAGATTTGCAACCCAGATGGTAGGGATATGCATATTTCCATGGAAACACAGCTAAATACAAGCTAGAAATTTAACAGACTACTAGTATCTAGTGACGAGGTCAGAGATTTAGTGGAACCAAGCAAAGATCACAAGAGTGCAGGGCCATCCCACCCCTGAGAACTACCACACCTTCTGTAGTGGAGAGGCTTAGACAAGAACTGGTTGACAAAAAGCTGCTGATGGTAAGATTATAGGCACTAATTCACCTAAGGGCTACTCCAGTGGGTACTCACAGCCATTGAAGTCAGCAGCCATATCATCCAAATCCTCACAACTACATTAACATGATCTGATTTTAACCCCAATCTTCTTCAAAAATGCTTCACCATGACATTCTCTTAAATGCTTAGAAATATCACCCAAATGTTGTCTGATAAATGTAACCTCTCCATGCACTGTCTTATCAGTGCAGAGCTCTTTCCTCTTGCTTTGCCAATATTTTGCTCAAGACTTGCAGTTATGGAAAATAACCTAGAACAAACATTTCAAATTATCCAACTTCAGTTACCCAGCCATGAATATACCTCTGGTGTTTTGGTCTATACAAATGGCATAAAGAAATTGCTCCCAAAGAGTGTTTAGTTCAGGCTTTTCTTTTTTAAAGATAATTTTCTCCTGTTAAAAAAATATTTATCCTGGTTGGGATGACCTGAAAAAGCTCCCTTGGCATAAAGCCAGCATTGACTGATCACTAAAGTTAATAAAGACGTGGTTACACAAGGGAGAAACAAAGCTGAGGACTCTAACTCTGTTTCAGTATTGGTTGATTTTCAAACAAACAAATTAAAAGATATCATTCTACCCCATGCTCACAGGAAGACATGTGTGGATTATGTAAACCATAAAATCCACATGTTCCAGAATATAAGCCAACTTGCCCCAAGTGGAGGAAGACAACCTCTTTCTTTGAAGAAAGAATTTGTAAGAGAAAATAAGGACTTTCTTCACCTTTAAAAAACTCTTAAGATGAATGCTGAGATTATTAAAAGAAAAAAGCAGTCTTCCCACCTGGTGCTACTAGTCCCTGCAGAGCTGGCTACTGTTGGATGAGTAGGTAAAAGGAAGAGCTGTATCAATATTCCTAACAAGCATTAATAATAAAAACCATGCTTTCTTATTGTCTTTCAGAAGACGTTACCCACAATAACTTTCTTTAAGGCATGGCTTGGTAGCCACCTGCTGTGAACATATTTCAGCCTATGGTCTGAGTCAAAGTCCTTTGTTATGGGCTCAAATACCTTCCTGTACTTCAGTGGAACCTGGAGAAGGACCTTGCCCAACGTAATAGAGAGGATGGACTTTCAGGAAGTCAGGACATGGAAGGCACTATGTAGTTTCACTTTGTTTACAGAGCACTGAACAGGCAAACAGGCACATTAAGACCAAAAGTAAAGATTTTTGAAACGTTAGAGATAAAATGCCATATCTGCTGCAATGCAATTTGACTAAACAAATTTTAGGGATCTGCAATTAAACACCAGAAATAAATGTAACCTTCCCATTCTAAACTTTACCTTTGACGTATGAAAGGCATTTCCTTTTCTATGTTCTTCAGTCATTACTGATTTGCTACAGGATACTAAAGTGACTTCTAACTAATCAGCAGAAAAGATTATTTCGTCTCTCACAAACACACATAAACATCTTTACTGAGTAATTACATGGTTCTCAGAAAGCTCTATCCCTGTAATGTAATCAATGCTCTGGAAAACATACTACTTTGACTGAAGGATTTAAAAAAAACCTTAGGCTTCAGCATAATGCACAACCAAAAATGGTTATTAGTCAAACATGAACTGAGGAAAAAATTGCCCCATAAAGGAAATTTTCCTTTTATTTTGTTTCAAGGAACTGCCGAGAAGCAGAAGAATCTGAAAGTTGCATGACACAGATTTTTTTTGTAGAATTAGGATGTAAAATTAAGAACACCTTGAGAAACTATAGTTTCACTGGATACCTCTTTGTTTTTACACACTTCTGAATAAGATTCACACTGAAACTTGACTTTCATAAAATAAAATAAAAAAAACAGATCTAAAAGGTTCATGCTATGTCATTCTGAAATTCAGAAAGGCAGATTAATAAAGATTTCGTTTAAAAAATCCTCATAATCCTTAAATAAAACCTCTTGAGATTAGGCTTTAAATTAAATTATTGGAAAAAAGGTTACCAAAGTGTCCAGCTGCTCTAGAATTTTCTAATGATTTTTCTTATAAAAGCTGAAGGCCAAGAATTTATACATTCACTCATCTACCATTTGCTCCTGAGGTTAAAGTTAGCTTGAAGGGAGAAAAGGATGCAACCTGGAAACTTATCTCCCACCTGGGGTACTTCCCTCCAAATTCTCTCTCATCAGTTATTTTCAAGATAAATCTTAATCTCTATGATTTATTTCAACTTAATTTCCTAGTTCTTACCCAAAACCTACAATAGCTTTCATGCCTCTGTTGTGTTTTTGAAGCTACAGATGCAAATTTTCATTAATATGTTATTTTCAGAGACCACTGTAATTTAAAACCTGTCTTGAGTTGTTACAGCATTCTCACCATCATCACAGACTTCACAGAACCCATCCATTCTCTACATAAATTTTAAAGCTGGTAGCAGAATGCTTGATCTTAACCACCTCCCCCTGCTTATCAGCTCTGTCACATTTGTGGCAAAAATGTTCACCTGAGTTCAATCAAATAGCCCTAATGTTCAACACAGTTTAAATACCATTAAGTATATTGAAAAATGGAAACTCATTTCTGCCTACACCTTTTCTTGCTCATTTCAACAGTGAAAAATTTTTTATTCTGAAATGTTCATAATTCTAGTCTTGCCTAAGGGTGCCATAGATAGGTTTACAGATGTGAGGACTTCCACAGTTTATAGAAATGGTGCACAACTGCACACAAAATCAAATGAGAAAGAGTCTGGTGTTTTAATGATGGTTTTCTATGCTTAGTTTCTCTGCTTAGATCAGATTTTTATGTGCTTCATAAAGGTGATCACCCTATATGGTGCAAAAGAGTTTCTTACTTAAGTATTTCTGTACTACAGAAAAAAATAATGTGTAACATTAAAAGAACGTCTAATACCTAAAAAGCTGAAGATTTCAGATCCAGTCAGATGTCCATTTCTAAGTTTAAAAGTTTGGAGTAAAAGACTTGCAAAAAAAGACAATCAAAGGTCACTGAAACTACTACATGGTTAGTAGTTTGCTGTATGGAAGTTTTTCCTCTAAAACTTAATGGCTGGCTATCCAACACATCACTGTTTAAACTAAAATAGTTAATTTTTATGGTTAGCTCAGTTCATCAGTAAAAGAAAACCTAATCAAAACCAGGTTGACTTCTCATTTAATTTCTATCTAGAAAAGGATTTAACATTAGGAAGATACTAACCACATTGCTTAAGTTTTTTGTCCTAAAACCCAACCCAATAAAAACAAAAAAGCTTTAATGATAATCATTCTAATTTTGCCTAGCTAGGAGGATCTAGTGGCAAATGGAATAGTCTCCTACAGGGATACATAGAAGTTCCACATATTTGACATGTGGCTACATCAAATGTAATGTTTTCCAGGCATCTAGAATTGAAACCAACAGATTTGACCTTTTCTGCAAGAGAGGTAGCAACTGTTGAAGAATGACATTAATCTGTGGGGACTCCAGTAAGTCTCAGGAAAAGGGGACAAGTTTTCTAGCACATCCATAAGGTTCTCATAGTGTTCCAGCAGGATGTATAGGCTGCAAATGTTAATATTTCATAGTGGAACAGGATTTGATGCAATTTCAGGGGGCTGGGAATGAAATAGGTTTCGAGTGGTAATGTGCCAAATGCCCCCTGGGGCGCATCAATGAGGTTCATGGAATTTTGTGGTTTTCCTTGCAGTTTGCTTTTAAATAAGAGTAAATTTGAACCATGGCTTCTCTGAAGAAATTTGGCATTACAAGATATGTAATGAAAGTTATATCATGTACTTCAAACTCTCTGTGGAGGGTAGGCTTTTAATTTTTGATAACTGGGCTCAATGTCCATTAGCATGCCACTGGGTATTTTTATTGGGCACATCTCTGCAGTTCTTCTGAAATAGCATGTGTGTGTAGATTTTTATTAGAAAAATAGAGAGAAGTCATTGAATAATGGTGCTTCAAATATGCTGAAGACATTACATGGCCCCACACACTCATCCCAGACAAGAATGGCCCGATGGTTACAGCATCAGTTTGGGATCTTGGAATTGTTCCATGAATTTCTTGTGTGGCTGTGGACAAACCACTGATGCTCTGGCCTCTCATTCCCATCAATAAAGTAGGAATAATACATCCGTCTCCCACCTGTTCCATTTTGACTATCCATGTGCTTCCAAAGAATGCAGCCTAAAAATATGGTAATAAGGTTCCTTGGTAGCCAGTGCAGTTTAGACCTACAGAAACATTCCTGTGCTGGATTGGCAAAGACAGGGGAAGGAGAATGAAGTATCGTGATTTTTAGGAGGAGGAACTAATACAGACAGGAACTAACAACTTGAATCTCAAAAATCTTCAGGACAAATCTTCAGTTTTGCAGTATATTTGGCTTCTCACAAGTTGGTCATAAATACAGGTTTTTCAGATGAATGTTGGTGGTATGTTTAGCATCAACCTGGGAGCAACAGTCCACTCCTGAAAGCATGGCCTGTGGCTTCAGAGCTGCAGAAAGACAAGACAACAGATATGAATAAGGGTTGAATGACAGGATAAGTTCTAAAAGATTGCTTTTCATTTCCGTATGCTGTTGAATTTCCTGCTGCTGAATAGGAAGAAAAGTTGAAGTGATGAAATATTATGGGAAAAGCCACTCTTTCAGGATTTCTGGCCTGACCAGAACCCAAAAGGACCAAAATAGTCAAAATTTCTTTTTTCCAGATCTGTGACTCTGCAAATTCGGCATACGAGATGAGTGTAAGCATCAGGGTCCAAGTTCTGAGAAGTGCTAAGCACATACAAATCCCCCTCAAGCTAATGGGAGTTACAGGTGTCCCCAGCAATGGCAACAGTGAAGATATCAGCACAAGTAAGGGTTGTAGGCTCAGGATGTCATCCAAATCAGACTGAATCTCTAAATTTTTTGCAACAATCTTGTTGCTAAGTTAAACTCTAACTTTTCCTGTGCTTTTGTATCATGCTTCATTAATAACTTCTGTTTGCTAGCAACAAAATTGGCAATTCAGTGAGCAAATTATCCCCGTTTCCACATGTCAGTGTTCTGGAAAGCACTGCAAGTTCAGCGCTGAGCTTTGCCACAAAGCCTACTAAAGCCTACGGAAAGACTGCCACTGACTTCACAGAGGGTTAGATTAAGTCATGCAAGCTGACAAATTTTTATGGTCTAGATCCTGAGCTGTTGAAAATTCATATCTCTTTATTAATAGCAACACCAGCTGAGTACCTAGCCCTCTGCTGCACATTGATTTTTCATTTTATGTCCCATACATTCGCAAGTTTAGCAGAATTTGCCAGCCAGGACCATTTTCAGAATGGGCATTTTGCCTCAATACAAGAACAACTTCTTGAGTGTTAATCATAAATGACTTTCAGAAAAAGTACCTTTGCCTTGAGTTACTCTATGTCTGTGGACAATAAAGAACTCTGTTCTTCCTTTCCCTCTTTCTACTAATTTGTACTTGAGACGTATACAGGTCTGTCAGACTTTAATCATTAGGAGTATTTTGTTTCCATAATTCAGCAGAAGGATTTAATTGATACACATATAGACCATTCAATTTTGAGGTAGAAAAAAAAAAGTCAAATGTGCATTATTATAGTCAGTGTGAATTTACCAAATTGTTCCATGGTGCTATGCATTATGGTACAATAGAACTGGAAATTACTTGCATTCACAGACACAACCAGAAGTTGCAACATTTGATGATGTGTGGCAGATCTCTTCCTTAAATAACTGATAATATATTCACTGAACAATATTTTGGCTCTTTCTTTGGGACAAGTGGAACCTCAAATCATTCAGAGATTTGGATCAGCTTGTGCAAGCATCTATAACCTGATGGATGTGGGTTTGTGTGTTTTATTTAATTGTTTTTACTGCCTGGCTGAACAGTCCTGATGAAGGATTTGGCCTAGGAGGAGGATAATGTTTTTCATAATTTCCCAGTGTTTGCTCATTTCTAACATGTTAGCACAGGAAGTACAGCAAGAAATATAATCTTGGCAGCATTTTCAGCACACCTCAATTCATTATGATTTTCTCAAACCCAGCAAATACTAATAGTAATATTGAATAAAAAGTAGTGGTACATAATGTTTAAATAATCTGTTCATGCTATGCTGACTTGCAGTTTGTATTTCAACTTTCAGGTTTTGTTCTAATTCAGGTTTTCATCACAAATGCCCCGAGACTTCTCTATACTTTGTAAAATACTGTGTGCAGTGATAAACAAGTTATATTACTTTCATTATTCATAGCTGTATCGCTTTCAGATTCAGAACAGTATATGTAAATAAAAAAATATAAAATAGTCATGCAGAACTTGGGGAAGAGCCCAGGCCTTAAAGTAAAGCAGTGAAAAGGAACATGCACAAATTGAATTTCATAATCTTCAGTAAATAGTCTGAAGAGCAGCTACTGTTTTTTTCTTTCATTTTTACAAAGGAAACTGTTTTTTATTTAAATATGTTAACTGTCCTGGGATAACACTAGAAGAAAGTTAGAACAAGGGGCAACCAAGCTGTACCCAGTTCTTTATATTAGCCAAGGTAAGTGAAAATGTGCATAATGAGTAAGTAATACACTGTACTTTAAGTGCTGTTAAGATTAAGTATTCACACAAACTAAAGGAGAGTTTGTGTATCACTTCAATTTTGAAGACTTTAGAAAGCCTTAGAAACATGACTGAAAAGCAATTGTAGTCTAGGCCAAGAATTCTATTCATCCCAGTAAGGTTTAAAACAGATCTTACAATTAAAATACTAGCCATTCAAATGTCAAAATTTGTGTGTGCACTAGTCAAGCTACGTGTGATAAGATTAGAAACATTTTCACATTAATGTGAAGCTAGACTGTGTAACTAGAGGACATTCAGAAAGCCCAGCTGGAACAACAGGCTCTTAAACTCAATAGTATTAAAATAAAACAAAATAAATAAAACCATGGCAAGGTAAAGTTACCACTTTTGCTGAGAAAGGAAGTATGCATACATGAATGTTATATAAAAATTACATAAGTTTTCTTTGATCTGTTAACAAGTAAACTAAACAAGCTGGTGGATATTCTCCAAATAACTTGTCGTTACTGCATTTCTTTTTAGATGACCGAATTCCTTCCCAAAAAGAACAAAGATGGGTCCTCTGGGAGAAGAGACCTGAAAGCCAGAAATAATCGCTCTCTACACATCCTATTGTTAGATGATGCCCAAGGTTAAGAGTTTTGTAGGACTAAAGACAAAGACCATTTAGTCCACTTCCCTCATATGGCTTCATATGAATAGCAACGGGATTGTGGTTTAAGCAGGTAAATACTATCCTCTTTGGTTTTGTGTATTTTAATTGACTTTTCTACACTACAGGACTACTGTCTTTCATTCTTCATTTAAAAATCCAGGTTTTAAAGTAAGACATCAGATTAGAACAGATTACTACTTTGTGTTCTACCTATCATCAGCTACCAATGACTAATGCAATAGGGTGGGAGTGCACTTCATTGGCCTTAACATAGCACCACAGGGTGGCATCAGGCAGCAAGACTGCTGCACACATTGTCAAGTGCCTTCTCCAGCTCTCGTCTATTAAGGGCCCCCACAAACTACCCATGCTGAAGACTCTAAAAGCACAAGTACTCACCCTAATTCCAGTGCTTTGGTGGTGGCGTTCTCCTTGGAGGAGCTATCAAACTCCTCTCTCTGTAAACCCCACAGCCTCCACCTTTACAACCTTCAGACTTGGCTTGCCTACAGCAGCTGGTCCCTGCCCTCCAGCCCCACCACCACCTGCAGTCTGCAAGGTTGGTCAGAAGACAAGGTGGAGCCAGACTGTTTGTCCTAATTTACAGATTACAGCTCCTTTTGGGTGAGTGGGAACAAAAGGGGCCTAGACAGGTGCAACAAAAACAAAGTTAATGATTTCAGATACGATTTTCTAAACTGCAAATGGTGAGTCCTTCCTTATGTGTCAGATATTTCTTTCTCCTTACTCTTCTCAGCCTCCACCAGGAGGACAGATGAGTAGCTCCACAGACAGGAACTGCATGGGCCAGAAAACTAGCCAGCTGTCTGCACATCCAAAGGCAAGTAAAGCAGCTATCTTGTCCTGAAACTTCTAATTAACTAACCAGGTTTAATACTTCCATGTTAACCATAAGTTAACCTAAGGAAGTGTTAATCCTGGCTAGTTTACTGTTCAGTGCACATGTCTGACCTTGGCCTTTGCATAAAACTCTGTGGCAATCTGAGGTGCAGGACTAGATGTCTCACATTGGCCAGCACTAAAGCTGTCTCATTTGGTCACAAGAAGTCTTTTGGGAGTATAATGTCTCCCTGAGCACAAACATGAAAAATGACAATAGTGACAGTAGCACCAGCAGCCCCAGTGACACCAAGAGCGGAAGCACCAAGGAGCCTGTTATCACAGGAGTGTGAAACAGCAGCTGCTGCTACCTAACAGGCTGTGGCTTCCTTTTAAAGAGGGTGAGGCTTCAAAATGTGTCACCTGTGGAATAGCTGTGGTGTGAGCGTGGTACACATCAGCAGTTCAGTGCTTTCAAAGGAGGGGTTCTTTGATGGGATTTCCCTTGCGTCCATACCTGGAGTCTTGCAGGTGGCACTCAGTGGGTCCCTGGTGAGCTCAATGCTTTTCCAGCAGATAAGCTTTCTACAAATGTGCAGTGCACGCCCAAGACTGGCAGCAGGTATTAATCTCATTGCTACTGAAGACAGGATATGGATAAATGGCACAGGAATTATAATGTATAGCAAGAAATCAAATCCTGGTCCTTCATCCTTTGCAACACGCCAGTTGGCAATGTAAGGGCACCTACTGAGCAACCCCTGTAGGGTTGTAAAGGACAGTGAGATAGTTAGTGAGTAGGGGTTTTCTTCCAGGTACTAGAAATACACAAGTGACTAGCCTTTCCTGGGGGCTGCTTGGTGAATGAAGGCGGTAGAGGACCATCCTTCCTCAGTGAGTGGTGCTCAGATCTGCTTCTATGCTCAGGCATTTCATAGCAACTCAGTGGTCTGCCCCATCTCCTACTTTAAGGTTCCTGACTGGTGCTACTAAAAGGTAATGTTACAATCATGCCTACTCATTCCTCCATATCTTTTCAATCTTTTTTTATTCTATGAGTTAGTTAGAAACACAAGGTAATGCTGGATGTCATGTTGTGCTTGAATTAATCATTATTATTTCCTGATAGCCTGATTGGAAAGATTACCATTGTCTTCAGACTGTTTATAAGTAATACTAAAAGAATTCAGAAAATCCAAGTACACACTGCTCCAACTGAGTACATTCAGTAACTCCAAATGACTCAAATGGTTTGGAAGGCAAATATAAAAGGGATATAAGCAGGAATGAAGCAAGGTCACAAAAAACCCCACCCCACATACTGTGTAAATAGCTATAAGATCATCATCAGATTCAAGTGTGCTACATATTATAGAAAGGAGGGATCAAACAGTTAAGGGTGCAGTCTGATTCTACACCCATTTACATTTCAGATTTAAAAGTTAGTATTTCTTCCACTGATGGGGAGACATTCTGTTAGCTAACTGTGCTTGGATGCTCTAAAGACTGGATTGATACCACTAATGAATTTCATCATTCCTGATTTTAAATAACCAGAACTGGTATTCCTATCTGCAAGTTCAGTATTATCATTGCTATGCCTGAGTTAAGTTTGTAGCTTGTTTCCAATTTATTTTACCTAGTCAAAATAGAAAATGAAATAAATAAAATTCTTCTATTTGAGCTCCGGACCAATCACAAATGTCATATTCAAAATGCACACTGTGCACAGTGTCCTGGAAATATCACTGTTCCACAAACAGAAAAGATAAGCATGTTCACTATGGTCATGTAAATACTGCTAACATTTGACACTGACTTAAGCCTGGGATTTTTTTTTTATTATTTCTCTTTTTCAGAAGTTCCATCTACAGGGACTATCCTACTAATGCATTCTAGGTAGAAAAAGTCCTAACAAGTCATTCAAATGGCTGTGCCTTCGTAGCATTTCCTGTTTGGCAATGAAAAATGTTCCAAAGTAACTCTACTTTAAGTGGATGGGTGCTATCACTTTACAGCCGAGAATGCCAACCAGTATATTTAAAAAGACACTGTATGCAACTAATTGTCTGGCAGGAACGTGAGGTTAGGGAAAAAGGTGTAGGAATGCAATAATGAGTACAGAAAATGCACTGTTTAGTTTAACAGAAAAATTAACACACCAAAGATTTGATTCTGCAAGTGTAGTGCTAGATGTCTTAAACTTGCCACTAATTTTAAGAACAATGGGGTATTTAATTCCATTTGAATATTCTACGATTAAAAATATGAAAAAAAACTTGGTTTATGGAATATGTTCTACATAAAAAGAGTAAAACTAAAACTTTGAACCATCAAAGATATATATGTGTATAAAAAGAATACTTGCATAACCAAGGTCTTCTTTCATACTTTTCCTATCTGCTGTATATGCCACTGTCTTTATAACAATGCTTAATCATTTTACTCAAAACTTTAATTAAAATTCATCATAAAAGACACAGTTGTTCCAGTTAAAAAAATGCTGAATTGCAGAGAAGAAAATGAGAATTGATATTGCTATGAAATTCCTTCTTGTCTTATTTTATATAATCAAGCCAAAAGCATAAGATATACATTATTAAGTAAAAAAATCATTACATTTGACTCAAAAAGACACTTCAGAGTTCTAAATCCATTATGATTCATAGTTACTTAAAATAGTTCAGAAAATTATTATTAAAAAAACCTTAATGACACACCATTAAAAAGAAAATCTATAAAGCTTTTCAAATCATATTAAAGATGAATAGTCTCTTTAAACTTTCTGTGAAGTCTTACAAACTTTCAGTCTTCGTCCAGTACACTATTTCAATGCTATACAGTCTCTTTTGTGAATTTACAATATAACAACAGCAACAATAACAACAAAACCAAATTCTTAAGGCCGTACTATGTTTTCACTCTTTTCTCCAAGCTCCATTTATTGGTTTTCTTTCTTTCCTCAACTATAATCATTATTTTATAAAGGGAAGGTTTCACACAGGTTTGCTGTGACTAATTTTTATACATATGGTTTCTACTTCAATATATTAGATTTCAAGTCTATAATGCCAAAGAAAACAAATGCCATGGAACTGCACATTATTTGCAAAAAAAAGCTTACTATGCTATTTCATTATTCCTTTACAATGATATATGACCAAAATGAGACATTAAAGTTTGTAAGAAGTGCCTTCTACACAGAGTACAGGCTAACAACTTACAGCCTCAATACCGACAGTCAATACACAGAGACAGAATTGCTCTGTTGATGTCCACACAAATTCCTGCTGGATTTCAGTGAACCTCCTTGCATGATTCCACATGCTCAGTAGTCTGTAGGATTAAGGTTTGGCTAGGCTACTTAGGAGTCACTGATGAGCTTCAGGCCTACCATCTTGCTATGAAGTCCATGCAAGCGCACCAATTGTGAAGGCTGCATCTATGCTGTATGCATTGCAGGATCTTGGATACAGGCTGGATATTAACAGAAAATACCAAAATGACTGTGCTTTGATGTAGCAATGATTATCATCCTACAGTTCCAGGAGATGAGCATGAAGAATGGTTGCTTTTATGCAATGCTTTCATCCCTTATGAAGGTAACACCTAAAGCATGCAAGACACACATTAAAGAGAGAATCAAGACCTTACTACCCAGTTGATTTCTTGCCATTTTTTTATCAGATTTTTTTTATTCACACTAAAAGGTTAATTTTTCTAGAATGTATCCCAAAAGAAGGCATCATCCATTTTCTTTGGGCCAAGATGTGATCATGATCAAAAGCTTGACGGGTAGGGGGAAGCCAATCTTAGTATAAATGAATTATGAAAGAATATCTAAACCACAAAATCAACATTATTAAAAACCGGGGAGCTATCAACCAGGACATCTAAATATCACATTCAAATTAATTAAATCAATCTTATTCAAATTTCTCTCACGCTCATCCTTAAATGTCTATAATTAGCTAGCAACATAAGGAATAAGGGGAAAAAGGGGAATTAGGTTCCATACACTCTTTTTCTTTCTGTGACTTTCTGATAAACCTAAATTGCCAGAATAACTATGCTCAAAATAACAAAAATTGAGCTCTGTGGTCATCTCAAGATCATCTGCAGCATTTTAATATGGCTAAATCTGTATAGCCTTGCTTACTTACTTCTAAATATAGTACATTGTTTTGCTGTTAAAAATAGGCTGCTTTATTAATCACGTACTCAGTACAACGGCGACACACTGTCTGTTCTTGCACACATAATGTGTTGTATCTTCTAGTAACCACCAGACTTGGGAAGAAAATAAACCTGAGGTAGCTATTTACAGTGACTTGCGGTAAGCACTTCATGGTTCTTACTTATTTTCACATCAGGAAGAATGTTCCATCTGCTTCAGGTACAAAGGGATTCCTCAGATATGATAAAACTCCAGCACTGAAATAATGTGCCACTTGTAATATAATGCACTATTGGAAAATACTGCCAAACCCTCAGCTGCTGTAACTCTGTATAATCAGTGGAATGATGCCAGTTTGCAATCATTAGGGATATGGTCCCAGTGGTGTAAAGTGCTACATGATACAATAAGATGCAATATTGTTGATTAACTCTTTCTTGCTATATGTATAATAAACAGTAACATTTCCAGAAGTTCTTACCCATCTTTCTCTAGAAATATGGAAGCAATGTATTTCTTAAAGCACTACTTTTGAGGGTGTCCTTTCCTTTAGCTAGAAACATTTTCAGATAGGTGGGAGAAATCCATGCTAGAGTCAACAGAAGTTAAATGCTCAGAGCCATCACCAGAACTAGTGTCTTTATGCTAGGTTTGATTTTATATGTTTGTAAAGTAATGTCTTAAAAATATTGTGACCCTAAAGTAAAAATTAAAAATGACAATGAATATTCTTAATAATATAAACTAATCCTTTTTTCAGCTTTTACTTCACAGAAATAAAAAACATTTACATTAGAATTAGCCTGGAAACATATCTTTTGGCAATAAAATTAGATGGTAAGCCAGTAACTTAATGCAGTTATAGGGAAAATGTCATTTGTTTTTCACAGTCCACACTACACATGCTACAGCACGTGCCACTCACTACAAAAAAATAGGTGACAGCAAGTATTTGAGTGATGTAAACAGTCAGTCCAAGCCCAGTAATCCAAGATGTAATACCATTTTTCTGCAAGTCAGGAACACTTAGCTATATAACTGATGTGCTGAGAGAAAGCAAACCCAGAACATGACGAGATTTCCACCACAGACCATCCAGATTTGATGTCATCTCAAGATATGTTTGTCCGACAGAACAGGCATTTTGCTCTAAGTTACGTAGACAGTTAGCATTAATTTAAACACAATGTCACTAGCAGATATTAAACCCGTGAATCTGCCTCCACTTAGCATGAGCAAAAGAAAAATTATGTGGAAAGAATCCAGGGACTGTTAGCTTCTAAAAACTTTTTTCCTTTTATTACAAATCATTAATCTGAGAGATGTCACCCAAAAAGTTGTTTATTTAGCTCTTGATCTTTAGATAAGTTTCATCATTTTATAGATGATTTTTAATTTCTCTTTGGCTGTGTTGTTTATAGAGTTACTGAAGTACATGTTTTTTATGGCTTTTAGGCCTAACAAATCTTTGCCCTGCAAGCAATTATACTTGCGTAAAAATGCCTGCAGGACTGGAGTCTAGTGGATTTAGGCCATATTCTTTCCCATGTAGCTAAAGCCCCAAACCAGATCAGTTTATCTCCAGAGAAACATGTGCTTTATGCAGATTGTTCTTGATCAGGTTTTTGTGCATAGTGCAAAGTAATATTCAAATACTTGAGTTTACCCTTAAAGTAATGACACAGAGAAAACTTACATTAAATATAAGGAAAGTTATGTTAAATGCAGGTACACACAAATAAATCCATATAGATATCATGGGCACATATATTAAAAAATGGTTCACTAGTACAGTGCCTTATGAAAAATTTAACTTAATAGTCCTGTAAGTGTGTGCAATGTATAAACTGAAAAGCGAGTATCGTTGATCCATTAGAGGCCTTTCTTTAGGTAAATAATAGAGTGAGGAATGAGTTTTGCAAATTTTAGTTTCACCCTTCAGTGATTCTATTAGCAAGCATCAAAAATAGGATTCCTGCCATATGTGCTGATGAGATTTTAATACCAATAAGCCTTATGTTCAGTTAGTATAAAGCAACGTAGTTTACCAGCAAAGATCACCTCGTGATTAGAGATAAAAATACATTTTTTGCTGTGCTGTATGTCCTGGTACATAGAAATCAGCCACTACTTTTTGCTGTTATTAAAGTGCTCTTCTGTTTCCTAGTGGGGAACCAGGAAGGTGATTAGAAGTCCTAATCAGTGAGATTATTCATGCTGGAAATGTACCACCTAACCATTTTTTTCAGCTTTTTTAAGTGGAAGAAGTGAAGTATCTGCCGGAAGCAGAATGGGAAAATACTCCATAGGTCAGCAGTTTGGAGGTGAGAAGTTAAGGGGATAATTGTTATTGCTGCCTACTGGGACTGATAGCTTTGGTGCTGTGTTGTGGCAGGCCTCCCTTCATGCCAGGGCCTATTCAAATGCAGAAAGCAAAGATGGTGACAACCACAAAGCGTTTGGATTCTCCCACATGAGCCAGGACCTCCTGCCATCGTACTGCAAAGAAAGGAAGGGGAGGCACAAGGATAATTATGTAGTGAATATTCCTTTGTCAGAATCACTCTTGGAGTCCTGGGATGTATGCTGGATTAGCAAAGTGACAGGCAAAATCTTAAGATACAGACAGCAGCTCCCAGATCAGGGGGGAAAGGCTGCCTACAACTGTGCGGGAGCAGGGAATACCACACCTCAGTAAAAGACAGCATTCCTGCAGGACAGAGGTGGCTAGCAGCTCCCAAGTCCAGGAGTTGCAGCTGCACAAAATCCTCAGTTTCCCTATCTAACCCCAATACCAATGTTTTAACACTAAGATGAATCCATGCAACTGAAACTTTGCCTTTTTAATGCATGGGTGTATGGGCGTACAGGTAATAGTACATTTTCCACACAGTCAGCCAACACTACATCTCTGTCCTGAAGCACTTGCAGCTTTATGAATGGGAAGAAAGGCAGTATTTCTTCATTTGTAGCAAGAAGCCAACTTCTCGCTGTTTATTTCTCACAAGAAGATTCTCTGACAATCATGTAGAGTGAGAAATTGGTAGTCAAGCAACTCTTGTGGAGCCAGGCAGACCTAGAGACATCACCATGCACACCCTGGTGCTGTCTCTGCTAGTTGCCCCCATAAAGGCTGTTCTGCCTTTTTGCCACCACTAGTTGCTTAGATTTTCCATGGTCAAGTGTAAGAGCAGAGGATATGTGTACAGGGAAGGCGTGTTGGGCACTGCTACGATAAGGAAGGGACAAATGTTTTATTTTCTCATAATCTACAAATCTTACTTCTTCTACAATAATTTCCCCACAAATCCAGAGTTTATTTGAAATGCACAAACTGAAAAACAGCAACTCCTTTTAACCAGACTGTTGTCCTTATTTGGTGGGACCTGTGACTTTGCCCCTCAGTTTAGTCCCAGACATGCCCCTCTGCCCTTGAGGCAGGCAGTAAGAGAACAGCCTATTCCGTAAATTCAATGATAGATTTTCTGCTTATTGCTCTAGTCCTGCTGTCCTTGCTGAAGGGTTTTTGCCAAAACACTTAAGAAATGTATAAATGTCTTCTATACACAAATACTGTGGGGGTTTTATGGCCTAGTACCAAATTTATCTCAGGCAGAGTTCTTTGTATTCACACAAGATGATAAAAGGTTACAGATACTTGACCAGTTTGTGGTGATGAAACATGAATTGCTGGATCAGAGGACATTTTGTCTCCAAAGAAGATGTACTAAGTAATTCTGAGAGATGATCTACAGAGCTTAAATTGATAATGACTTGGGAGGATAATGTTCCTAATGAATTTAAGCTTAATCCTGGAAGTTCTCCGTGGCATAAATACTCCCACAGACCTTTGAAAGGAAAGGAAATAGGGGTCACAGGAACATAACTTTCTCATTAAATACTTAAGATCTCTCCCATTTTACCCATGCTGAACAGAAAGTTAATCTAATAGCAGTCTTTTTTATGTTATGTGAATCAAATCCCCTTACATGGACCCCAAACATGCAAAATTTGCAATCAGCTGTATTGACTAATCTTGCAAACAGAAATACCAGAGTTAGATACGGGAGTCACCACAATGTTTGTTAGCTAGTGTGGTCAAGTTTTAGCCTCTCATTTTCAGCATGTAGTATCAGGCCACATAAGCAAGTAGCAGGACCAATTAGCCTACATGGTGAGGTAGCCTAGTATCTCTACTCAGGGAATTCGTTTTGCTATATGTCAAACATAATTGGCTGGAATTGCTACGTTACTCTGCCTGAGAGTCAATGAAAGTCTATTATGCCTGAAAGTCAATGTTATGTAGGTGTAAGAGACTCCAAAAGCTAACTGTTAGCATTATCTGACTAATAATCAGTGGTTATGAAAGTGTCACTTTGCATGCTGATATTACTACCATTGCTTTGATTCAGTGCATACATCAAAGCTGCCAGAGTAACAAAATTGTTCATATCAGAAGAAGGAAAACAACTGAGTACACATAAGAGAAAAAACAAATGTGTGGGATTGTAGTTGCTGCTGAATGCTTTATTCCTCTGGATCAGCACCAGTATATGGAAGAACTAGTACCACAGCAGAGAGCAGTGGGAATTCCCCCAAGATTAACAAGATAGAAGCTATTAATTAGAACTAGAAAAAAAATGTGTGCACCCATAAAGGCAAAAATCCAGACAGAAGTCTATGAACAGAGAGTAAAAGGCCAACCCACACTGATGTCATTATTCAAATGACACCCTAGAGCTTGAGCGAGGCACTGCTTAGCTTGAGCATGGGTTGGCAAAGCTGACCCACATCAACTGGCAATGGTAGGCACACTGAACCTTACTTTCTCGTGTTCTAAACCACTTCAGGGTAATAATGATATGACTGTGACACAGGGATAACTGTAACACTCACTGATCCTTCAAAGCAAGCTGCACATTCTGGACTTCCTGCTGAGATCCCAGAGAATTGAACATATTAGCTCTGCATTAGATCACAGTCATGCACACTGGTGCTTTTTGGCTTAACAGGAGAGGTACATTGTTCCTACTGCCCTGTCAGTGCTTTAGCCACAGGAAAATGAACAAGCAAGCATACACTATCACACCTAAACAGTATATTAGGTTTCCCCTTCAGTCAAAGCAACACACAACTTGCTGCTTAGATGACATTGGCACTTTATCTTATATTTTTTCATTGCTGAATACTACCTATGACTGAAAAACAGATCGTTTCTTAGTACAGCACATCCTATGCCAGGCTATTCTATTTTTCATTACTTAGAGGGGAAGAAAAAACAGAGTGACAGAGGCAGACAGGCAGACAGAGGAAAGGTTTCTTTTTAGTTAAAAGTTCAGGAAATGTTTTCCTGGTCCAGGCAGATTATGCTGGTAGCTGAGAAACTGAAGAATAACCCATCATTAAGATAATTTTTTTCCCCTTTTTCATCCCTTCACTAGCCTAGAGATAGCATGCCCCTGCGGGGCCTCACTTCTGACTGTCTGACGAAAGCTGAGCAGCCTTCTGAGCCACAAGATGAGATAAAGCTGCAGCTATGAACAGCAGGGCAGAAGCTCTGGCATCTTTCCCTCCCACAAACCTCCATTAAAGGTCAAGCAAACTACTTAGACCTGCTATTACAGGGATGAAAGAACGGGTTTGCGATATAGATGATATATGCAAATAAATAAATAAAACAGGAAAGACAATTGAGGCTCCTTGATTCCAGTTAGCAAAATACAGAAGGACAACTTTCATGCTAGACTCAGTTGCTGGAATGCTTTTCAACCTTCTGAACTCAAAGACTTATAGTCCAGGAAAGGACAGTTTGTTACACAGTGCCTGAGATCAGTGACTATACAGGCTTTACCTAGCAATAAATTAATTTACCTCCCTTTCCTCCCCTCTGCCATTCCCAGGTACTTTTTAGGTAGCAGTGTTGCAAGATCTGTCACTAAGGTTCATGGTGCTCCTGGGAGTTTGACAGAGATAGTCTATAGTGCATCTCAACACATACCAGAAAAAAAGAAAACCCAGACCTAGCTTTTGCAATCATTACCGCTACAACAGGAAGTAGAAATTAGGAAAGACTTATAAGCTGGTAAACGAACAAGTTTTAAAACAGGAAAGCTAGAGTTTGCGCCATCTTCTGAACTGAAGCATATTACTAGGAATTTGTAGGGCAGACGGTTGATATTGCTTCTTAAAATATTCATATGGTTCCATTTGAGAAGCTATAAAGATGAAACTAAGATATGGAAGGAAAACCATACTATCTCACATATTTTCCAGTTTAAAGTAAGTATTAAAGATTGTTGTGGGGGTTTTTTCCCTCCACCAACAGAGAGCTACTATACAGCCAAGAGAAGACAGAGGCTGCTGCCTGCTTTCTAAGATCCTCTTGAACTGCAGGACCATTCACTGTCTTTTAATTAGAAAGATCTACTAAAGCACAAGAAAGCATAGCAGCTTAATAGTTGTTCCTCTCCAAAGTAGAGATGATAGGACAATTAAAAAGAGTAGGCTGATATCTCAGTACTCCTCAAGTCCAATCAGTTTGTTTATGACACAGGCACTATGGCAAACAAACAGACCCACTTGTCTGTAAGCTATCTTCTGCCTACAATGAACATCAGAAGATGAAAGGAGGGCACTTCCAGCTCTCTGGGAGCAACGTTTGCAGTATCTGTGCTCCTGTCCCTCCAAGTGATCTCAGAGGCAGGTTTTCCTACTGAGCATGGACTTTCTTAGACATTTCTTAGTCTGTACTTCTACCCAGGAATTTTAACTAAGCAGAAATGAAGCACTCTGAGCTTTTGCCTATATTGTCCAATAAGGCCAAACACATCCTTACAGCAGCACATGCAGAGCAGCTCTAGTGCATGTGCACAGCCTCTGGGTCCACACATATACACAGTAAAGGTGACACAACCTAGACATATTGAAAATACTGCCCACGCTTCTGTACACATGCAGTGTTATAGTAAGACCTATGCAGTACACTAAGAGCTACAAAGATACTGCACACTTGTGTACAATTTCCATTTAGGAAATCCAAAGGAAAAAAACAGCCAATCAAACAAAAATCCCAAATGTAGGTTGCTCTAAGTTCCCTTAAAGGCAGTCTTAACCTGCCCTAATTTTTGTTATCCTGTGTGATCCACCCCATAGTGCCTCTAAATCCATTTTAGCCATTCTAGTACTGTCATGTCATACTACCCCAGATTCAGTGTATGTATTTGGGATTGGCAGGAAGACCAGCTCTTATGGCTCAGATGACTGCTGGACTCCCTGATATGATTAACCAAGGGCAATGGGGCCAGGTCCCTGACAGACTGAGAAAAGTAGTAAGTTAAACTGGCTGCATCACAATTTATAAAACATTAGAGAGAAGTTTACCAGTTAGAGCACACAGCTAAAATACAGGCCAAACACAATGAGGTCTGTTGGCTGAAGATATGCATCTCCCTGCTGTCAGTTGAAATTTTAAGTTAAAAAAAAACCCTTGCTTGGTCGGACAGCCTGATGACTAGAGCAGCATTCACAGAAGCCTCTCTTTTTTAGGTTCTATCCCCAGAGTGAGAAGGAGCTCAAACCCCTTCATGCTTTATTGCAGGACAACTGGCTAACAGTGCACCCCATGCATAATTCTGACTTTTTTTCCAATCAGATTACTCAGGACTGTACAAGTTTGTTACCATTAACTTAAGAAATTGATGTTAAGATGCAAATAATGCTTTGCATAATCTTGCTTCTTGGCTCCAGAAGAACTACATAGCAGTGTATGTGCCCCAGTTTCCCATCTCTGTTTTCTCTACATGGCAGATGCTCGTGTCTTCTACTGCCTTCCTTTTACTCAGCACAGACTGCAGGTCAACCTTAGCCTTCCAATTTCCCACTAGTCTGCCTTCCCACTGACAGGTATTATTATGCATCACATACATGCAAACACACTGAAACCTAGTTGGAATCCCCACAAAAAAGAAACCCAATATGGTTAGTGGTTGCCATACCCTCTAGAGGTCTGATGTCCCAGGCACTAATTTCCAAAGAGGAACAATCTCCACATAAGCCCATTCTGTTCTACTTTACATTCACTATGCAGAAATGCTGGCTGCTCTCATACATACTGATACATAAACAGTTAAACCACATTCACAGGCATGGGTATTGAGGTACTGTCCTCTTCAGCCAAGTCCCTGCTGCCACAGATTCTGTCTATACAAAGATCTCGTTGGAATTTAGTGAGATTTCTTACTGAGCAGGGAAAATGCCTGATAAGGGTTTTTTTGCAAGATCAGGACCACTTATGTCATTTTACATAGACTCCTGAGTGTGTAGGAGTCCATCTTTCATAATCCAGCTCATTAAATGACATTTTAGTCTATCCAATAATCCAAAGTGCTCTTTTCAGCAGGAAATACTTCATAAGGTCCACATCCTGCCATCAGCCTAGGCACTGATCTCCCACTTAAAATAGTAGAGACGTCTGTGTAAAATATCAATGGCAGGATATGGGTAATCACTGATCTTTTTCTGGCTAGCAGTAGGAGTAGAAATATGATGGGTTTCTCATATTTAACAGTTTTTTGGTCTGAACTCATTATTTACCTGTATGTTATTAAGGGTATTTGAAAAGGCTTGTTTTCTTCAAATCCCTAAAGGGGAAGAGATCCACGCCAAGTCTACCCACACATAATTATATATTTCTACAGCAGAACTGTTTAAAAAAAAAAGTCCCTTGCTTCAATGCAGGAATGGAGAAAAATCTCTCCTTGCCAATTCCAGAAATCAAATAAAATAATAATTTTTGCTAACTTCAGTTTTTAAAAAATGTTGCTATATATCAAAATTCTGTATTAATTTACTACTGATAATTACAAGAGGCAAGACTGAAGTATTGCTTTCTTAGGCCTGAGTATCTAGCAGCAAATAAATTGTAATGGAAATAACAACAGGATAGCATATAAGGTCAGCAAGGCTTTTATGTGGATATATTTCTCTAAAGGCACTCTTACTTTATCCCTGTCAACTGCTTATTGGTTTGTGTGAAATCACTTTGTGAAAGCACTTGAAGAGGCCCAAAGACAAGAGATAAGCATCTAATCTCAACATGTGATCTACATTTTTGAAAAAGATTCAAATATCACTTACAGTCTGAAAGGGTGAAAGAGGAGAGAAAGGGAAGATCTCTCAAATCCTAATTTCAAGTCTATGGCACCAAATTATGGTGTGATTTTAAGCTGTACTTAATATCACTGCTTATCAAGAGCTTAACAGCATTATCACTGCTTATCAAGAGCTTTACAGCATTAAAGGGATGTGTGGTGCTGGAGGAGTGGAGATATTTCTCCTGTTCCCTTTCTGAAGGCATATGCTTACTTGAGAACATCACTTTTCATTTTTAAAAAGTTTCTAAACCTCAGAATTGCAGAAAACTCTTGAAAGTACGTCTTCAGTACAAAGAGGGAAAATTAAAGGCATCCACATGTTAAAAAAAACTAATGTTTTTTTACTAAAGGAAAGTAGAGGAGAGAATAGCTGACAGATGTTTACAGGGCTGAGGTTAACAGTGCAGGATCTATACTGGGTTCTCTCCATCTGCAAAATAATCCTTATGAAAGCAGGATACACAAAAGAGAAAGTAGAAGATATGAGGAAAGGGGAAAAGGTGGTAAGTGAAGGAAATCTTACTCCTTTATTCAAGAACAGAACCATAGAATCATAAAATCATTTAGGTTGGAAAAGACCTTTAAGATCATTGAGTCCAACTGTAAAAGAGAAACAGTGTTTTCTTCTGTTCTGCCTTTGCTTGTCCTTTTGCAGAAAATGGCCCATGCTAGCACAGGTAGATATTACACTGGAGGAGGAGCACATCTCTGATACAAGGAAAAGCATGCCACCTGAAAAGACATGCTACCCTGAAGTTGGCACCAAATCATTTGGTGAACCAAGATGATAAAAGCAGTGCAGCTCATGCAAAGAAACGGATTTGTTAAAAAAACAAAAGTCCTTATCCAGATTCTCCAGACTCACAAAATACACAGCAGTGCATCAAAAATAGTTGTAAATGCATAAGCCAGCCAAGAGAATCAACCTCCTACTGCATATGGACTATAACTTTTACTCAAGCAAACGTAATTCAGATACAAAAACCCCTATGTGTGTCTTGGCACCCAGTTACCTTCCTGAAAAAGGTAGAATAAAGCCTGTGGGAAATGGAGAACGAGAGACAGAAATGCTTATGTCACATCACCATCTTGTGCAAATTAGACTCCAAATACTAAATTCATATGTCATTTTACATACCTTATTCTTGTATCTTGGACTGCTTGCTTGTCAGCTGGTTCAGTGAACTGAACTGGCTCACATGAGTTAGGAAGAGGCTGGGCTGCATGGCTGGAAACAGGGGATGAAAGACAGGTACATCTCTTTCGGTGACAGTGATGTACTAGATCTCCTCATCCCATCTGACTGAAATGCCACTTAATCTCTCACAGTGCAAACCCAATTGGAGTGCAAGGAACATCTTAAACCATTCGGGCTGTGTAAGAGTGTATCTGTGCATTTCCTATATAACCAGAGAGGCCTTGAATAGCCCCAAATTAAGTTACTAAAATAACATCTGAGGTAAGAACATCTGGCAAGTTTGGACATCTCTTGCCTTGCAGCACTGCTAGAAGAGACACTTTCTTAATCAGACAGACAGAACAAACACTTAAAACGTGACAGCATTTTGAAATAATTCACAGGTTTATTGCATTGAAGATGCAACTCATGTTTACCTAGCAAACAGATGTGTCAGTTAAAGATATCTATACTTTCTGCCAAAGTTTCTTGTGTCTGTAAATGAGCTGGCAGAAGAAGAACATGTCCCTAGTACTGCAACCATTGTCACTCTGCCAGTTTACAAAAAATGACCAATTTTCACTGGAGTGGGAAAAGCATAGATTTTCTTCTGCTTTCTCTACTGTGACAGTGAACATTGGGAAGTGGAGTGATTTGCCTGAATTAACTCAAAAGTCACTGACCTAGTGGCTGGGTAGGCTGAAGTGGAACAAAGACAGATGTAGTCTTGTACCTTGCACTACCAGTGCACAGAATAGTTTGCGTGTGACTACACAGGCACGCACAACTAATGTCTTACATATGGTGTATGGCTTTTGTCTGGCCTCAAAAGCTTAGCATAATATTGTTCTTTCCCATTTACTAAAGGAGATATTGCAAGTCTCACAGATTTGAGATAAGGGACATATTCTGGCTATTAATTTTCCAGGCTCCCTTCCCAAAACTCTCATGGTTTGCAAGAACTTTGACCCCAATCACCTCTGGCTCAAGTCTGAGCCTCGCAGGCCTACCACTCCCCTGAAAACAATCTGCAAAACCATGACCACCTTCCTTTGTCCATTTATTTGAGACAGGATAATCCCAGCCTGCTATGTGAACTCCCAGGTTTTGCTTTGTTATTTTGAATTAACTGATTTTCAAATGCAAGTCATTGAAGATGGGCTTTTCAGTTGATTAAATTTTACAATGCTAAAGAACAAACAAACAAAAAGACCCACAAACACAACAACACAGTTTCCTTGGTTTATTTTGGAAAACACACTGAAGTCACTGTTGGGATAAAAGTACCATCACCATGACATATCTGAAGTATAAGTTATATATGAAAAGGAGCCAACACTGTTACTTGGAGTAAACACGTTAGATAATGCAAGAATGGCCATGAACCCCTCAACTCAACCTAAAAGGCCCCTTATCTCTGACAACTTGTTATGAAGCACCAGGCTTAACAAAATCTACTTTATTTCTGGTTTATGTTTGATTATGGATTGCCTTTAATATATGGAAATTTTTCACCCACACCTGCTCCCCCTGAGCTCTTTTCCCCACAGCTAACATTTTAATGTTTTTCTGTTGTGTGGACTTGCTAGTGCCTAGGGAAATCATTTGATCAATTTAAGCCAACACCAGGACTGGAAAAAGTAGTCCCATCCTTCTCTTGTACTGGTACAAACATTCATGCCACCATGCAATGAAAATGGTTTGGATTAAAATTAACTTTATTATTATTATTTGGTGAGTTATAGTGTTATTGAACAGGAGAAAGAGTGGCCCACCTCTAGGCTGCACATATAAAAGAAAAAAAACCTAGAGTTAATAAGATTTAATCAAAATGTGATTTAAACAGATGGCAATCACTATGAAATACATCCAATTTTTTGATTCCTTACAGAAGTATTTGGAGTATGTGAAAATAGCAGGCATGTGAGATTAACGATAAACCTGCATAGTCAGACACATTAGGCTGAAGGCCATTTTCCAGTCCTAAGAAAAATGTATTTAAATCACCAAATTAAACTTGCCAGGGCATTGCATGTCAATAATCACAAATAGCACATGATCTAAAATGCCATGGTTGGATTTGTCCAAGACACAAAGGACAGAGCACTATTAGGGAGTCATGCAGAGACCCACTGAAGAGATTTGCCCTCTCCAGCAGGTCAGCAGCAGGCTTTTTTTGTGAGAATTTGCATGGATTATTGCCTGTGCTGAATTCAGTAGATACCTTTCAAAAAGTCCCATGCATCATGGTCATCACTGGCACCTTTCACAATAACTTCATCTTAAAGAAAAGGAGAATAACCTTTTATTATTATTACTGTCATAACCTACCATTTCTCTACATGATCTGTACCATTATCCTTTCTCTCACAAAATTCAGAATTAACAACATGAAATGATCCTGTGTGCACATTCATTAATAATCAGAAAGAAGAAACACTTTCCAGTTGACGGCTGAAAATTAAGGAACATTTTTCCTTCTGGCAGGCAATAGATAGGAAAAACTTAACTGAGCCAATGCAAAAATGTCAAGCTGTTGTTATCAGAAAAATAAAAATGTTATGGAAACATGGGGTTTTTATTGATTTATGATGAGGAATGGGATTTTTTTGTCGCTTTTTTGTTGTTGTTGCTTTGGAAATTGCAGTGTCAGGAAAGACACTCAACACTGAGTCCACGAATCTCCCCTTTTTCATCTGCTACAATTTTTTTCCTTTTGCATTTGTCACAACTTATAGAAAGCCCTCCAACACAACTTGGAAAATTCATTGCCTGAAACTGTCAAAGTTCATGGCTGTCAGTAAATTGTCGGAGAAGACTTGGGTTTGGCTTTAATCTACATGCCAATCAGTTTTCTTGGCCTCAGCACAGGATTTAATTGGATTCACTCTCAGGATAATACGACCTTTCCATTCGCAGCTCTGACAATTCCTTCATCTGTAATTTTATGTAAAATTTTAGAAACATGGTTTTGTGTCTTTGCAAAGTGTTGAAATTGGTTACCTATATTTATGGCAATCAAACTATAAAAATGTAATGTAAACTTGTTACTATTTTTAAGGGTCTAAAAATAATAACACAAAGGCATACAAGTACAGTAAGTATTGATACTAAGGTTTCACAGCAGCAAAAATCAGATCAGATATTTCTCTCAACTCACTGTTTTGATCAAGCTCCCCAGAAGCAAATTTCAATAACACGTTAAAAACATGCAGTCATCCGTACCTCACTTCATGCGCAACCCAACACTCCTTTCACAGGGTGGATTCTGTTAAAGGGAGGATGTATTCACACACAAGAGGTTGCTTTGCCCACAGTCCAACTCCCAAGCAGCCATATGATCATTTTAGCCCAGTATCAGTCCTTAGTTTAAAAAAATCCTTGTGAGAGATAGTTTATTAATTAATTCTTAATGCCACTTTAACGTTTGGGTGGTGGGTTTTTTTTTCCAGCCTTGTCCATAAGCAGAAGTTTGTCTCTGTCTCAGTACTACCTGGTGCAACAGTGTGGCTTTGGACAAACATTGCAAATTCTGTAAAAACGTGACACCTCAAACTCAGAGAGAAATTTTTCCATTGTCTTTGGTAGAGCTCAGGTTTCATCAGCTCTAACTGTGTGGTGGAAGAAGAACTTTCTTGTTAAATAAGCTCCTCTAGTTTTTGAAGAAGACTTATTGAGACACTGAATGCAAAGGTAGGAGAAAGGGGCTTTATGTGGGAGGCAACATGAGCTAATCACTGACACATAGCACAGGAGCTCAGAATTAGTACTAGTGGTTTCACTGACAATCCTATGGAAGAACTTTGACAATGTGAATTTTATCTCTGAAACCAATTTTCCCAGTCCATAACATGGACATAAACCTTTTCAGGATGCTTTAAGTTCTCTATCTTCAAATATATAACACCTCATTCTCACAGCAGATTTAATTTTCTGTGCCATACAAATCAATAGTTGCTTCCTACTACCGTTCAAGTTTCTACGCTGATGTCAAAAAACAAGCATTCCTCTTTCCAAATTTGAGATGAACTCTGGAGAACTCTATTTGCTCAGTCACAGCATGAAGTTGGAAAAGGGGAAAATGGCAGGTTATGACCAAGGTTTTTGTGGTGGGTTGACCATGGCTGAACGCCAGGTGCCCACCAAAGCCGTTCTATCACTCCCCCCTCCTTCACTGGACA